>OX401410.1:38314632-38914632 GCA_947846245.1 Cerastoderma edule
TTTTATATTTTTTTTAGTCACCCTTACGTTTTTCGATAGTTCACGAAAAGTGAATAAATAGGTAGGTCTTGAAGTTGAAGAAAGATGCTTAACGGCATATGTACTATATAGGCCCAACGTTTGAATGATGTTTATGTCAATGGTTATTGTTCGATATTACGCAAAGGATCACTTTGTCTCGATAAAACGGAATGGGGTTTTGTTGAACGGGGTCATGGATTAAATACTGGTAATTAATCTTATATCAAAACGAAACTGGTTGGTTGTGAAAGAGTAGGGGAAGCCCACTGGGTTTGTATTCATAAAAAGCCAGAATATGGCGCGCGATTTTTTTTTCTATGGTAACTTTTACGTCATTGAAAATTCTAATGAATCACACCAGTGTTAGCAAACAGCAATGGTTATCAAATTCGGTTTTTGATTACTAGTTGATTACAATATCGAGAATTTGAAAGAGTCATATATGAAGACATGCGTAAAGAATCAGAGTGCTGGATTTCATTGTTACATAAATGGTCTCTTTTCAGCAAATTGTGTCAGTTCAAAGCAATCTAAATTTCTGAGTTTCTAATTGTTGCTGAATTACCAAAAATGATACATTTTAAAACAATCTCATTAATATCAATTCATTCTTTACACTCGTATAATACAAGCTTGAAAAGAACATTACAATGTATGATAATTTGCACGCTAAGAGATGATCGTAATTGGATTGTATAGTGAATTATTCGCAATTGCATGAACATTTTATGTTGTTTACAATGAAAAATTTCCAAGTTTATTTTTAGAAGGGGAAATCCGTTTTTCATTGGCCTATTTCAAGAAATACTTTTCAGTTTCATATTCGTCGTAGTTCCAAGTAAAGAAAAGTAGAACTGCGCGTTGATACTCTTATTCTAGATAGCAGTTTATCATTTTCGTTCCAGTGAAGCTCAACAAAACTCTACAGGTAAGAATTTTTGATTTACTGATTGTTGATACTAATTGAACATCGTATACAACTCGGTAAAATCTATAGTGAATTAGTATAATGAAACGCTGCATTTGCACGCGATATTGTAAAGTTTATAAGCGCTGCTAAGGTTACTTATGCGTATGTCTGTGCGCACATGTGTAGATATGTTATAGTATGTGTTTGGACGAAGCAGACGACTTTAAACCAGTTACTTCATGGGGAGTCATCATAACGCTTCTATATCAGACGACTCGATAAACTACAGAGGAAAACGTACCGGTAGCTGGTTACGAACGATTCATTCTTTACCAGCTGCTATGAATTATTTACCTGTCATCATCAAGGCAATGTCATATGGCCTGTCACACAAAGGTACATACGATGGATGTCTTCGTAAACGTAATTATAAAGAGGAAGGGGCTTATTAAGAAAAGCATTAAAAGACGTGAACGGAACACAAATTATACCCGTGAAACCTTTAATTAACCCTTTCCCAAACACCTAATTTTCGACTGTCCCAAATTGAAAGAATTTGCAGCCGACCTTTCAAAATGTGATGAAATTGAAATATAATCTTTTGGTGGGACAGAAAACATTGTGGGAAAAGGAGAAATTGCTCGTTATGAGCAATTTCTTCTTTTCCCACATTGTTTTCCAGAGTCGTCTACAACAAAGTGGTCAAATGTCGTTATTGTTTGGAAAAGGGTTACTTTTTAACGCGTTTCTATTTTTCATACCCAAAAATAATAGACTGAGATCCAATGATAAACTGAATATCGTTTACGTAGACGTAAGGTTACGAAACTTTGTGAGAGAGACCCGTTGTCTTTACTCCTTGCCGTCTGCCTTCAATTTGGAACAATCATAAAATGCTTTATCAGGGAATGAGTGGTGTTGGGACTTTTTCTTTGAGATAATATTGTGAAAACGTGTTTGAAGTTTTGCAAATCAGGCAGCTTTGATGGGAGGTAAAAATTGTGTTTTTTGCTTTTTTTTAATTCTTTAGTTCTCATTTTTAGATCTCATTTCTATTGTCTAGACCTTTGTAAAGGAACTATCAACAGATCTGAAACATACTTCCTTAGGCTCACCCTTTTCTTGTTTTAACCCATTACCAAACGATAACGACATTTAATCAGTGTGTTGCAGACGACTCTGGAAAACATTGTTGGAAAGGAAGAAATTGCACGAGCAATTTCTCCCTTTCCAGCACTGTTTTCTACTTTATCTAAAGATTAATTTTCAAATTCATCATATTTTGAAATGTCGTCTGCATTTTTTCAATTTGGGACGGTCGAAAATTTGACGTTTGGTACAGGGTTAACCGATAGGTTGTCGCGCGTGACAATTGGTTATCCGATATAGACGGGACACAATCGCCTTCTAGGTTTGAAGCTATTTCTGAAAAAGTAGAAATTGTTCACTCAAGTACGTTCTCCCTATCCAACTTTAAAGTAAACCGTCTGTAGCAGACATGACGTGTGAAGCTAGCGATATGTTTGGAATAGTTATATAGAAAACCCGAAATTTCTCTATGCTTTCGTTGTTCATAGACCAATGTCATAAGCATTGATGTATGCTTTCTTCAAAATGATATCATTGTCATATACAGTAGGATCTCTATTACTCAAAGTTATAGGGAGCTTATGAAATTGTTCGACATAGGGAGAGTTTTACGTATATATGTCTGGAATGTTAAAACGTAGATAAAAGAGCAACTATTTCGAGAGCCTGTATTTACCTCGATGTAAAGAGGAGTTCGACAATCAGTAGTTCGAGGTAAAGATATCCTACGATAAAACTCCTAACTATCTACCTTTTTTATTGACGTTTTGTCTAAAGCCGTTTTCAGTGATTGTTCCGTTATTCCGCTGCGTTCCATATATCCAGCCTCAAATAGTGCTGCCGTTCTTCAATCAACCTTATTTTTGTTTAATAGGACAGATGAAACACATCTTGTTGTATTTTAGATTGGCCACAAGAAAACAAAAGCAATTTATTCGAGGAGTTATTTTGATTGACCCTGGTTGACACCCTATTTGACGTGGAAATAACTCTTTAGTCGTAACACATCATTTGAATCGCCAGGGTGCCATTTTACTAAACGACATAAGAAAACTATTTGCGTAAGTCAAAACTGATAAACATGAATAGTATCTTAAATTTTAGTACATTATTGTAATGAGACACGTCATTGGAAGCGTCTCGGAGAGACGATTCCAATGATGTGTTACTTTGTAATATTGCGTACTTATGCACATTTTTAACATAAAATGATTAGTAAAACAGTACCCAGGGTCGTAGCTATATCATTAAGTAATTGTATGCACGGTTTGTGCATATACTTCCCCGGATATATTCTTTTAAGTATATATTAAGTTTCAGGAGGAAATCATGAAATTGATGCAAGATTCTCAGTTTCTTTATAAATTTACAGATACAACTACCAAGATGACCATACTGACGGCCGGTGCGTGTGGTTTTACCGTAACCACTTCCGGTACAGCTGCTTCCGCCGCTGTAGGGACAGCTACCGGGGTTCTGGTTACCGGTGTCAAGCTCTGGGTCCATTCAGAGCCCGTAAAGGTAGCCCTGGCGACAGCAGTAGGCACTGGAATATCGTCTGGCGCCATAACAGGGTCCATCGTTAATAAGGCAATCGCAAGTGCAGTATCCGGGGGTATTATTGGCGGACTGTCGTCTGCAGGAGTCGGGACAATCCTGGCGGGAAGTTTTGCAGCAGCAGGGGGCGCACTAGCCGCAAATCCGATCGGACTGTTGACAGTGGGAACCAGCCATAACGCCGACGACGAGATCAGCTATGACTGCTGGAAACCAGTCCTGCGTGATTCGTCACCTGAGCCAACCAATGGAAAGTCACTTGGGGATTTGGTTACACATCCGAACGTTAGAAAGGTCAATGTCACAGAGGGCGATTGGCTGCCAAAGATCGTCATAGAGAACGTCTGGGATGAGAGGTTCGAGATCGAATACGTGATTCCAGGGGACTGTAGCGAGCTGTTGTGCCATGCAAGCCCAATTAGTGACTAACTCTGATAGCCACCATACCAACATGTACTTGTCTCTATGGTTTTCTCTCCGAGTTTTGTCATAATTTACTGATATAAATGGATATGGTTACGCTTTACCCATGTACAATTTCAATGTACAGTATATAATACATGTAAACCGGGCTAGATTTGTTTTTACTGAATATATTTCGTTTCTCTTTAAAGAGGAAAACACAACGTAAGCGAATTCACCTGTAAGTCCAAAAGAAAGACAACATGACAATGGCCGTCTTCATGCAGTACTCATTTTTCAGGGATGTTCGGTTGAGTAATCAATCTATAGGTCCCTTAACCCATTACCAAATAATAACGACATTTGACTAGTTTGTTGCAGACGACTTTGAAAAACATTTTGGAAAAGGAGAAATTTCTTTTAACGAGCCATTTCTCCTTTTCCCAGAATGTTTTCTACTCTACCAGATGATTATTTTTCAATTTCATTACATCACAAATGTCGTCTGAAAATTAGTCGTTTGACAAAGGGTTAACCCTTTCCCAAACAACAATTTTTGTACTGTCCCAAATTGAAAGAGTTTGCAGACGACATTTCAAAATGTGATGAAATTGAAAAATAATCTTCTGATAGGACAGAAAACCTTGTGGGAAAAGGAAATATTGCTCATTACGAACAATTTCTTCTTTTCCCACAATGTTTTCTAACATCGTATGCAACAAAGTGGTCAAATGTCGTTATTGTTTGACAAAGGGTTAAGGAGGAATTGAGTCAACTCTGTACTAAACGTTATCATTTCGCATTCGCAGACGACATAAGAATTCGAAGTAGAATTTACATAAGTCTTTCGTTAATAGGACCGAAATTGATGTTTGATGTTCTGCTTATACCAGTTGAAATGTTTGAAGAAATTCGCAATTTTAAAAGGAGTCTGAAACAGGCACATAATGTGCGACAATAGCGTAACTCCCCGATTTTTGTAAAAATGTTCGTAGATATCACAATTTAAAATCTGAATTATAAATTCATGATTTTTGCTTTATTTTATTTCAATGGAAAAAGAAACCCAATAAGCGAGTTCTTGTCACACTTTCGAACATGTATATCCCGTAGATGGTTTCATACATACTAGGTCTGCTTTTTAAAAATCGAACTTTATTTACTACTTTGTCAGTACGTTGTGATAAAAAAGACAACATTTTACATTACAGGAATGATAATTACAAAATGCATACGAAGCAAATTCTTTATGATGTTTTCCAACATGAACAAAATTTCTAATTAATAAGAAACAATTATATTATGCCCCAACGACTTCATCATTCGTCGGAAAGAATAATGCCCGAGTCGGGTCTCGCACCATACGGTTGTAGACACTCAAGGACAAACTAGATGGAATGGCAAGTGTGTAAACCCTTATAGTGCTGGAACCGACTATATGCTTTTGCAAAAAGGTTAGAACCAGGCCAGCCGCCAAGTAAATTGGCGGCTGACCTGTGATCTTACCTGTTTGCTTCTTTGAATATCTATCATCAACAAAATTAACCAGAACTTTAAGGTTTTGGAAAGCAGACGACACAAAAGTCTATTTTTAGATAATTACCCAGCATTCTGAGGGTTAACGAAGACTCCATTCTTTGCCTCACCTGGTCATGTTTTCATGTTTCAGGTCAAGCCGTACCAATCCTGTTTTTCGTTTATATGGGTTTTACATCTTGTCAACAGTATATCAGTTATGTTACGAAGCCCGGATGTAAATTATCGAAAAAGACAACAAACGTAGCAGACTATAAGGGCGAGTCAAGCCCTTAGAACTATCGGCATTCCATAAGTCAGACGGGAGACTACATCTCATGAAAATATAAATACCGTCACCAATATTTGACCCACGCGGAGAGGGGCGGTTCGATTTCAAGTTCTTTATTATGACCACTAGCCCACGTAGGGCCTTCGTTCCAGTCCTATATTGAAGATTGGTTGTCTTACAGAAATAATTGTGCCCGTTTTAACTTATTAATGCTTATTATTCTCCTGATTTGTATATTAAAACCCTACACTACAGAATGGTTTGACAAGAATGGGATTCGATTCCAGTACCTTTGAATGATTCCTTTAGACTTTCTAGCTTAAACATGAATGCTCATTGAGGAGGAGCATGCCAAATACCATCGACGGTTACTTCCGTTATTTAACATCTGCTACATGATGACGACATTTATGATTCGTCTTTCCATTCTGAGCTCATCGGCTTTATCCAATGAAAACCTGTATATTTCTCAGGTCACGGAAATACCCGAGTAGTTACGAGTCTGTATTTCTCAGGTCATAGAAATATCCGAGTGTTTACCATTTCCTTCTTCCTAGAGAATCTTTGCTATGACACAGATTCTTCATCCCCTCTCACTTCATAAGCGTCTTTGTGACGTAGAACTTCACTATATCGCGGTAAATATCGCGAGCTATGACGTCGTGCCGGCCTACGCGGGCGCCGTCTGTGACGTCTCTCTAACGTGTCTGTTTCCCCGACGGCTGTTCGATAATCCGGGGGCGCCGGAGGGTTATCACCGTCAGGGGCCTCAGGAGGGGTTTCACTTTCTGAATAATCACTTTCGTATTCACTGAGGTCATGTTCCCCCGAGATAACAGTGTGATATGGAGGGGGCTGTTCCACGGTAGTATCATCCCCTGTGCCATGCCCCTCGTCATGGAATACGGGCACGTGACCGCTATATGATGCTGCGTTCTGATTGGTTGATACGCTGTAGGTGACGGTCATACCACCGCTCTCTGTACCAGAGGCCAACATGTCTTCATGATCACGTGAGTCGCTCTGTCAAATAAAACATGACACACATGGGTGGTAAAAGCTGATTTTTATTTACTTGTACGCAAATGGCGAATCATTTTCTGCACTTGTCCGTACAAATGTTATATAGAAAATGTCAGCTAAAATTCCCTTTTCCGTTAAGGCTTTAGGACAAGCTGGGTAACATGGACAATTGATTTAGCCACCCCTGAGAATTGAAAACACGAGGGGACAACGAAACACCGTATTTACGTACGTGTCCCCTTGTGTCGTGATCTGATGTGTGTTCATGCAATAATATCGCATGATTTAACAATTTTCCAAACAACAAATTCTGGATTGTCCAAAAGAGTATGCAGACGACATTACAAAATGTGATGAAATAGGTAAACAATTTTCTGATAGAGCAGAAAACCTTGTGGGAAAAGGAAAAATTGCTCGTTACGAGCAATTTCTCCTTTTCCCTCAATAGTTTCTACAGTCGTCTTCATCAAAGTAGTCAAATGTCGTTATTGTCTGGGAAAGGGTTAAGACAAGGAATCACTCGGATGACCCAAGCTGTATTGCATAATAATATGGAATACATGTATATACAGCTGGGTCATCCGGACTAACTGATTCCATCGACTATTTTTTTATCTCAAGAATGATAAGTTTTACAACTATGACTCCTGTTAAGGCAATATCATGTTTACCACTATGGTTGTAGGTCGTATTTTAGAATCGCAATAAACATATATGTACTATTTCTTAAAGTAATCGGAAGACAAATATATACCACATCTTTAACCTATTGCATTCTATGCTCCATTTTCTGCAATAGTACGTGGGCCCGTTTTACTAAACAACTTACGGAAAATGTTTGCGTAAGTCATAATGGATTAACATGGATAATATCTTCAATGAAAGTACAATATTGCAATGTGACACGTCATTGGAAGCGTCTCGGAGAGACGATTCCAATGATGTGTTATTTTGCAATATTGCTTTGCCAAATATTGAAATAAAAGGACTTGTTGTTTTAGACTTACGCAAATCTTAAGTGTAAACTGTTTAGTAAAACGGGCCCCGTAACCTTAGGGTAACCAGTCATCTCTTATATATTATAAAATCGTGAAAAATGTTTATTTGTACTTACAAGATATTTTGGTTTAAATCTACGTATTACTTCTTTGACCTAATTGCATTCTGAGCATATATTTTCGTAAGGGGAAACAACCTAAAAAGTGATTGTTATCTCTTAAGTATCGAGCAATTGTAGAAAATATCTTCTTACAAGTTATGTGTTGGTAAACCTTAGAATGCTTGGTAATTTTCTAAAAATTATTGTCTAAAAATATATATCTGTGCCGTCTACTTTCCAAAACCTTGAATATATGCTTAAATTTCGATGATGTAAGATTCTCAGAGTAGCAGACAGGTTAGATCCAGGCCAGCCGCCAATTTACTTGGCGGCTGGCCTGGATCTTACCTGTTTGCATAAGCATGAAATCGGTTCCAGTACTTTAATAGCTAATGGTACCTGTCTCCTTTTTGACCTGTTACAGAGATGCGTCACGGTCTTACACAACACGAACGTCAAAAGCAGCACTGTTGCCACGGTGATACAGACTATAATGGCGATCTTCTGGATCTGGAGTCCGACCTCTCGACAGTCCGAGAAGTCTCCACACGGGTTGTGGCCGTTACATTTCAGATCTTCGTCAATACACCGGCCATTGGCACATTCATGCTCGCCTGATATACATGGACCTGTGTCGGGACAGAACGGTGAACATCATGCATACATGTAGTAAATAGATAAATAAAGGATTATATGTATGAATAGGTATTAACATAGACCTGTGTCGGGACAGAACGGTGAACATCATACATAGATAAAGTATATAGATAGATAAAGGAATATATGTATGAAACGGTATTAACATAGACCTGTGTCGGGACAGAACGGTGAACATCATACATAGATAAAGTATATAGATATATAAAGGAATACATGTATGAAACGGTATTAACATAGACCTGTGTCGGGACAGAACGGTGAACATCATACATAGATAAAGTATATAGATAGATAAAGGAATATATGTACAAATAGGTATTATCATAGACCTGTGTCGGGACATAACGGTGAACATCATACATAGATAAAGTATATAGATAGATAAAGGAATATATGTACAAATAGGTATTAACATAGACCTGTGTCGGGACAGAACGGTGAACATCATGCATACATGTAGTAAATAGATAAAGGAATATATGTATGAAACGGTATTAACATAGACCTGTGTCGGGACAGAACGGTGAACATCATACATAGATAAAGTATATAGATAGATAAAGGAATATATGTATGAAACGGTATTAACATAGACCTGTGTCGGGACAGAACGGTGAACATCATACATAGATAAAGTATATAGATAGATAAAGGAATATATGTACAAATAGGTATTAACAGATCTGTGTCGGGACAGAACGGTTAACATCATGCATACATGTAGTAAATAGATAAATAAATGATTATGTGTATGAATAGGTAGTACTACGGACCTGTGTCGGGACAGAACGGTGAACATCATACATACAGTACATATAGTATATAGATAGATAATAAAGGAATATATGTATGAATACATACAGTACATATAGTATATAGATAGATACTGAAGGAATATATGTATGAATATATACAGTACATATAGTATATAGATAGATAATAAAGGAATACATGTATGAATATATACAGTACATAAAGTATATAGATAGATAAAGGAATATATGTACAAATAGGTATTAACAGATCTGTGTCGGGACAGAACGGTTAACATCATGCATACATGTAGTAAATAGATAAATAAATGATTATGTGTATGAAAAGGTAGTACTACGGACCTGTGTCGGGACAGAACGGTGAACATCATACATACAGTACATATAGTATATAGATAGATAATAAAGGAATATATGTATGAATACATACAGTACATATAGTATATAGATAGATAATAAAGGAATACATGTATGAATACATACAGTACATATAGTATATAGATAGATAATAAAGGAATATATGTATGAATATATACAGTACATATAGTATATAGATAGATACTGAAGGAATATATGTATGAATATATACAGTACATAAAGTATATAGATAGATAATAAAGGAATACATGTATGAACATATACAGTACATATAGTATATAGATAGATACTGAAGGAATATATGTATGAATATATACAGTACATAAAGTATATAGATAGATAATAAAGGAATACATGTATGAATACATACAGTACATATAGTATATAGATAGATAATAAAGGAATATATGTATGAATATATACAGTACATATAGTATATAGATAGATACTGAAGGAATATATGTATGAATATATACAGTACATAAAGTATATAGATAGATAATAAAGGAATACATGTATGAATATATACAGTACATATAGTATATAGATAGATACTGAAGGAATATATGTATGAATATATACAGTACATAAAGTATATAGATAGATAATAAAGGAATACATGTATGAATACATACAGTACATATAGTATATAGATAGATACTGAAGGAATAGATGTATGAATAGGTATTAACACGGACGTGTATCTATCGGGGAAGAACGGCGAACAACATGAATGCATCGTGTTACCTAAACTATCTTTTATTATAATTCTATGGTATTTCACCTGTGTAAATTGATATACACATTTAACTCACAGCTGCGTGTGATTCAATGCATAGAAAAAATAAACAATGAATGAATAGAACTATTTTTAGTATGATCAGAGACATAGACATTGTTATCTATGTCTCTGGTATGATTTAATCAATTTAACAGGCGGAGGAATCACGTGAACAATGTTTACAATCTTATGTCGGAACAAGATGGCCACGCCCAGGTATTTTTCACCTTCTTTTGCCAAGGACGCGATAGCCATATTGTGTACCCCACATGAGTTGACAACCAACTTTGACCAACATGAATGCATCGTGTTACCTAAACTATCTTTTATTATAATTCTATGGTATTTCACCTGTGTAAATGGATATACACATTTAACTCACAGCTGCGTGTGATTCAATGCATAGAAAAAATAAACAATGAATGAATAGAACTATTTTTTAGTATGATCAGAGACATAGACATTGTTATCTATGTCTCTGGTATGATTTAATCAATTTAACAGGCGGAGGAATCACGTGAACAATGTTTACAATCTTAAATGGGAACAAGATGGCCACGCCCAGGTATTTTTCACCTTCTTTTGCCAAGGATAGCCATATTGTGTACCCCACATGAGTCGACAACCAACTTTTCGGTTTTGTTGGTATATAATGTCCCATGCTTTATAACGACGTTACTTTCGATTTCGGTAGAGAAATCCCAGTCGAAGACTTGTTTTACTAAACAGTTTACGCTTAAGATTTGCGTAAGTCTAAAACAACAAATCCTTTTATTTCAATATTTGGCAAAGCAATATTGCAAAGTAACACATCATTGGAATCGTCTCTCCGAGACGCTTCCAATGACGTGTCACATTGCAATATTGTACTTTCATTGAAGATATTATCCATGTTAATCAATTATGACTTACGCAAACATTTTCCGTAAGTTGTTTAGTAAAACGGTACCCTACTGTTTAAATCATTTTTGGACATGCGTGTCGGTCGACTGCAATTTTCCTGCCGAGTGTTAGACGTCACACCGTTATATAGTATGGGTTGTATTGGTCAATTCATCCAAGGTACACAATGTCGATATCATTGGCAAAAATAGGTGGAAAAAGCAAAAATACCTGGACACAGCCATCTTGTTCGGACATAAGATCGTAAACATTGGTCACGTGATTCCTGCCTGTTTAATCTTGCAGCAAGATTTTCTTCCTTGAAGCATAAAAAGAATTCGTTCTGCAACATACACGCAAGTATGAGTAAACTGTATTTCCATTTAAACAGGTGAAATACCATTAATTGAGGATAGAAGTTGATTTAGGTCAGTAGCACGGTTATCTCCCTTGAAATACCGAGGGAATGAGAAGCATAATTGATAAATAAACAACCTAAATTTAGGTATTTTAACCCAATACTCACAACCAAATTACTTTGATACAAATTGTCTCACACGGGATTAAATATTGCTTTTGTATAATTTTATAATTATTATTATGTACTCATGTGTCAGTTTAATGACCTGGGGAACACTATATAGATTGCAATCGATAACCAAGGTGTATCAATGATGTACAAGTACAAAGGGCGGGGGGTTTTGACTGCTTTTTTTTTTAATGCTTACTATGTTTTTTAATCTTATTTAACTGCATGAGTATGTTTCTAATAGAAACTTTCTCTGATAAAGTTTAAAATAACTCGCTTATTTGCTTAACCCATTACCAAACAATAACGACATTAAACCATTTTGTTTCAGACGACTCTAGAAAACATTGTCGTTAAAGGAGAACTTGCTCGTCACGAGCAATTTCTCCTTTTCCCACAATGTTTTATACTCTATCAGAAGATTGTTTTTCATTTCTATCACATTTTCAAATGTCGTCTGCAAACTCAGTACAGTCGAAATTTTGGCGTTTTGTAAAGGGTTAATCAAATGAATATGCTTCCTTACTTGGAAAGGTTTCATGAAGGAACTATCAGAAGTTTGATTGATAGTTTTTCACGAATGATTTGAGTGCCATACAGTTTACATAAACCTTCCATAAGTCAGGCATAAAGAAATAATTTAGAGACTCAGTATGCGAGGAAGAGCTCCCAAAATTGAACGTAAGTCCACTGGATAAATTATTTATGCCATATATTTATTTTGATATCAGTTGTACCTTCTTAGGAATACGCTTGGGTACCTTTTACATATTTAATGTAGAATGCCCATAATCCACCGTGTTTAATCATTTTCTTTTGTTGTATTACTTCGGTCTTTCTCGGCATACGCCGGTCAGAGCCGGAACTATTCGTTTCAATCCGAATAGTTCTGGATCAGACCGATGTATACCGAGAACGATCCAAGTAATCAGAAAATGTTTCAAAATGGCTGATAATCGGTCCTCTACCTTAACCACATACATGCGAACATACCTCCATGGAATACGTTTAATACCATAGTAAAGATTCGTTTTCCGTCGGGTGGTGCTTTCCCCTTCACCCTGATAAACATTCGCCACCAATGTGTGTAAAACATGTCCTCCAACCGACTGAATGTGCTGAACGGCATCGGTATACCTAACGGAAGATAACTCACAATATAGATATCATTAAAATAATGTTTACCAATCTAACTACAATGCAGTGGTATCTGAGTGAATATAGACAGTGAGAGTAACCGGAAGCAACTTTACACCCTCATTTAAAACGATTTACTGTTTGTACTCTCCATGCTAGAGAGTACACACAAGGGAGATTATAATGTGAAAAAACCTTTATTAACCCATTATCAAACAATTACGACATTTAACCACTTTGTACGACTCTGGAAAACATTGTGGGAAAGGAAATATTGCTCTTAACGCGCATTTTTTTTTCCCCACACTGTTTTCTACTCTATCAGATTATTTTCCAATTTCATTACATTATGAAATGTCGTCTGCAAGCTCTATCAATTCTCAATCAAGTCGAAAATTTGGAGTTTGGTAAAGTATTAATGCATCTACAACTGAAAACAAATAACAAAATAAAAAGCACAATTATCTCCCCTTGGTTAGCTGCATCACTCCCTTAAAGGAACGATAACTGTGATGAGTTTGCTAAAAGAAAAATGTACTACGCATTCACCGCTCTGGGTTGTCGATTCTTTCAAAACCGTATTGCGTATAGTTTAAAAGGAATAACTACAAGACGTAGATAGGAATTGCACCGACTGTGTTTCAACGAATGAAAGACCCCCAAATGCATATGCAATATTTACTGTTCGACATTAATGAATGGAGCAGTTATTTTCATTCTCAAAATTACTTAATCACCTAAAACCCGAAAATCCAATGTTTGTTACGTACATTTTGGCAAATTCTTTAATATAACCTTGAACTATTGATTCGGTCGACAACATTAAAGAAATAAGTATCATTCTAGTCTAAGAGTAAGAGGGTTGAACATACCACATTTATAAACGACGTGCGTCAGGTCAAGAGTCTGCCCCACTGGCGCCGGATCCCATAATAATAATCTATATCTAAAAATATTATATTCATAGATATAGATTATCATTATGGGATCAGTGGTCTGCCCTCGTAACTCATTGAGTTTTCCCATCACCAAACAACTACGGCATTTAACCACTTTGTTGTAGACATTTGACCAGTTTGTTGCAGACGACTCTGGAAAATATTGTGGGAAAAGGAGAAATTGCACGTAACGAGCAATTTCTCCTTTTCCCACAATATTTTCTGCCCTGTCAGAAATTAATTTTCCAATTTCATCACATTTTGGAATGTCGTCTGCAAACTCTTACAATTTGGGACAACCGGACATTTGGCGTCTGGTGAAGAGTTATACCTTGGACTGCGTATCTGGGAGAAGACTTACCGTCTATCGGGACACCAGAGGTCCATGTCTCCCCTTGACGTATTTCCACCGTGGTTTTCGAACTTGCCATGTCGAACGATTTGAACTGCAGTGCGATGTCGTTTGCCACCCAACCGGAGAGCTCAAGTGTGCACTCGATTTCGAAAAACCGGTCCAAAATACCAGAATCATGTTCGTAATGTATACTCAGCGACTTGGTGTTTGAATCCATCATAGAGATTATTCCGTCACAGTGGTCGTGCATATTTACTGTTGATGATAAGATGGATAAAAATCAGATACTAGTTAAGTGAAAAATGATTGATTGATAAAAAAGGGATGGATTGTGCTTGAAAGTAATTTTTCTGTTTGTCACCATACAATATTCTACAATTACTTTTGATGAAAATTTCACTTATCGGTGCATTTCTAATGTCGTTTGAATGAATGCGTATACATATCCGAGACAGGCATATCTAGTTACGAAAAGGTAGTCAACATCATACAAGTGTTTACTTTGCGTGCCAAACATCGACCTGATCCTAGTCAACAATGGTTTGTTGCATCACTATTATAAACGAGCCGTCAGTCAATCTCTTGGTCCATAACAGGACGGCTTTATTTTACCACAACTACTGCATGAGGCTTACAAAAACAATTTGACAAAACGATGGATTGCTCTCAATACGATATTCACCCCTTTGTCACAAAGGTTTTCCACCTAAGATCATTGATGAAAAAACAGCTTTCAAGCTCTTTTGTCGTCTACTGTTCCTTCCAATTTGGACCAGTCCTAAATTCTTAAATGGTATATAGAATCACAGGGAGAAATATCATAGTAGACCTTTATTAACACTATATATATAGTGTTAATAAAGGTCTATTATGATATTCTCCCTGTGTGTAGAATCGGTTGGCATTATGTGACAATGAACGCAATGGCGAGCCTTCTGTAATAAATCATAACTGTAATCATTATCATTTTAACCCACATGCAGCAGTCGTGAGATATGTTTCAAACAGAGCAATGGCTCCTTACGTGCATGGTTTTCTTCAGTTCACTGTAGGTTCAACCTAAATATCACAGAGATCGTGTTAATTCTAATACGCAAGACGTGTTGTCAGTAGTTGCTATCAATTTTGACCATTAACTTAGTTTCATATGATTAAATGGGGTTAACGTTGCTGGTTCACGTAACAAGAGAATTTGAAAGAAGTCAAAATAAAATTTCGTTCGAACAAAAGCAGACAGCAATATTAATTCAGACAGCAGCAATAACAATCGGAACTACTCGGGTATTTCCGTGAGCTGTTTTCTATTGGATAAACCCGATGTGTTCAGATTGCAGCAATAAATCTAAGTATGATGTGTAAATGGGATCGGTCTAATGCGTTACGGAACGAACAGCACTAAGTCATCTTGGTGGTTAATATACGTTGTTTTTGAGACACGAAACATTGTGACAAAAGAAGATATTGCGTGGTATTTACGTCACAATATCTCATGCGAAGTATGTTTGTAATTCACTGAACATTCACTGACCACGACACAGCATCTGTCACGATGATTTTCTTTGTCGTCTGCTTAACTTTTACTAATACATAACCACATAACGCCACATGTTTGCGTCTTACAGCAGACGACATTCAAAAAGCATTGTGGCAAAAGGAGAAATTGCTTGTCACAAGCAATTCTCCTTTTGCCACAATGCTTTTTCAATTAATTTACATGTCACAACAACAAAACAGGATGTTCACACGTTTACAACGTTTTTCTTAAGTCGTCTGCGTAAAGTTAAAGAATGTCGTCTGTCTAAGCAAAGAGCAACATGCGTGTATAAAACGCGGTTGACTTATCATAAAGTCGTGTGCGGTATCTTACCCACGTAGACTTCCTTATATGGTCCATGATAACATGAACATGCAACTCATTAAACTCCTTTTCACACATGATAAACTTACGAACCACGACTTAGCGGGGATGATAGAGAAGCCGAAATAGTCTTGCAACTCAATAGTTGACAATAATCAACCATTATCCAAACGCAAAATGTTTGACTGTCCCAAATTGAAAAAGTTTGCAGACGACATTTCAAAAAGTGATGAAATTGGAAAATAATATTCTGATAGAGAAGAAAACAGTGTGGGAAAAAGGAAAAAATGCGCTTTACGAGCAATTTCTACTTTTCCCACAATATTTTCCGGAGTCGTCTGCAACATAGTGGTCAAATGTCGTTATTGTTTTGTAATGGGTTGAAATATGGTGAAAAAATAAACCCTTTATTTATAACAATATCCTGATTCAGCAGCGTGTTTGATGATTATAGCTGCATAATATGGGGGTAACAATAAACAGTCATCAACAATACCACTCCTCAATTCAGACTCTACATGTATTTACTATTGTTGTTCTTGACATCTTCATTTCACTCTTTTCTCTCTGTTTCGGTAACATGATTCCGATCTGTAATGATTACGAACTCTGTAGTTCGCGACTATGATTGGCTGACTTTTGACTTAATTATTTTAAGTTCTTAAGTTACAGTCTAACTTGTGTTAAGCAGCCATCCCTTTTAGCAGCCAACCTGCCTTAAACAACCACTACAGAAAGTCCCATTGTTTGTTATATGGTGTACATCAATTTGTGTTAAGCAGCAAACCTGTCTTAAACAGCCAAATCACTCTGTCCCATAGGCTGGCCTCTTAACACACGTATGACTGTATATTAATGAACTGAGCGTGGTCTTATATACGCGCATAGAATGCCTCTCGACAATGATAGACTGGTATAATGAGTTTATATAGTCAAAGAGGCTCTTAGCGTCCACAGTGGCGTAGCGGGTAACGTCGGGGGAATTTGAGATCGGAAGTTCATTATCATCTCACTGTCGAGTGTCCTTCGACATATTTCCTAGTCGTGTTCATCTATGTTAGACAATAGGCCGTATATAACTTGATACAAATGTACTGTTGAAGGTGAAGATAAATTCAATTTAACCCTTTACCAAACGCCAAATTTTCGACTTTCCCAAATTGAAAGTGTTTGCAGACGTGTTTTTTTTTTCAAAATGTAGTGAAATTGGATAGAGTAGAAAACATTGTGGGCTAAGGAGAAATTGCTCATCACGAGCAATTTCTCCTTTCCCCACAATATTTTCAATAGTCGTCTGCAGCAAACTGGTCAACTGTCGTTATTGTTTGGTAATGGGTTAAATGAATGTGTCGGTTTTTGTAGAATTCTAACAATCACCAAGGCTCATATTGAGTTAAGTTGTATGATTTAAGATTTATAATCTGTGGTCTAGTTGTAAAAACTTGGTCGAGACACAAACAAACAGAAATATTTATCACACTGATTTCCCAAGTCTTTTTCAGCAGGTTGAGTAAAACAAAGTCCTGATAAACGTGTTTAAACGAGAGGTATTTGGTTAAAATGAGTACATCTAGTCGTGTTATAGTTAACACAGACATATATGATTACAAATTGACATTCGTCTAAACTGAACATAGTTCACTTACCTGAGGGTGTCGATTTTGCTGTAAATCCATGATGAAAACACGTATTTAAAAATAACATGAAAAACACTACAGTAGCCATTCGTAGGTCGAAATAAATATCCGTTAACGGTTTATTACTCCTCGCTGGTCCAATGTCATATCACACAATATATCCCTGCTTCATACAATACGTCTCACAACTATTATAAACAAAACATGTTCACAATTTATTCTATACAAGTATATATTCTTCTTTTCAGTGTAGTTATTTTATAAATCATATATGTATTGGGAGTGACCTAATTTATGGTTATCTGTACTGTATGTTTAGCTGTTTACCCTAAAGGTAAAACTCCCCAATCCCTTTTCCTTTCACAGTCTCTTCGCGCATACATATATGGCATTCAATATCGGCAAACAATTGTTATTGTGAACTTTATGTCTGTATTTAGTTCACTGCAGTTATATAGTAAGTTCATGAATATACATTTACATCCTTGTAAAACAGTTGAACCATTGACATTCAGGCCTGACAGATTTTGTAATCTAAGATAAGGGTCGTTTGTATAAAATAAAATAAGGTATATATAAGGGTTGAAAAAACAACGGAAAACCTCGTTAACTCTTAGTTTGTGACTAATCATGAGAATTGCGTCAGCATTTTTATAAATATGCTCACAGTTAACGTTTAGTTAACCCATTACCAAACAGTAACAACATTTGACAAGTTTGTTGCAGACGACTCTGAAAAGCAATGTGGGAAAAGCAGAAATTGTTCTTAACAAGCAATTTCTCCTTTTCCCTCAATGTTTTCTTCCCTATCCAGAGATTGCTTTTTCATTTCATCACATTTGGAAATGTCGTCTTTCAATTTGGGACGGTCGAAGATTTTGGCGTTTGGTAAAGGGTTAAAGGTTTATAAAAGGGATACAGAATAGAACGAGACCAGGGAGTGTAGACATCTAATTTGTACCTCAATACTTCGCATAGATCGGTATTGATTAATATAATTAGTGTTTCTTGGATGCCGCTTTTTCTTAGATGTCACTTTAAGCACTATATTGTTCTGCTCAACCCATTTCTTAGAAATAGAATGGGGTTTGTATTTGGTGAAGGTTGTTAGCATTAGAAGTTGCCGACAGTTAAAACGAATAAAACAGTATTATTTTTTTGGAACATTCAGGTAGAATCAGAAACATAGTTATCTATGTTCCTGGTAGAATCAATAGTTTCGAAAGGAGAAATGTCTTGGTTCAAACAACTTTATCCTCAAAAGCCGTCTGCTATATTAAACATCAACTACAAAGGGAAAATGGGATTGCATAAACAATAAACTGATTGCTTGGTTATATTGATTGGGCGTCTTATTATTGCACCTGTGTGTAGATAGATACATGAATAGACAATATTAACCCTTTCATAAAACCTCCATCACTTTAAATATCGCATCAGCTGCAATAGACTTTAGAAACAATGATGATAAAACGATGAATTACTTATAATGAGATATTGTTCCTTTTATAAATATGTTTACTTCGGAATTATCTTTAAAGTGATATTTTTTTTCTCATAGATTATAATTAGGCCTATCCTTAGCCAAATTACACCCAGCAAAGGTGTAAAAATCGCCTCCTCTTAAAATATTTCTGCAGTACAACAAAGCAATACCAACGATAGTCAAAAACCTCCCTTATCATATGTGCATCATGTTTTATTTTCTTATGCAGCCTGGCAACATTTTTATTACAATTAAATCATAAGCAGATTTGAGCCAAAGAACAGTTTCCAATCCTGAACTTTGAACTCCGGACAAATATGTAACGAACCTTGTTATTCATAATAAAGCAAGGGATATTGATTCATAATGCCTCCCAATCTGAACACATCAGCTCACGGAAATACCCGAGTAGCTCCGATTGAATGCCTCCATAGACTCGAACACATGGAACATTATTCACATAGATCGTCTTATAATGGACTGCAAATATATAACATCCTTCATTGCAATTGAAACTTGAACTCTAAAACTTGATGAATGATGAAATTAATTGTAAGTAAAACCTTTGTGTGAAACGGGAATGTAAGATGTTGAAGAATCGTAGACTTTTTTTCTCTTGGCGAGATCTTTGGATAGAATATTGGGGATCCGTAAAGGCGTACGTCTAATGGTAAAGTTCGGTACTGGATACTACTCCGATAAAAAGCTAATTATTGCACAGTGTTGTGTTCTTGTGCAATTAATCTATGTCCTTCAAGTATTACACTGGTACATGTAGATAGCCAAAGACCACACATGCAAATAAAACAACTTATAAAAAGTGACCTTAAAGAATTAAGTATGTTATGTGTAGTCAATGTCATCTAATATTTTTTATTGTAACATGAGGCATGAGACTTGCAGTGTAAATATGCCGTTCTAAGGTTTGGTGACACTGTTTAACCCATTACCAAACAATAGCAACATTTAACTAGTTTGTTGCAGACGGCATTGGAAAACATTGTGGGCAAAGTAGAAATTGCTCGTAATCTTTTCCCACAATGTTTTCTGCCCTATCAGAAGACTTTTTTTTCAAGTTCATCACATTTAGAAACGTCGTTTGCGAACTCTTTTAATTTGGGACAGTAGAACCTTTTTGCGTTTGGTAAAGGGTTAAAGAGAGGGCAACGACCAAAACATGCCCATGTTATTGTCCCGCTTATATCAACAATGCTTTAAATGATATGTTCTTTATCTCATCACTACCACGATATTTCCAAGTCTATACTGAACATAACAGGTGATAACATGTCTGCGTAAAGAAACTTCGATGTTGTTTTTTCGAATGACAACACTTTTTCATATAAAGGATCGGTTCTTTAAAAAAAAACACATTAACGTTTTCTGACCCCCCCCCCCTTTTCCCCCCACGGGCATGTTAGTTAACGATAGGCCATCACCGCTATATGGGAATTTGCGCCTGGTCTAAATTGGAAGCAATCACGGATATATTGCTCTAATATCTCCTTTTCTGTACTGAATTTTTATTTTTATAAATTTTATTTTATAAAGAGGCTCTTGCTTCTTTGGTTTCTCTTAACCCTTTACCAAACAGTAACGACAATTGACCAGTTTGTTGCAGACGATTCTGGAAAACATTTTTAGAAAAGGAGAAATTGCTCTTAATGAGCAATTTCTCCTTTTCCTACAATGTTTCTTGCCCTATCAGAAGATTATTTTTTTTTTTTCAATTTCATCACATTCTGCAAACTCTTTCAATTCGGGACACTCGAAAATTTGGCGTTTGGTAAAATGACAAGTTGGTGTGTCGTTTCGCACGCTACAGACTTGTTACAACCCGTAAGTCTTTATGGGTGTAGGACAATTCCCCACTAGGACGATTCCCCACTAGGACAATTACCCACAGGACAATTCCCCACTAGGACAATTGCCCACTGGGACAATTGCCCACTGGGACAATTACCCACTATTTGATATAAAACATATATTCAAATAAATTATGTTTTTTATCTATAATGTATATTTTGCGTTATTTATGTTATCTGTAATAATTAACAATGAAAATAAGAGTGGAAAATTATCAAAATAGAGATTTGAAGCATTGTTCCTTTTTCGTCTGCCAAAATATATACTGATAAAAGAATTGTATAGAATGCATGTAACAATTTATTATCAGTAGTATTGCAAAAGTCAAGTTAATATCAATGACCAATTAATTGGACTGTTGATCCAAAATTTTAACGTAATATGAAATACTTTACTTTGCAAATATTGAAGATTCTAATTAATAGACTCTTTGTGAGTTCTTACGATATTGATTTTTAAATGCTTACATATTTCAAGTAGATGGAAGTGGGGTCTAATGGGATAAAAAAAAAAGGAAGCATAGGGATGATAAAACAATTCTAAAAGAATAAGAATTGAAGAATTAAGATGTGAAAATCCATCACAGACTGAAAAACATGTACATTATTGATATATCAAATATCAATTAAAGACCTCGTTAGCAAGGTGTAGCTAAAGGATGATTAAAGGTGTGGAGCAAAGCAATCGTTTATTCAATCCAAATCCAAAATTAAAAAGCTTACCAAAGTATAAATTTATCAATAAATCTGTTTTCAATTGCCTAAATCAATAAATGGGTTAATAATTATTGATAGGATAACTTAATTGCAATTCATTCTTTTCTACATTTACATTATGCACAAATGATATGCTTTAATCCATGATCACTGATTTTTGATTAGTTTTAATTTATTGCCTCAATAGCAAAGATTCATGAACATATCAAAAGATACATTTCATGCTATTATTTATTAAAAGTGGGAAATTGTCCTCATTCTCAATACAAAAAGATTTGTGAATGGACCAATCTTTTGACCTTTTTCAACCATGTATTATTTGTTTGGCTATTGTAATATAAATATATTTTCATGTATAAGTTGAAGATAATAGTTTGAAAATATATTTTAATACTTCTTTAATTCAGATTATTAAAAAAAAATGTTTTATGATGATTTCATTTTACCAGTGGGGAATTGTCCTATTTGACACAAATGTGGGGTATTGTCCGGTGGGTTATTGTCCAGTGGGTAATTGTCCTGTGGGTTATTGTCCTAGTGGGTTATTGTCCTAGTGGGGAATTGTCTGTACCCCAGTCTTTATATATGTGAGAAAGTGTTAAAATCGGCATCATACGGAAAGATGGCTTGTATTGTTAGTTTTCGGTGGGCAGCGAAAAGCAATTATCCATCTATTGTGTAAACAAATGACAATTTTAGTGAAACATAACGTGTATTGCACCATTACGAGTTAACAGATGTTTCTTGTATACAGGTTTTATACAGGCCGTCTTTAGGTTGTTTTCAGTTACCTGTATATCGCAGGGGCAATGCACGGAATTCTCTAACAATGAAATGGATTTCACCATTCGTCATTCAACTCTCATCTCAAAGTGAGTCGTTGGGGGAAATTCATCAACTGTTCTTGATTATTTCTTGTTCTTTAAAGGTGTTTTACTGTAAACAAAGTTAATTAACCCAAACGGAAATGGCTTCATCCCAATGTCTTTGAAGAGCAACGTCCTGATTTGTATTCTCATTGACCTCTTGATGGCATTCCTTTATAAGACCAGAAATATTACATACAGATATCTCCGCTAATGCATGCTTTTACTAATCTGCAGACGACTCTTTTGAATACCATTGTGGTGGAATGACCACAACAGCTTGTGGCGGAATCTTCGGATTATCCATGAGGAAAATTCATGTCCACGTTGATATTTGCTGCTCAATGTGTTAAGCAGGCTATGCTGATAATTCTTTGTTTAGAAAGCCTAGGTATACTTTCTTAATCGTTTCGTTGGTAAAGAATGCCTTAACCCTTTACGCCAAATTGTCAACTGTCCCAAATTGAAAGAGTTTGCAGACGACGTTTCAAAATGTGATGAAACTGAATAATACTCTTCTGATAGGGCAGAAAACTTCGTGGGAAAAGGAAAAAATGCTCTTGACGAGCAAATTCTCCTTTTCCCACGTTTTTCAGGGCCGTCTTCAACAAACTGGTCAAATGCCGTTATTGTTTAGTAAAGGGTTAAGACAATATTGACATGCACAAGTTTAGTATCTCGTATTTATCTACAAGAATGTCGGTCCATTTGATGTAACAAACAATACTCATCTCTTGACATGCAGCTTTGCTTTTTCTGAGGATTCATTTAATCTTTTGTACCTTGTGTCTGCTACAGAAGACTTACTAAACAGAACCGCAAGCGCCAAAAAAATTGAAACGGGGCTTCATTCCGGGGCTTTATTCCGTTTTGTCATTAATATGGAAGGGGTTTTCTTCTCTCAATTTGGACCACTATAGGGGATTAGGTTGACACATTACTGCAAATATTGCCTATGGTGGTCTGAAAGACTGAAGGAATTTTGACCACATAAAACTCCGTATTAGACAAAGGTTATGTATCCCTAAATAGGAAAGGGCTAAATATCTCTTTACACCGAAATAGTGCATATAAAAACAATCTCTTACTACCAATACTATAATATAAGGTATAACACATTTCTCAGTTTTCATTGAGTGGCTTTGAATCTGATTTGACGAATTGAAAAAAATGCCACATAATTGTTCCGATTGAAATTCTGATTTAACCCTTAAAATACTTTTTATCTATTATAAATAAGTAGATTCTATATTTGGGTATTCGTTTAGTATAAAAGCTTTAACCCATTACCAAACAATAACGACATTTGACCAGTTTGTTGCAGAGAACTCATGAAAACATTGCGGAAAAAGGAGAAATTGCTCTTTACAAGCAACTTCTCCTTTTCCCACAATGTTTTCTGCCCTATCAGTAGATTATATTTCAATTGCACCACATTTTGAAATGTCGTCTGCAAACTCTTTCAATTTGGGGCAGTAAAACATTTGGCGTTTCGTAAAGGGTTTAACAAGAATCTATGATAGCACTATGACAGCTTCCACGTTTTCTGGGCCCAACCAGTAATTCACATTTTATGATCAAGAATCAAATTTGCTGTCAAAATAATAACACATACCCTCACTATCAAAATGATAAACCCTTAGAATGCTGGGTAACTTTCTAAAAATGAATGTTTGTGTCTTCTGCAATCCAAAACCTTATATATATGCCTGATTTTGATAAGGAAAGATACTCAGACTAACAAACAGGTTAGATCACAGTTAGATTTACTTGGCAGCTGGACTGGATCCAACCTGTTTGCATAAGCATCAAGTCGTTTTCAGCATTTTAAGGGTTAAAACCATATCCCAGATAGAGGTGGGACCAAAATTTACATGACTCAACTGTAACAATACATCTAAAATAATGTTTAATCTTAACACCATTAAACAAATCAAACATATCACAAAAACATGTACAATACTTATGATACAAACATTACATCAATTGTTCATCCATTCCATGAATAAATTAAATAAATTAAGCATCCACATAATAATTTGATAAAAATTGAATAAATATTATTGAATTGTTTACAAATGATTATAAACAATCTGTTAAATAATGTACCCCTTACACATTTCATCATTTGACTAGAGCTCTTGTACATCAACCTCTTACTCCATAAAAACTCAGTTTGACACTTCTAAAAGAGAAGCCTTAGACACAACTGTTCTAAAAGTCGTCTGCAGCAGATGTGTCAAAGTAAAATATTTTGTTGCTGAAATATGTGCAGTGGTAGAGCGTTGGACTGTTATACCAAGGGTTCTTGGTTGGATCAACATTAGGCGAGGTGAAAATTGCCAGGACTAACCAACAATTTAGTGAAAGTACTGGTTTAGTATCCAGGAACGTTACCTAGAATGAATTAAATAAGCTTCAAGCTTACGTGGAAAATAAATAGATTTAAACTTAAGTTAAATTTGACTGAGAAAAGAGTTCTGAAAAATAACCACACATTCTATGACAATTTAATAACAGAAAAGAACAAAAGTTTATTTCAAAATTTTAACACTAAATGTTCATTTTCATTACTGCATAAACAGACATGAAAAATGATCAATACATGTAAATACATAATTAAAACACATTCATTTGTGAATACCTAGTCAAAATTGAAAGGAACAGTAGACCCAAGAAATAACATGCAAAAAATACATTTCTTCATGGCATAAGGTAGAAATAATTGTGACTAAAAGATAAATTACCCATTTGGAGCATTTAATCCTTTTGTCACAGTGGTTTCTAAATCCTTCTGTAGCAGATGTATAGGTATTATAGAGTTAGAGGGTAAATGGCAAGAAAGGGTGGGGGGGAGGGGGGCTATCTTAAATTTGATATTCACCAAGTCTGACGTCTTTTTTTTTTCTCAATTTCCTAAAGGATAAAACTATTAACTCTTTACCACCTGCAGACGATATTGTTTTACTTGAAGTAGACGACTTTAGAAAAGCTTTGTAAACATGTGAAAAACCTATCAGTTCTGCTGTTGTGATATGTGAATATGTAATTTGAAAAAGCATTGTGGTAAAAGGAGATATTGCTTGTGACAATTATATATATCTATATCAAAGTGACAAATAATCATTGTGGAAATGTACACAAGATAGCAATCTGACAGCTGCAAGTGCAGAGTAAAGATTTTGCATTGTTGACTTTTCAAGATTACAGATAAAAATGTCAACCCATTACATGTACTCCATAGGCTACTTTTTCACATTTTCAAAATGTACACAATTTTAAATGAGCCAATTCTCATTGTGTCAACATTTTTTTTTAATTTATGATAAATATTCCATTTTCTTTGGTTGATATCTTTTGATCATTTGTGTATTGATTTAGTCATCTTGTCAAATTACTCAAACCAGCTTAGAGCTATAGTGTAAAGCTACTGCACTTGTTTCAGAAAACTATAAAACGAATTAGTAAAAAGCTTGCAGTCTGCAGTTTTCTTTTTTTCATTATGGTTTCTACACAAATTGCATTTGAAATATCATTATTCATTATTTGTTTCTGTTATGTAATAACATACTAAACAAATGTCATCCAAAGTCCCTAAAAAATTGTGTTAACCATTTCCCAAACAACAAGTTTTCGACTACCCCAAATTGAAAGAGTTTGCAGACGACATTTCAAAATGTGATGAAATTGAACAATATTCTTCAGAAAGAGCAGAAACAGAAAACCTTGTGTGAAAAGGAGAAATTGCTTGTAACAAGCAATTTTTCCTTTTCCCACAATGTCTTCTAAAGTCATCTGCAACACAGTTGTCAAATGTCGTTGGGAAAGGGTTAAACAATATCTAATACTGCAAAACATTTTTCTGTCTATTTGATAAATAACATTGACATTTAACCAACACATTTGATTTCATCTTTAAAACCATGCATATAACAAGATAAGAAAACATAATAGATTATAGATAGATAATAAAGTACAAATGTATAAATATAAATAGTTTTTACAATTGGATAAAATATAATCTTTAATAAATATGGACATGTGCACTTAAATGTCTCCAGCAGAAGAAATTGTGATAAAAGGAGAATTTCAAACATTACTCTAACCTTTTCCAAAATGACTCACAGATTTTAAGAGTACACTGTGGACAATTTGAGAAACTATTGAATGAGGAAAAATGCTTAAGTAATCAATTCCTTCTTTTTCAAATGATAATTTCTATGCTTATAGAGTTTTACCATTCGCTACAAATTTCTTTTACAGTTGCCTTTTTTTCTTAAATAAAAAACAATTGAAAATGGTCATCTAGGCAGGAGTCTACTTACATTTTTTCTATTGGTTTGAATGAGATCTTTGAATTTTTGTTAAGTATCCATTTAAAATAACATGCTACAGGAAGAACTGCTGCCATACTAAGACATATTTTTAAAAGCCAAAACAAATTTGCTTTTAAAACATAAGATGTTTTATGTTTATTTGCTGTAGACCGCTTGGTCAGAGTATCAAAATGAAAATAAATAAATAAATAATCAAACAAACAACATAAATGATAGGTTGTTAATAGAGTTTCAATGCATTTTTTGTGACAAAAAAGGAATTTGCTCTAGAAGGGTAAATTCTTTCTTTATTACAATGTTTTCAGTCTGCTGTAATGGTGTTTGAACCCATCAATTCAATGATACTCTTGTAACACACCTTGGACACAACATTTAGTAACAACTATAAGTCTATAACATTATTTAACCCTTATAATGCTGGAACCAACTTCATGCTTATGCCAACAGGTTGGATCCAGGCCAGTGGCCAAGTAAATTGGCAGCTGGCCTGTGATATAACCTGTTTGCTACTCTGAGTATCTTTCCTCATCAAAATTAGGCAGATATTCAAGGTTTTGGAAAGCAGATGACACAAAAACCTATTTTCAGAAAATTACCCTGCATTCTAAGGATTAAACTGATTAGCTCATAATGAGATATTTCTCTTTTTACAATATATAGATGATTTTCATACTTTAAAATTATTTTCTGCTAGCTACTGCTTTTATTCTGAATTTGAACCATCAAACAAAATTCCAGTATGAAGAAAATGGATCTCAATTGTTGAATTGTTGTAAATACAATCCCTGAAGAAGTGCAAACTTTTAACCAATGTTGGATTCTCCCATGCTAGTCCGACTGTAAATCCAGATAACTCTGTATTTGTTTTGGAAGAGGAAGACTAGCTATACATTTTGGAATACTGAGCATATGGTCGCGAGTGGTCGACACCAGGGTTAACCGTATCGAACACCGACAGAGATGCTGCAACGAAGCAGCACCTTTCCAATGACTTGTGGGTAAGTTTTCTAGAACCTCTGGATGAAGGTTGTAAACCTTATTGTTGAATTCTGAAATATCTGTTAGTTGTTCATCCAAATCTTCCTCTGTTGATGTGATGATATGATTGGATGAGGTGAGGGGAATGTTGATCACAGATCGCCTGATGTACCGTAAACAAGTCAGAACTTTCTCCTCTTCAGCAACAAGTCTGGCCTTGGTCTCGCTGTTGAAGCCTGTATTCTTAAAGAGGTAAAGGCCATTAAGGTCATCTATCAACTGCTCTGTTGGATCCCGGACCTTTTCTTCAAAGATTGGATCACCGAGTATGAAGAATGGATCCGCTCCCTGTCTTAAGAGTGTGAGTATCAGGGTGGGGTCTCTTTTCTGAGCAGCAGCTGACAAAGGGGTCAAACAAGAAAAGGGTTCAATTTCCTGATTCAGGAAATCTCTAAAGGCAATATCTGCACCTCTGTTTTTATCACAGCAACAAAGATGACGTAAATAGTACTCAAATGCCTTCTCATTGTCTGTCTTTGACACATTTGATGGATACAGAATGTTAGATTCTCTTCTATCTTTCATACGAGATGAAACTGACAGCCCTTCTAACAAAATACTAAATATAGACATAGAATTTCCATTGCACTGAAAAAGTTCTAAAAATAGATCTCCAACAGGGTACAGTCTGCTTTCACCGATATTCTGTTCAAAACACAAACGAATCATTTTCTGTAATGCTCTGTGAATATTCGACGAACACTTTGTATTAAATTCTACGTTTCTTTTACGCTGAGATCGATGGATGTGCAGTAGATGGTGTATTTTCGAGATCAATTTTGGCCTGTCGATAAACCCTGACCCCGGGTTTGACCTTTCTGCGCGATAATGCTTTGCGGACCTTTTATGGAACATGGGAGAAAACGCCCGTCCATATTCGTACACGGTTATATGTCCGATCACTGAATTCCGCGGGGTATCCTCACAGCCATAACTTAAACAATCGTCTGTTAAAGGTTCCATTTTTTGTAAACGTCAAGGAAGTTTATCACAGACAAAGCTAAGCTCAATCGTTATAGATAAGGACGCGTCCGTTTTTATTTGATTCAATGAATAGCAACCGGAGATTGTAAAGCATTTATACCTAGTAGGTTTTGAAAAAACAGGCGAGATGACATCAGTCGCCAAATTTTAGCCTCATAAGCCGTTCAAGTCTCATCACGCAAACTAAATGTTTACATTTGCCACGGAGGGTGTGACGTCATCTGTCAAAATCTTTATCTATAAAGGGAAGTAACCGCTTTTTTTTCTAACTTTTCTATATCCGAACGATTTACAGCAGACGAATACTGTTGTTTTTCTATATCGAGTAAACGACAGTTATATAGGGATACCTTTTCTGATTCAAGATTTACCAAAAAGGTGAAGATATCACAAAGATTACACCAACCATATGAACATAATCAAACACCTTTGTTTTTAAATCCTCCCATATATGAAGGCCCTACAGGGCTCACATTGTCCATAGTCAATATAGTCCATATAGTCATTTTGCCAGATATGGGATATACCCATATAAACCAAATTTTGGCTTCTTAGGCAAGTTCGGATGTCGTTTTTCCATATTTGATGTGATCCGAGTTTGGCTCAGATCATAGTTGTATGATCCTGGTGATAGGTTATTATATTACACATTATTTAAAAGTATTCGTTGTGAAAATAATTTAAAAACTTGTAAAGACAAAACTTATGCGGCAATTTATATAGTTCAGAGTCACTGTCACTGTCCACTTGAAGTGCTTTGATTATTGCTTTACACACTTGGGGCTAAACTTACAGGACCCCCTGCCCATTCATTTAACTGCCTTTTAAAGGAATTGATGGAGGGTGCAAGTATTAAAGGTACACAAGTCATCTGGTTAATCTTATGGTACAAGGCTAGCAAACGGTGCCTTGCCAAAGGCAAATCCACAATTAATAAACTAGCATCTGTGGAGAACAGCAACCAGGTTTATAGTTTCTAATCCCTTGTGATGAATGTATCATGTTTGTTTAACCCATTACCAAACAATGACGACAGTTTACCTCTTTGTTGCAGACGACTCTAAAAACACTGTGTGAAAAGGAGAAATTGCTCGTAACAAGCAATTTCTCCTTTTCCCACAAGGTTTTCTACTCCCTCAGAAGATTACTTGCCAATTTCATCACAATTTGAAATGTCCGTAAATGGGACAGTAGAAAATTCGGTTTTTGGTAAACGGTTAATCGTGTTTCCATGCAGCGCTACATTCCTGTCGTTGCATGAACTGAGATGCTAGCTCATCATGGGTGGAGAAGGACCCCTAAATTCAGTGCACAAAAAGGCTGACAAAGCTCAAAGAACCACCAATTTGAACCCAAGGTCAGTAGTACTCTAAACAGTAAACACGAAGGCCTCGACCACAGGTGCTTGTATTTCAGCCAATCGAATAAGGGCCACATGATGTCATGTTCTGTACTCTGATAACTAGGCCATGTAGCTCCCCTTATTCCTGAAACATTTAACCCTTTACCAAACGCCAAATTTCTGACTGACCCAAAATGAAAGAGTTTGCAGACGACATGTCAAAATGTGATAAATTGAAAAAGAATCTCCTCATAGGGCAGAAAACTTTGTGGGAAAAGGAGAAATTGCTTGTTAAGAGTAATTTCTCCTTTTCCCACAATGTTTTCTAGAGTCGTCTGAAACAAACTGGTCAAATGTCGTTATTGTTTGGTAATGGGTTAAGCAATACATGATAACATTTTTTATTTCACATTTAATTCTTTGTGTTACAAGAATGATTTTCCAATCAAGAGCACATATCTGGTGTGACAAATATCAATGCAAAAAAGGGATTTAATTCATCTGTTAAACAGAGGTATCCACCCTCAGATTTATCTAACATATCATGGAAAACACCTCTTTTATATATCAGCAATATGCTGGAGAGTAAAAATAACACTCCAACATATCCTTTACTTGCATCCGAAGCAAAACAAAACGATTATATATCAATAATTTATATTTTATTTCATAACAAAACAATACCTCAATGCAATCAAAATAACCATTTAATTACCACTTAAACACTTTGTATATTCTTTAAAAAAAAAAGCTTTATGATCTGCCGCAAGTTTGTCATATGTTTCAACAAATCAAAATGAGTGCCAAATATATATATATGATATATATAAAAAAAAGGAAAATCTTTGCAATTCTTTAACACCATCAGTCTTTAATAACCAAAGACCATCACCATTTGAAGCCAATGTTTCAGAAAATATATTCTTCTTTTGCTTCTGTTTTTATTTTCTTTGAAAATATGTTTCAGGTTGAACATAATGATAGGGTAACAGGGGTGGTGGTCCTTACTTATTGAATAGATATGAGCCATATATGTTGATAAATGATAAATATTCTACCCGCTATATTACAATTTAGAGTGGTGTTTGGTTTACCACTTTACTTCTTGTTCCTACAGCATAAAATGAAGGTCTTTCTATATGCCTTTCAGTATGCATAGCATGTATATATTTTTACAATGGTACAAAATACATGGAAATCAAAAGGTTCATTGACTTGAGAAAATATTCGAAGCATCGTTTTCATACCATGATATATCATGTTCATTTGAGTTATAAGGTTGTACTAGTCAAAAAATTGAACTCAGAGTAACCGCTAAAAATGGTACAAACCATGGTCGATTTAATAAAAGCTTACTGCATTTACTTCTTTACAAGAAAATAAAAAAGCTTCCTTTTCAAGGTCAAACAAACACATACTGAAAACTTTAACCCAGTACCAAACAATAATGACAAGTGACCAGTTTGTTGCAGGTGACTCTGGAAAACATTGTGGGAAAAGGAGACATTGCTCTTAACAAGCAATTTCTTCTTTTCCAACAACGTTTTCTGCCCTAAAAGATTAGTTTTCAATTTCATCACATTTTGACATGTGTTCTGCTAACTCTTTCAATTTGGAACAGTCGAAAATTCTGTGAATGGTAAAGGGTTAAACTGAACCTATCATCCAAATCTTTGTAATAATGTATTATGGAATTCATTGTAATTAGTAAACTTTACACAATATAACTCATATACCGGTAAGAATCAGAGAATATAACAGCAATTAACAAAGCAGGTTTTACCTGATGTTTAGCACTTTCAAAAAAGAAAAACATTTCTATCATTACAACTGTTTGTGCTTTATTTCAACAAACACTCAGCCAAGATCGTATTCAGAAACCACTGTGAAAATAGAAGATAATTATGCTCATTACTAGCAATTTCTTCACATGCCACAATGGTTTCTACCCAATAACGCATAAAAATGCATGAATCTATTTTTTTTTCATACCAGAGCTTTTTACACGACTAACTATCTGTTTCAAATAAGCACTAAAAGCCCAATTTACAAATAACCCATGAATAGTTGAATACCAGCGAATTAGACCCTTACCTTCTTACAACCCATTTCAACCATTATTTTGTAGCAGGTTTCTTTTCATATTGATGTTTAGCATGTTAACATTTTCATAACCTTGATTAACCACAATAGTTTCAAATATTTGTGTAATTGCTTTGAAAGGTAAAATGACCCACACATGAGACCTACTTCGAGACCATTGCTTTTAATATATTAGTCTTTTTGCTAAATCCTATTTTGTGGGTTCTCATTAGCATAAATAAGATTCCATAATATAGGATTTAGAGGAAAAAGCAACCTATCATCTAGATATTTAATCCTGTTCTACTCATTTACTGAGAGAAAACTGCAGAAAATATGAACCAAAGGAAACCAAGTATAATTTCTATGGAAAACAACAACACAGTCAATCTTATTTCAAGCAACCACTCTTAACCCTTTATCTAACAACAAATTTTCGACTGTCCCAAGAGATTGCATGTTAAGAGCGATTTCTCCTTCCCCACCATGTTTTCCAGAGTCGTCAAACTGGTCAGATATCGTCATTGTCTGGTAATGGGTTATACAGTACTTGATAAAGTGTTTTGTTCGAAGCTACCTGTATAGATAGCGTCCATGTTAAGCCATTAGCTGTCTTACACACCACAATTCTGACTTCTTTTAACATGCTCGCTTGAAACAAAATTGACTGCAATTGTTTTATTCAAATTTGATAAAACAGTGATAGAAAGGTGACTCTGCCATTAATAAGCAAATAATTTTTTGTTACAATGCATTCAAACACAAATGCCTACCATGTCACTTCATGCTGTTTGCATATTTAAAAGTAATCTGTTGCAACGTCTTTAAGTTTAGTGTATATAAACAAAATGTTAAATAAACCCTTGAATGATCACAGTCAGTCGATTTGATATGGATAGACATATCACAGCTTTAACCTCTTGATCTCTTCTGATCGGAAGTCAATCCTGCAAATACAATAAAATTCTTCAGTGAGCATTAAATCAATAATTGTGATGGTTATCATGACACTTGATAAGTATGAAGATCATGTAAATCTATGCAAAATATAATACATGTTTATTTTGAACATTCAACTATCGATAAACAAAACAATCTAAAAAATGCCTTTACTATTGTTAAACATCAAAGGATTCTAGGTTTTTCAGCATTTCTATTTTATTATCACCTTGTACTTTCTACCTTTTCCTTTAGTTGAGTTCAAACATATTTATCTCACATCGTTTGTAATGGAAGCTTGTGAATTTGCTCTTAATGAATGCTTCCTAGATACTAAACCAGTACTTGAACTGATTTGTGGGCTAGTCCCGGCAGCTCTCACCTCGCCTAACAGGGATTGAACCCGGAACTGTGATACAAGAGGCCATCACTCTAAAACTGCACTAATGTTGCACATGTTTACCTTTCGTAATTGATTTTAGGCTGACAATCATGTTTAGCACCTCAAATACATTTCACAATAGATAGAACAATATAAATTTACTCAGAAGCTTTCATATACAGTTCAATGCAATATTCAACCTTTAACTCCAATATTTGGCGGTTAAAAACATTATGTATGATAAAAAGAAGAGGTCCAGATAAAGTGTTTTCCCTAGTTAACTCCTTTATTGCTTCTCTAAACCCTATACTGTGGATACTCATGAGAAGTGTCTATTGCTTTTGTATATATGCTGTGGGCCAGTGGCGTTTACTTACAAATGAACTAGTCCTCACAAGATAGGATTTGTGTAGGTTTTAGTATTTGTTTAATAACCAATATAAGTTTTACATCACATCATCATCATTTCACTTATGTTGCAATGCCTGGCTCTTAATGATTGGGCAACACCCCATCCTCAACTGCCCAAAAAGACTAGTCAAACCTGGTAGAACCATCTGCTTTCCCAAAGTCAGTCAGAAGACTACCTCTCATGAAAATACAATGCAGCTACCAGGATTATTTACTGTACAAGACCCTTATATAGACCAAAGAAAGAGTTGACATCTCTCACTCACCTTAATGCAAGCACCTGTCTGACTTCTGTTGGAGTCAGTCTCCAGGTGAGAGGACCGGAGTTTGGTCCCCAATAGTCTAAAATCTCATCTACCTGAAAAACAGGGAGTTTACAGTTTATCTATAAGTGAATACATAATTTTCAAACTATTTAACCCTTCCCCAAACAACAAATTATCAACATTCCCAAATGGAAAGAGTTTGCAGACGACATTTCAAAATGTGATAAAATGGGAAAATAATCTTCTGATAGGGCAGAAAACATTGTGGGAAAAGGAAAAATTGCTCGTTACGAGCAAAGTTCCATTTTCCCACAATGTTTTCTAAAGATGTCTGCAACAAAGTGGTCAAATGATGTTATTGTTTGGGAAAGGGTTAACCTACTACCAAACAATAACCACATTTAACCACTTTGTTGCAGACGACTCTGGAAAACATTGTGGGAAAAGGAGAAATTGCTTGGGACAAGCAATTTCTCCTTTTCCAATATTGTTTTCTAACCCCTCAAGATTATTTTCCATTTTCATCACATTTTAAAATGTCTTGGGACAGTCGAAATTTTGGCCTTTGGTAAAGGGTTAAACTGCATTTAGATTAAATATTGGGGATTTTCCTTTTAACTAAGATAGAAAATACTTTAGACTGACACACTACATGTTTATCTGTAACTGCCAGTACTGGCTGGTAAAACTATCTTTCTTTTCTAAAACATACAAGTTCAAATATATGTAGTGAGGACAAAGTTCAAAATCATTGGGACATAGGGAAACATGCTTGGGATAAAATAATATCCTTCAAAAGCAATTATTGTAATACTTATCATCTAGTTATGAAAGTTTTATTTATCTTTTATCTTTTTTTATATATATTGATTAGCCATTTTAATATGTTTTGCTGCAAAAAACAGAGAAAAGATGAAATCTTAAATATATTGATAGAATTATTTTGAGCGTTTACCCGTTCTAAGTTTAACACTGTGGCCATCTGTGTAAGGCGTGCAAACTTGTCGCGTATTGTCCATGTGGTTACAGAAGTTAAATACCCCACCAACACTCTCAGTTCTTTGTCAAATTGAAGTCCACCTAACTGAAATAGAAATATCAGGTTATACATTCAGATCTGTGTAAGGCGTGCAAACTTGTCGCGTACTGTCCATGTGGTTACAGAAGTTAAATACCCCACCAACACTCTCAGTTCTTTGTCAAATTGAAGTCCACCTAACTGAAATAGAAATATCAGGTTATACATTCTGGAATAGAAAGATTTATTTTATTCTTATGAGTGAAATAATGAAATTTCTCAGTGTATTAATTTTCAATTCTGTCACAGTGAATATCGTCACTAGTGATAATATTAAAAAGTCATATCATCACTAGTGATATCAGTTTTGACGGGACTACTTTTTTACCATTCCTTTGCATTAAAATCATAGCTGCACTTTTGCACACGGCACTAAAATGTTTGTATTCTAAAATATATCCATACGCATGAATGACGTCATAGGTTGCAACAATGATATCATGGGCGTTATCAACTGCTTTGCTCCTCCCGTTTTATATTCCATTTGACGTTTATGGATATATTTTGGAAAATATACTTTATATAGCGGAAAAAAATAAATAGAATAATCAACTCAATTCGATAGATATAAAAAATATGTCACTTGAATGGGTTGTTATCAGGTAGAAAAAACTCGTTCTTCGAACTCGTTTTTTCAACCTGATAACAACCCATTCTCGTGACATATTTTTGATATAAACCGAAAGGAGTTGATTATCCTCTATTTATTATCTTTACCCTTACACTTGATTATACATGGTTAAACCTTTATAAAGCTGGAATTGACTTCATGCTTAAACAAACCGGTTGGATCCAGATCAGCCGCCAAGTAAATTGGCAGCTGGCCTGTGATCCAACCTGTTTGCACTCTTGAGTATCTTTTCTCAACAAAATTAAGCAGATATTTAAGGTTTTGGAAAGCAGATTACACAAAAATCTATCTTTAAAAAATTACCCAGCATTCTAAGGGTTAACAAATTAAAATACATGTACAAAGGTTTCTGTAAAAATCATGTCTTTCTGGTAGTCCCATTAGAAAAAAAAATAATTAAAACCCCTTGTGACTGCATGAGCTTGTCATTATGGAAATATAACATGGCCGCTCAATAAGACACTAGTATTGAGATGTCATCCAGTAACCCAGTCTTTGACTTGTAAATTTCAAACCAATTAAAGAATTGATCAACCAGATTTATCAGATTTAAGACTTTACAGGTTTTAATGGTATATCTGACAGTCAGACAGAATGAAGCACTTAATGATAATTAAGTTCATATTTGTATTGATAAATAAATCTAGGTTCCTAGCCCAAATTTTCATGAATCACTGAATCATTTAAAAAAAAGTTATAACTGACTTTGTGCCTGGAAGCCTACTCAAATACAAACATAGCTCATTTTCATGATATTGATAAATAAATCTAGGTTCCTACTGGCAAATTTTCAATTGAATCATTTACCAAATAGTTATAACTGACTTTGTGGCTGGAAGCCTACTCAAACACAAACATAGTAGTTTAACCAAATGAATTTGGATGCGACTTACTCTGTTAAACGTGGATTTCATCACACTCTTTTCTAACAGTGTTGTAATTTCATTGGTTGTTACACCAACAAATTTTTCATAATTGTTGGTAGTAAGAGATTCCTGAAAAAATAAATAAATCAATGATGAATATTTGTTGCAATCAGATAATACAAGCTGTATACAATACACAAAAGCATACTGCATGTTGAATTGTTATTTTCAACTCAAAATACTTGAAAGTATTGGCTAATGAAAAACATCAGTTATTCAAAAAAGAAAATTCAACTGATTTGGTCGCTGAATCACCTTTAGTTTCAATCTTTATTTTAAACCGTTCTTAAAGAAATATCTAATGTGTCAAACAAAAAGTCTACATGTGACTTGATTTGATAGAATTTTACATTGTATCAAGAACATTTTAGTAATAGTGCAATGCACACTTTATTAGAGATAAAAGAATACTCAATGTACCAAACAGCCTTGATTAAACACCTGGGTAAAACCATCAACCTTCCTCAGACAGCAAATAGAACTCTCAACAGAATCTGACCCAGTACAGCTGTTACCTTAACCCTTTCACAAACAACAAATTCTCGACTGTCTCAAATTCAAAGAGATTGCAGATGACATTTCAAAATGTGATGAAATTGAAAAATATTCTTCAGATAGAACAGAAAACCTTTTGGGAAAAGGAAAAATTGTTCGTTCTCAGCAATTTCTCCTTTTCCCACAAGGTTTTCTAAAGTCATCTTCAACAGAGTAGTCAAATGACGTTATTGTTTGGGAATGGGTTAATATCTCAAATGGACAGAGTTGGTCTCACAAGAGAAGTCTTTATCGATGACACTACAAAGATAGACCAGGACCCAGTTGTTCAAATGCTTGTTAAATCTAACAATTGATTAGATTTAATAACACTATGAACAACTCGGTCCTGGTTTGTAATGTTAAGTATACATATTTTTTCTTGCCCTTACCTTAAAGGTTCCTAACATGGTGTCTAATGATACAATGAAACTCTGGATCCATGGATCATTTGCTTCAAAATTAGTGAAATCATCCTGTAAAATAAAATATAAGATTAATTTACATATTGAAGATTCATTGCAAGACTATAGGAACACTTCAATCACAGTCAAGGACTTGCTATAGGCTTGCACTGAACCATCAATATATGATCATTAAACAAACTCAATATCAAATATACAACACCTTTAGAAGTTCAAGCTTTATATATTGATGAATGGATCATCAATTTCTGAATGTTTTTCTAAAACAATTCATACATCGAACAATTTATACATGTTTAAAAACTAAACTGCAAAAATGATACATCTAAATCATTGTGTAAAATGTACAGGAATTTCCTCAATCAGTATAAAGGAAAGGTTTTTGAACTGTTTTTCTGTAGATATACTTACGTCCTGGAGATTATGTGAAGTGGACAAAAAGATATCAATCTGTGGTTTAATGCGAGGTTTTATAACGGATGTTGTAAGCTGTGTAAACCCAAACTCCACAACATCCTTAAACTTTGCTGCCGCTGCGCCCAGATCTGATAAACAACTCTGAAATAACACAGAACAGGATACTTAGCATTTTTACAGGTATGCAATACCATTAGATTAAGTTTGTTGCACTATTTTGAGCCATTCTTTTCATGCATGCAGGTAAGTCTACAAAAGGCATGGAACATTTCACATGTGCATATAAAACATAGGAGAATAACCTTTGAAATATAAAACTAATTGCTTGCCATTTTTACACATATTTATTGGTTTAAAAAAATATTACAATAATTAAATACAATCTCCTACCTCTAATTTGGCTCTACTTTGTTCTGAACACTGTGTATAGAATTTACTGACTTCTTCCTGTAAATAAAGACAACAACAATAACTCATCATTCCAAGTCTCATCATTATAGTTATAATTTTTTTCTAAATAAGAGGAGTTGTAATCAACAAATGACAAATAAAACACTTCAATATAACTAGGAATTACTCATCAAGCGGTATTTTGTTTTTTTGCAAAATAATTACAGGGTATTTCTAATCAACTACGTTCAAGTCAATTTTAACATTTGTAATTTATAAGGACCAGCAAGTGAACATAACACCACCTTCATTAGAAAATTAATCATGTAGACGATTCTATTTACTTAATTGAGGTAAGACATTAGCCTCATACAATCCATTTAAACTATGAAGCTGCAGGAATATTTATGGGCCAACCAATTTATTGTTGTGGATTCGCCTTATATAATGTTATTGAGCAGAAAATCCCAAAATGTTGGTTTCTTTGATCCTCTTCTTTTATCTTTGGGGCAATTCTAAGCTTACTTCAATATGGTGTGTGTATGTACAGAGATGTCTTATTTCCATTTTGTTGATATAAATGGCAACAGTTAAAATAAGAGCTGTCTGTAAGACAGCATGCTCGACTTTACGGCAATGTCGGAGAGGGGTATAGGTCAGTGGAATATTATTTTTCCTAAAATATGAGGGTGCAAAGAATAATTCCCTACAATAGCTGTTGAGAAACGAACATGCATGCAAAGTTTTAACCAAGAAGTTTTAAGTACAAAGGACCGCATAATTCGCTTAAATTCAAAACAAGAGATTTGAAACTTGGTCAGGGACCATAGATTATGTGAAGTATCAACCCATTTCATACAGTGGTTCATGAGATACAAACTTGCACGTAAAAACTTAACCAATATTTTTCTAAGTACAAAAGGCGGCATTATTTGCTTAAGTTTAAAACTAGAGAATTGAAACTTGGTCAGGGACCTTAAATTATTACCCTGAACACATGTGTGAAGTATCAACCCATTCCATACAGTAATTCACAAGATACAAACTTGCATGTAAAAACTTAATCAATATGTGAAGCCGACAGCGACGCCCGGGTGAGTAGTATAGCTGTCCTTATTCTTCGAATAGTCAAGCGAAAAAACGATATATTTCATTTATGCACCTAAATTTGACGGATAACATCAATGTAATACATCTAAATCAAAATTACTTAAGTTTTTTCTAGAAAAACCTTAAATATCCTATACATTTTGGATGCAAAGACGTCAGACATTTCTTAGACTACTGTTTATATTGAAAGTCTGAAAAAAGTTGTGTGACATACCTCTAAGTTAGTCCTAAGTTGTTTACAGTAATCACAACTTACTTCAGCATTATTTAATGTGGTCTGCAAAACAAAGAAATAATTAAAACCTTTCTCAAACTTTGTAATGAGAGAATACATGTCCATAAAATCAAATTTATCAATTTGGAAAGTAAACTCTTGTACTATAAAGCCATATCTGTTTTAATCCCCGACTCCATAATAATTGTTACAAAGGGATGAAACAATGAGCACATGATATTCACCATTTGTCACAAGGGAAATGTGTTTTTTCCTTTTATTTTTCTGTCGTCAAATGTTGTTTCCAATTTGGACCAGAAGTAAATTCCTATATAGGGAATTATCTTGGATGCTTCTTAACATATTTATACTCTTTTTACCATCAAAATATGACTTTAATCAGTGAAGTTCATGCTTCCACTAAATATTCCAGTTTCACTTCCGTTATAAAGAATTCTTCACAAGTCAGACACTTCTTTCATGTTTCTATTTCAAAGAACAAATAACAAATCATGATCAAAGACTGCTTTCGGCTCAAGAAGTTTCCAATTGCTTTGTATCAGTAGTTTGTCCATTCTTTAAAGAAATATTCAAACAAGGTATATTCATTTCACAAAAGCCATGTAATAATTTGGCTTTTTTTAGTCAATTCACTCGACCTTGTCTTCAAAGCTGTTGATTATTGCTTGATAAAAAAAAAAAAATTAGAGAACTTACAATGTATTGTGTTTTGGCCTTTTCTGTGTCGTTTGCCTGGAGTTTTCCCTGTTGTATGCTACTTTGCACCATGTTATACGCCTGCGAGAGATCAAAGCCTGATGGGAAACCTGCCCGTACACACGAGAATAGCACTTCTCTGAAATCTTGTTCTAATATAGTACATGCATTTAACATTGCACACACTCCATCCACACTAGAGCTGGACATGGCACGTCTGAAATACACAAAATTATCCTTATTGTATTCATTCATATGTGTCTATTATTTTAAATCAAGCAAATGTTTTTGGTTAAAAAAGCACATTACTATATCTATTGGCTGAGATTTTAAGCATTGGTCTATCAAATGTATATTGTAAACTTGCCTATAATCAAAAACAGTATTTGCTCTAAGCACAAAAGTTCCTGATGTCTACATGCCTGTAGATGACAAATATTTAAGAAATAGGAAAGTGTTTTTCCTTCGACTTGAAATATGCAATGCAAATTCAATTTTGAACTGTTCAACTAGGAATGAAATAGTGTTGTTTGGTGAAACCCTTAAAACAAATTTTCCTTATGTAACAAAGGTCTATTTAATCTAAAAAACAAAAAACAACCCAAATTATTTCTTTTTATTTACATAGAACTATACATAAATCTTAGAATGTTGTAATGAAATAAAAAGTGTTGTTAGTATGGTGTTAAGCAATGTATCAACAATTTTTCAGTTATGTAACAGCTTTCCTTGATCAACCAGACTGCAGTACTAGGTTTGGGCTCTGAAGTGACTTGCCAAAGGTCACTCCCACGAAACCAGAGGTCCCCCCCAGTTCTAAGTCCCCCACAGTAACACAGGACCCCTGAAAGCTATACTAATAATATCCCTAATGAAATGAAACAAACAAGGTTCTATGCTATGATATTGACTTACCTAACACATTTTTTCACAATAAAGAAGGAATCATCCACCATGCTAGAAGTTTGAGACCCGGTGTCTAAAGAATCCATCTGAACTGCCTGTAGAATACAGTAACAACATTTACTCTTTACCACCTGCATACAACAATTTCTTATTCTTGAAGCAGACAACTTTGAAAGCTTTATAAACATGTGTAAAAACTTTCAGTTCTGCTGTTGTGATATATGAATAGAATGAAAAAGCATCGTGGCAAAAGGAGAAATTGCTTGGCACAAGCAATTTCTCCTTTTGCCACGATGCTTTTTGAAAGTCGTCTGCTGCAGGAAGCAAAAAATGTGGCGTTAGGTGTTAATTTGACAAATTAAGTATCAAATATAATGCTTTACACTATGCTGTGTGGGAATTCATTGGAATCATCTCTTTGAAGCAATTTCAAATGCATTCATACACTTTATTAACTTAAGTGTCATTGAGCCATTGACTATAAAAAAAATCTCAATCCAATAGAAATCTAATAAGAATTATATGTTTTAATACAAATCTTTCTTTTCAATCCATGTAAAAAGACTCAAATAATTTGTTTTTGATTATTTTAAGATTGGGTTGAGGTTTATTGCATTATTAAACAGCGTTTCAGTCATATCGTAGTGGTCTGCATGCCTATATTTGCGCCTACTTTTCCCTCACCAGTGTTATAAGGCATGAAAAGAACAAGGTTTTATCATCGATACATTGTATATAGATAGGGTCCAAAATCAGTATTCTGTTCAAGTTCCTGATAAAAAAGAATCCTGTAGTGTACCTTAAGCACCATCTCCCGCATAAAATATTCCTCCATCATTATATAATTGCCAATTAAGTCCTGCATCACTCGACTTGTATCACAGTTTTGTACCAGTTTAGCAACTTCTTTCTCCTTCTCTGGAATGTATAAAAAGATATGCAAGCCCCCTTTTCCCATATCACTTTAACTACCTACATATGGCTGTATAGATAAGTAATTCCAATTAGGTTTGAAACGAAATAATGTCCTTTCACCACAAGGTTTGTTTGAATTTATTCTATATGTTATCTACTATAAAGGTGTGAAAAAAGCTTGATCTTGACCAATGCTAAAGGTGTATGGTTTCAGATTGGTTGGTCATAACAATAAAGAGTTTTCTAATATACTCTCTTTGCTCCTAGGAAATGAATTGAAATGCTACGCCCTTCTAAAGTTATTGATGTTGACTGAATCACCACACTAGATTACTATCCTGGTATTTTCATTCATTACGATGATCAATATATCAAAAAACAAAATATCTTTGATCTTTAAATAAGACCTTTTTTTTTCTTTTTTGTACAACTGTTACATAGATATTGATCCATTTTTCATAAAACAACTAATTCCTGAATACCACCAACCTAACCTGTGCTAGCAATTTTGTGCCAGAAATTTAGAAACATGTTTGGACAGCACAGTTTTTGTAGTCTTTCAAAATGCCTTTTACAAACTGTTTACTATAAACAAAAATGGTACTATTGAATTTAAAAAGAAAATATGAATATTAGCCCTATAAAAAACCCCTTAACTGGAAATGTCCAATGCATTTTGGAATTGGATAAAAACAGTGTTTTCCTTTAGGCCTGTAAGTCATCATCAACCAACTGACATACAGTCATTTTTGTTTTAAGTGACTATAGTTAAAAGAGATGACAATGTATACTGACTATCTTCTTATTACTAATGTCAGTCGTTCAAAGGGCTCTAGTTACATCCTGTATTATGATATCCTCAGACTAATTAACTTTTCATGCACTGTTAAAGAGTGGTTGCTTAAAACAAGAATTACTGAAGTAGATTATGAATGTTGGAAAGGGTTTAGAAAAAGTAGCTACCCATAATCCAGTGTCTATGTTTTACACAGTATTCAATACCTATATAATTATATCAAAGCACATAACCCATCTTTCCTTATATTCTGATGAAGATGTTTTTACACTGATCTAACAATTTGGAAGACAAAACTTACCGTTTCTTTTCTCTTCATCTTGGAATGCTGATTCAAAATCTCCCTGACAGGGAAACAAAATATGCATTTTAAATTTGGCTAAAATCACACATAACATCAATTAAGCCCAGATCTATTAATCTTTATCCATATCTACAAACATTCATCTATACAGAAGATGTAATAAACATTAGTAGACATTATCAGTCAAAATCATTAATATCAACAGAGCATACATTTTGCATCAAAAATCTAGATTTCTACGCTGATCAAAACATACAAAAGTTTTCATTAAAGTAACTGCACCTTATTTTGTTGGTATGTTATTTTTTTTTCCTTTCTTTTTTTTTTAAAATAAAAGTAACATTTGCAGTTTTTGCAACAGTTTGCTTTAAAAACACGAAAAGAAACTATTCACATATCTACATAAGAACGTGTTGCACAAATAATATCAGTATCCAATAATATCAAAATCCCATAAATATCACAAAAAACAATATGGTAAACCTGATTTAAGCCAGCACACAACCTAAACAATCCAGTATAAACAGTTTTTATTACCATGATTCTCCTCTTTATAAACCTCAGGAACAACTCCGTTCTTGTGTTGAGAAGAACAATTTCCGATAACAAAACATCTAAATCTTTAGAATCTGGTCTGAAGAGATAGATAAAAAACAATTCATTTTAATATAAGAAACATATAGAGCATAACATAAAGTAATTTCTTACAATATTCAATAATCTTGAAATGGTTGCTCACAGCACATGACTGCATTATGTTTGCTGGATTGGGGTCCATATGTTTTAATACTTTACCAAACGCCAAATTTTCGACTGTCGCAAATTGAAAGAGTGTGCAGACGACAATTTAAAAAGTGATGAAATTGAAAAATAAGCTTCGGATAGGGCAGAAAACATTGTTGGAAAAGGAGAAATAGCTTGTTAAGAGCAATTTCTCCTTTTCCCACAAAGTTTTCCAAAGTCATCTGCAAGAAACTGTGCAAATGCCATTACTTTTTGGTAATGGCTTAAACCACTTTTGCCTCTCCAGTACTCCACAACTCATTTTTCTTACACTACCAACTATTTTAGCATGTAGGCATGGTTCATTAATTGAAGATAAATGACTTGAGTCAAATCTTACTTAATCAACACTCTTGGCACACCCCTACTTCAGAACTTTGTGACTGATCTAAATAGAAGGTATACAGATATCAACCAAAAGAAGAAATCTATAATTGAAGGGATTTTTTCTATGTAATGATAAAGCTTTTTTTGTAACCCGAGTCAGTCTTAAAGAATAAATATCTTAGTAAAATCGTTTATTATGACCCACCATTTTATAGCCAATAACTGCGCTAAATCTGTATAGTGTAGGTACCCTTCAATGTAACAAAGAAAGTCAAGGAAACAAGCAACTCACTTTTCTGCTGCTGGTTGTTTATGAAACATTAAACTCTGTTGCACCAGCTGAATCTACAAACAAATATTAAACTTGCCTTAATATAGCTACAATCTAGGAAATATATGTTCAATAAATTGTTTTTTTGAAATAATTCGTTTTTGTAGGGTTGTACAGTGTATCAACAATGTCTTAGCTATAGTGCGAAGTCAGACTTATAAGAAATACGGACAACCTGTCAGTGCTCAATATAGTATCAACTTGAAGTCAGTACACTGTGATGGGAATATCTCTCATATAATTAATAATGGCACTAATTTCAAATTCTCAAGGATTTAATTGTTTGTGTTTTTACACTATGACAATCTCAATATCTACAAATTGACTAAAGAATAAAGTTTTCTCTTTATTATTTAAGTAGACTATTCCTACACTACTACTGCTGAGATATCAAACCATGTGAGATGAATGATTCATTCAAAGTTTTTTGCAGCATTGAGAAATGAGCAAAGAATATTCATTAACAGTTCAACAATAAATTAATAAATGTCCCTTGAATTATTACATTGTCAGCAGCTGAAATAATCCTTTATTAAGCTATGTATTACATACCCGTGAGTCAAAGTCTCTTTTATTTTTGAATGCCTCCACAAGTTTCCTTGTTTGTCTGTCACACTCTTTCAACAATAACCTAATCAATATAATAAGTCTACCTGGTCCTGAAAATATAGATTGATAATTCAAAAATTTCAGGACACTCTGTCATAAACTTGGAAATAAAGTATTTCACAGATAATGATTAATAAAATGTAACACATTTACATTGCTTAATATGACGCCACATCCTATTGTTTATATTCCCTTAAGAAGGTGTTCTACCATAACATGTAGGAATAGAAGAATAATAACTATGAAATGATCACTATGTGTTGGTGTTGATATTAATCATCTATCTAAAGGTAATGATTCAAATAGTTAGTCCTCAGTCAATTTTATGTGACCATTTATAAGTATCAACAGATGGCAACTGTCAATTCTTCAAATTAATATTTAAATGTTGAATCAAAGTGAAAAAATTGCTTCGAAAAAGAAAGAGTTGTGTCCATACAATTCCCCCGTTTTTTTTTTAATAAATGGTACGTTAGATTCCAGCTTCTTTAAACATGTTTCAAAGTGCAAGGAGCTTTCAGCAAAAGAATGGCAGATTAAGACAAAATCTAGATTTGAATGATAATCTTAACACAGATTCTAACAATAACCTTACAAAAGGAACTAAAAGATCTTACCATAATACGTCTCAACAAGAGGTTGATGGATTTCGACAACTTTAGCGATATCTTCAAATAGTTTTGTAATAATGTCTGCAAACATTGCACTGGATTTGTTGTCATCAGAGTTAATGCCAAACAGGGCAATCTTCATACTGCTGTCAGCATCTTCAGAAAGCTGGAATAAATATACACACAATTAAACCCTTTCCCAAACAATAACGACATTTGACCACTTTGTTGCAGACAACTTTAGAAAACATTGTGGGAAAAGGAGAAACTGCTCATAAAGAGCAATTTCTCCTTTTCCCACAAAGTTTTCTGCCTTATCAGAAGATTATTTTACAATTTCATCACATTTTAAAATGTCGTCTGCAAACTCTTTCAATTTGGGAAAGTCAAAAACTTGTTGTTTGAAAAAGGGTTAAACAGAGCTCCCGGTAAGAGGAGCATTGAATTTTTTTCAAAAGCATGCAAAGTTTTTTAATAAACACATAGATAATAATATCATGGAAATTCTTTGGAGCCTCTTCATTCTATTCTATATCTATTTCCCACAATAGAATTATGAAGAATAAGCTGTCATCATTTTTCTTTACTTTACAACACTTTTACAATTTTCAGTAACATTGCAATGCCTAGCTCATTATGAAGAAGACCCCTTACTTAACTACCCATATGGACCGGTCAAGAAAGGTAGAGCCATCGATATTCTACTATTCAGTTGTGAGAATAAATCTATAACTACTCAGTACTGTGATTTGACCTATGCCTCTTGTCTGGACCTATGAAATACAGTGGACCCGCGATAATCCGAACGTCGTTTATCCGGAATATTCACCATCCGAACAAAATTTTGAGGGAACGGATCTTACCTTCATCAATTTAACTGTTTAATGCGGAAAATCCGCGTTCCGGAACCGGACAAAAATATTCGGGAACCAACAGTCACTTTTCATAGTATATGCGTATGGCTAGTCCGGAAACCAGTAAAATCGTTTATTTGCGGTTACAGTTGCGAATGAAGGGATCGGTCTTCTGTTGTAAACGGCATTCACACGTTTTGCAAACTGTCAGGTATGCTTGACCATAACATGTCACCTAGTGTAGTGTACTGGAAGGTGTTGATTGTTTGTTAATCGGTCATTCTGTCAGTTGATTGGTCTTACATTATTGTAATTACAGTCGCATGTCGATAGTTGAGTTTGTAAAAGGTGTTGATTGGCTGATTGGCTGCTTAGACAGCGATCGGGAGACAATGTCTGGCAATCTTTTTCAATTATTACTCAATCGATATGCTCCTTTTCCCTATAAATAAACTCTCGACAATCCCTACCTATCTCATTTCTCGATATTGAAATAAAAAGATACAACTTGAAGATGTCTACACCCACAGCCAAACGAAGACAGTTCTTTTCAGAGCTATCTTAAGGAATTCTAACTTCCCGAAAGACAATGCTTCAAATTGTCATTTTTTTTAAAAATCCGTTTTGACCAAATAAACACTTCCTTAACACACTTTATATTTCCCTTCAAAAAAAAATAATTGTGTATTTCTTACTTCATAGTAATGATCATGATACACCGACACCGTGTAAAGGTAAACATTTCACTGTAACTCGCATATTCTTTATTCCGGAAAATTCGTTAATACGAACATTTCTCCTGGGAACGAGAGTGTTCGGATAAACGAGGGTCCACTGTATACATTTATAACTACTCAGTACTGTGATTTGACCTATGCCTCTTGTCTGGACCTATGAAATATACATTTATAACTACTCAGTACTGTGATTTGACCTATGCCTCTTGTCTGGACCTATGAAATATACATTTATAACTACTCAGTACTGTGATTTGACCTATGCCTCTTGTCTGGACCTATGAAATATACATTTATAACTACACAGTACTGTGATTTGACCTATGCCTCTTGTCTGGACCTATGAAATATACATTTATAACTACTCAGTACTGTGATTTGACCTATGCCTCTTGTCTGGACCTATGAAATATATACATTCATAATATCATGCTTTATCATGTTCATCTGTATGTCACTGAAGAACATTCTCAACAAAGAAAGAAAGAGAAATAATCATGTTTTTATCATATATCCAAGAAAAATAAACTATTTCAGTTATCACAAATCACTTTTAAAAGTATAAAATTACAACAATATTTTGATACACAGAGTCCCATTTATCATGATACTATTTCTTTCATCTGCTATTACTGTTCAATATATAAAATCTAAAGAAGAAACATTCTAAGAAATAAGTGCCTGATTCAACATGAACATATCTCCAAATAACCTTTATAAATTTTATATTGAACTGAACATGATACTTCCATTTCAATTTGTAAAAGAAAGAAAAATACATTTGTGTCAAAAAATTGTCCCTAACTATAACATGAAAATCAATTCATGATGTTTGAAATCTAGCGCTTCATTGATTTAAAATCTTCTGTCTGCTACAAATAATTTGTACATGTACAATATTGACATCAACTTGAAATCACAAATGAATATATAATAGACTGTCAAAGAGACCTTTGCTGAGAGATATTTCCCAAATTTGGTCAGCCCTTCCTCATGCTGTCCCAATAAAGGAAATATTTTGAAGAACCGTTCTATTGAGGCTACATCGCGACTGTTTACTGATGCATCAAACTTGTTATTGACGATGATGCGTAACTTCTCCTCTGATTCGTGTAGCAGCTGGAACGAGGTGTCCAGTGTGGTTCCTGTCAAACATAAATTGATGCACATTCATTGTTTGGTTAAGCTTTAACCCTTATAGTGCTGGAACCAACTTCATGCTTATATGCAAACAGGTTAGATCCAGGCCAGTCACCAAGTAAATTGGAAGCTGGCCTGTAATCAAACCTGTTTGCTACTCTGAGAATCTTTCCTCATCAAAATTAAGCAGATATCTAAGGCTTTGGAAAGCAGACGACACAACAATCTATTTTTAGGAAATTATCCTGCAGGGTTAATTCACTAGCAGTTTTCAATATTTGATATTTGATGACAGATTATTCATATATACCAAAAGAAGGAAAAAATCATAATCCACTAATAAATATAACTTCATCATCCCAATTTCAAAAAGATTTCAGAAGCCAATTCAATTTCCATATATACTAGCCTATAACAGTCTTATGATAGTGTGATAAAACAGGAGGTCCAACAAATGCTGAGAACTTATCTGTTTTTCGAAATTCAAATTTAAATTTAGAAAGGACTGAAGTCAAAGCAATCATTTGTGCTGTAGACCATCCCATTTAGAGTGAACACTGCTCATAACGCCATACAGAAGACCATCGCTATCTTTTTTAAATCAAATGTTGAAGACTTTGAATCAGTCATGGAAGTCCAGAAAAATCTGTATGAAAAATTATTCTTTGTTTTAATTGATTATTTATATTAGCTTACTAGAATAACTTTTCCACTTGATTGATGTTTTGTAGGACAGTTTTACTTTTGTATTATACAAACCTTTGATGTACAGTCAAACTTGTCTACAGCAGCCACTTAAACATCGAATACATATGACTGCATAGCAGCATTGAAGCTCAATGCAGCAGGCAAGACATGCAGAAAGCTCCTGCAGGAGCTTTCTTCATGTTTTGCCTGCTGTATTAAGCTGTCAACGGTCTCAAAAAACAGATCTGATGGCATTTTTGTTGGCTGCTTAAGACAGGTTTTACTGTATAAGACTTTGACTATCCAGAATGCTTACCTTCACTTGCTACTTCACTCATTCTCAACACATTCTCATCTAAACTCCTAAATCGATGAATATGACCTGCAGCCTATAATATGCATACAAATGATAAATTAAAATATAGCCTTTTTTTTCTTTTCTATTATATAACTAACTTGTCTCCTAAATTAACATGGGTTTTAAATGAGAATTAACATTGTGATAATTAAGTGATAGAATTGAAGGATGTTTTCTTAAAAAAAGAAAATTTATAGTTGGAAAACGTTGCTTATTTGCACAAACTGAAACCGCCTTAAATGTAATTAGCTCTTTTATTACCCTTAAGTCCTATAATTACTGTGCCAGGATTTAAGCTCAAGAAAGATAATAAATGCACTTAAATGTATTCAATATTATCCCAAGACTTGCCAATCAAAGCATTATCAAGTTGTTTGATGTAAATCTTAGAAAACAAAGAAGCAGCATCTTTCCTACCTTTTCATAATCTTCATTTTGTAGAGCCTGTTGCACCCCATCTGTACAATACTTGAGGTCTAAAATGTCCTCTACTCTCTCTATACAGGCTGTAACCCTGTTCTGTAATGGATATGATACACATGCTATAGAAGTAAGGTGTTGATTATGGGTTTACCACTCAAAGACTTTTTGAAACAGACATGCAGATGTATCTGATCATGATGCTTTATTTCCCCATATATTTCTGTGAAATATATCTTGTTTTCAGGTTTTAATGAGTTTGCACATCCCATCAAAAAGTTTTCAGGTTTTTATCGAGTCTGTACATCCCATCAATAAGTTTTCAGGTTTTTATTGAGTCTGTACATCCCATCAATAAGTTTTCAGGTTTTTATCGAGTCTGTACATCCCATCAATAAGTTTTCAGGTTTTTATTGAGTCTGTACATCCCATCAATAAGTTTTCAGGTTTTTATTGAGTCTGTACATCCCATCAATAAGTTTTCAGGTTATTATTGAGTCTGTACATCCCATCAATAAGTTTTCAGTTATGCTGCTATGCCTGCCTCATCCTAGGAGGAGGAAGACCCCTTTACATCCCATAAAGGCTGACTGAGCTGGGTAGAACCATCAGCATTCTCAGTGATTTCTTTTCTAAATTTAATCGATGGGCTTTTTTTTTTACCAAAACTTAAAAATCAATGTGTTTTTCTATAGAAATTGATTAAAATGATTAAAATGAATGAAAGTAATGAGTTTTTGGGAAAATTTATGAGAATTTGGGCCATAGATTAATGCAATCTTTAAGTCCCCCAGGAGCCTCCTTTTCATGAAAACCCAATACAAAGAGAGGGACTCAAACCCACACAGATAGGGACAATTTAAAGTAAAATTCTAGAATATGTTCTATAGAAACCAAAGGATAAATCCTATACAGCTCAATGGACATCTCGTTAGTTTGATATTCAACTTACACAAACAAACAAGTAAAATTTCTACCTTGGCTAAATCCAGTTGTCTTACTTTACTGCTCACATTTTCTGCCAATGTTGAAGTAAATGTTACCATACTAGATAACTGTTTAGAGTCTGTCTGTAGCATTTGAAGATTGGGCCTGAAAGAAGATAAAAACTTGGACAAATGTTCAAGTCATCACAACATGAGCAAGGCAGGGATAATTTTTGCTTTGGGTTTTGCATTTTTTACTCATTAAAATCTCAAAATACCCATTGTTTCATTTCTTATGCTTCCCTTAGGACCAGTTGAATTAAAGAAAACGTAAACTTGTGTCAATGGCAGGCATCACTTGTAAAGTTTTACTTTCACGCTTTTAATTTCCTGCCTATTTGGAGAGGTTCTTTATCCTTATATGAGACAATACAAGTAAAACAAGTGTCTTTTACCAAGTGATCAGAGAAGTTTTAATCATTGAGTTAAGTTCTGTCTGAATGAAGTTTGAAAAGAAGGACCCATTGTTTTCCAAAAATACTCATTGTATCAAATCAGATGCATCCCCAAAACCTATTGTTCTAATTCTAAAAAAATATCCCTGGCAAGGTCATGTGAGCTAAAAAGGAATCTTCAGGTTATCTATTAATGTACAAGTGGATACCTAGTTGTGTAATTTGGTAATTCGAAGCGTAGATTATTGCTGCCATGATAGACGGGAGGATGTTTGTGCAGTCTTTCATTCTAAAAATTGATTATGACAAACGACATTTCAATTGTGATGAAACTAAAAGATTATCTTCTGATTGCGCAGCAAACATTGCGGGTAAAGGAGAAAGTGCTTGATAAGAGCAATTTCTCCTTTTTCCTCAATGTTTCCAGAGTCACCTGCAACAAACTGGTCAAATGTAATTGTTTGGTAAAATGTTAACAAAAAGCCTTAACAGACAACTGAATCAACTCCTGAAATTCACTTTACAACAATTATACGGACAAGAGCAGGAAAAGATATGGCATTTATAGACAGGCAAATCAAAATCAGATTTCGCCACCCCTGGATGGGTGTAAATGGAACTTGGGTCCAATTACTTCCTTATATGAATGCTTGGTGTATGATTAGTCTATTAACTTTCTGGGTTTTATTCATCAACAGATGCAGACTGCACAGATGGATAGTTGACAACTGGTGACAAATACAACAATGTTCAGTCACACATTTCATTTTGGTGCATTTGGTAAAAGTACAGAATTATCATACTTACAGTGTCCTATGAAGCCCCAACATTTTTTCCTCCAAAGATGACTGATGATCAATTAAATCTGTAAGATCTTCATTCAACATGTCCTGAAAGATATATCACCCTATATCACATGCCCATAGTGTCATATTATCAATGTTTATAAAATTATGTAACATCATATTGGGTTTTCCCATTTTCTCATATAGTTTTAGTTTGTGGAACAATTATGCACAATTGAAAGCCTTACACAATGTTATAGAGCACATGCAGGTGTAACAAACTGAGCGAATACACTTCCCAAAGACAAAATCACTTCCTATCAGTGAAAAACACCATCATCCGCTAATTGGTTTTGCTGTCGATATATTGCCTGAATGTTCTCTATTACAATGCATAAGGTTCTCAAATTTGCAAACACATTCCACGACAATTTTTATCTGTGCATGCACACTGGTATGGGAAAACCTATAAAACGGTTATGTAATTGTTTAACAGCAATTGATGCCATTGTTTGGTAATATATTAGTTTATTTAACATATATATTGTTACATCAATTGACTTTGAAATGGCAATTTGTGCTATAAACCCGAAAATTATAATAAAAAAAGTACATTGTTTGGATTATTCGTAATTTTGACGTTAGATTGACTCATCAGAAAATAGAAAGCAATCTTCACGTCAAATCATTGTGACTAATAGATAGGTAGTTTGAGATTTTAAATCTTAAAAGCATACTAACCCTCAGAAAAACTGTAAAACTGGGTTATATTAATTGTGAATTATGACAGAATATGTTGAAACACAGCGAAAATCCACAGGATCATGACAATATAACACCTGCACTCTTTATTATCTATTCTTCAAAGTGCTATTTTTACAAATTTTGTGCCCACCAATTTAACTTCATTGTTTACATTCGGGTAACATCTTGATTAGCAAGGAGCGCTCGTATTAATGAGTGGTGATCACCTGGTTAGAAAAAATCACATGAAACACATAAAGATACTGTCATTCATCCAAAATCAACAACATGAACATTCAAAAATGGAAAATTTCTTGGGTTTTATTAGTTCCCAACGTTTCTCGGCTGACCTTGTTTGTTCGCTAATTGTAAACAAAACTTATTGTATTCACTCTTTTAAAAGCATCATGTGAACATGCTACAGTCTCAATTCCTCTGTAAAAGGTAATTTAAAGTACTTTTAAGTTAAAATTCAATTATTCTAGGACTTTCACAATTTAAGTGTAAATGAGCGCAAGTATGACAAGAACAACAAGACTTAAAGTAATGATGGTTGAACTCACATTTCTAGATGTCAATTATGATCATTAACAAATAACAAATTTAAGCTTTTATAAAATAACTCGTTACTTTTAAGTTCATTATCGAAAATGACTGATTTTTGTATCCGAAATATATTCAATCCGGATATAGGGATACTAAATAGAAAAGTCAAAGTTGCTCTTTCCTTGAGATAAAACATCCTTTAGTCTAGCAACTGGTGAAAAAACACTGGCAATACTGCCTTTGCTTTTTGTATGGTAATATGTGAAAATGCCAACTCTTTTATTAATCAATAACAGTCAAATAAAATATGGGAAATGTTTGACAGGAGAGATTTTCATCAAAATATCAACCAATGCAAGGACAAATTATGTTAAAGACAATTGAGCATCGAAACGAACCTCTTCGTTACATAAACGTTCAAAAGCCTTTTGGATTTCGTCCAAATTTATCAAGTTTTCTACATCTTCTGAATTCAAAGACGTGGCATCACTCTTGGAGGACGCCATCTTGAAACTTAAGTTGCCTTGTGGGATAGCGTACCGGTTGTTGTTTCCGGCGCTCAAATAATCGGAAGACCAACGTTTATGGATTTGTGAAAAACTAATCCTGATTCATCGATGCAATCGATTTGAATTGCAAAACACCTTTGCTTATGTCAGGTAGTTAAAACACATAATTTCCTTTTTGACCATTGTAAAGAAAATAAACTGCACGGAAACGTATTTTTCATTCGATAAAACTTTTCTTCTCAGGCTGCATTTGGCTATGGGTAAACTTTGTTTATAATTTTTATGCTGCGCTGGTTTTCCCCTTTCATGGCAATCCAATTTCATGAAAGTAGCATCGGATGTATTTAGTAAGGACCATTATGTGCTTCAATGTCTGTAGCCTAGTTTAATTAGAAGAAACGGAAGGCGAAGTCTTGAAGTTGAGAACTCTTCAAGACAAACCCTTTTATCCCTAGTGGGAATTTTGAATATTGGGAAAGCCCTGACCGCTACCGTACATTATTTTACTGCATTATTATGACACTAATGGGTAAGTAACTATAAATATCACTGAAAAGAGTATTTTGTATTAAGTTTCTGGTCATTTACACTAAAATCATGCAAATCATGTTTGAATTAAATCTTTTTCATTATTGTTTTGGCTTGGGGTAGGAGCATGGGGCATTCAAACTGCTTTGATGCAATCAGAAAATATTGAGAAATTTTTGTATCTGGCGATATCTCGCATTATATTCCGATCTATTCATTTAATGGAGGATGATGCGACAAAACGGTTGAAGATCAATATTTCCATTGTGAGCGAAAGTTATCAAATTTTACTGACATTTGTGAAATAATCATTTTTCAATCAATCCATGCACTTAACATGTCTGTTTTCTGCATATTTACTTTGTTAGAAAGGTTTGACGCTAGGTGGTGATTTTTGCTCCCGATGGATTTTCTCTGCGTATATGCACTGAAATGGGAAAACCCTATTAAGCGTTTTTTTAAATGACGTCAATTGGTACCATTAATTGTTGGTAAATAAGTTCATTTTACATATCATATCTTATCAGTTGACTTTGAATTGCCTTTTGGGGATTCGAAAGTCAGAATTAAAAAACAATATTTTGATCCTTAGACGTTAGATTGCACCATCTGAAGATAAAAGCAATCTTCCCATCAAATTATTTTGATTACAGCAAGAGTATATATTAACTATTGAGCTGAATCATCTTGTTGTTAATGGATATCTTCAAAAATGAATTATGTTGGATTAATTGCAGAACTTTCTGATCCAGGTGTGCACACTTTTTGTGTTTAAAAGTAAACTTTGAATGTTAACATAGAACTAGATGTTGACTTTTAAACTCATAATGCTGTTAACACCCTTTTGAAATTAAGTAATAGTTAAAGTGATATAAGTTATAACTAGATCATTATTATGTTAAGATTCACCAGATTGTTCCATAATGTATAGAGTTTATTGAAAGGAAGAATGTTACAGTGGCCTAGTGGTTAGAGTACAGAACTTGGAATCACATGGCCCCTCTCCATGAGGGTTCAAATCCTGAGAGCGATATGGATTTTCATGATAGGCAGTCTCCCAACTGACTTGCGGAATGCCGATGGTTCTTCCCGCCTTGACCAGCCCTTATGGGCAGTTTAGTATGGGGTCTAACAGTCTTCCTCCATCATTAAGAGTCGGGCATCGCTACATAATTGAAATAATGTTGATATGATGTAAAACCAATATAAAAAAAGAAGTTACATGATTGAGTGCTGTTTGTGTGGAGGTTTGGGTTTGAGATTCAGGGGCAAACTTGGTTTTCCATAAATAATTGAAGCCAATATGCATTTTGCTTAACTATTTTGTTGAAATGGTTAAGTATTTCTTTTATTTTCAGAGAATCCCTGACTTGAGTCAAGATGCATCTGTACAATTTGACATTACAGAGGGCAACAGGTATAACATGTGCTGTCCATGGAAACTTTTCTGGGTCCAAACTACAGGAAGTGATCGTGTCACGTGGGAAAATACTGGAGCTCTTGAGGCATGACCCCAACACAGGAAAAATCTACCCAGTCCTAACACAAGAAACCTTTGGAGTTATACGCTCATTGATACCCTTTAGACTGACAGGCGGAACAAAAGGTATTGTGTATGAAGTTTCAAGTTGTTCTTGGTGCAATCAAAAGAATGAGCAAGTAGTGAGAACAAGGAAATTCTATATCCCTTACATTGGCTGGTACTGAAAAGGGAAATTTCGAATACGGAAGGGGCTGGTTAATGCGACCTCCCATTGCCGGTGCCTTACTGATGTTTAAACAGGAAGGATTAATGTCTTGGTTGATTGTTATTTTATCAAACCAATATCAATCCATTTATGATAAACCTACCTCTTTTTTACACATATCAATTATGCTTTTGTTACTGATGACATTTTAAAGATATTGTGGCCAAAGAAGTGTTTGTTCCTAAAATCACAATTATTTCAGGATATAATGATCATGGTTTAATATTACTTCTTTTAATTGGTATTAAGTCCTTGATAAGTACAGTCAAACTTGTGTTAAGAGGCCAGCCTATGGGACAGAGTAAATTGGCTGATTAAGACAGGTTGGCTGCTTAACACAAATTGATTTACACTATAAATCTAACAATGGGACTTTCTGTAGTGGCTGTTTAAGGCAGGTTGGCTGCTTAAAAGGGTGGCTACTTAACACAAGTTAGACTGTAGGTTCCTTTCTTTTTTAAAATGACTGCTTTAAGTTAAACCCTTTAAGGTATACAGATAAGGCTTATCAGTGACACCCTAGGTATAAACCATCCGATTATCGGAGATCATTAACGCATGCATAATCAGTCACCCTAGGTACCTATTTGCACAGGATGATCTCCGATAGTTGTCACCTATTGGGGTACTATTAATCAAATCAAAATTAATGCAATTACGTCAATCTAATAGATTCTCACAAAGAATTAAGGACGACGAGAACAAAATTTCCTTTAAGTTGATGTTTTTTTCTTTTTTTAATGATACATACATATTAAGGTGTAAAATATTTGACAAACAATGAAACTGTATATTGCGGTGTGAATATGAAAATCATAAGTAATAAAATGACTTATTTAGTTCTCCCTGAGAGATCCCTAATTTGTTTTCCTGTTTTGTCATCAATTGCAGGGAATTTTGTTGACAAAAAATGCCATTTATGACTCAAGATACATGCTTTGTATATTTCTCAACAAAACTGAATCGTTTTACTTCTATTTCTATTAAAACCGTTTCAAAAATAATAAAAAAAGGTTTTTCAACGCAATATTGCTTTGTAAAGTAGTCAAACCTGGTCCTCTAATACATGTAAAACGGTAAAAATCAATTCATTATTGCAACGAAACCTGCTTATATTTCCGTAAAATATGTGTCCATGGGTGATGAATTTACCAAAAGCTTGATGTTGTAGTCAAAGTCGAAGGAATGATCTAATTTGCTTATCCATGAATTGGTAAGATTTATCAGCATTTCATTATCTTCAGGCTCAAAGGACCGATCTAATGACTGCTTTGAATCTACATTGATGTCTGACCTGCGTTCGGAAACACCAAAATTGACTTAACTGTTATTCGACGAATTTATTTTCATTGGCCTTTAAAGTTTAAACAACAGCTCTGTGTCATAAAAATCCTTTACGAGTTACGTGCCGTATCCTCTCATTTTAATTAAATAGCATTTTTAGAAATTTTTGAATCGGTAAGATCTCAATATCAATGTTATTTCAAAGTTAAATGAAAACCCTGTGAAACATTTTTGTAGAAACTATTATTCATGATGTTATAATTTGTTGTTTTCAGACTATTTGGTGGTTGGATCCGATTCTGGAAGGATTGTCATTTTGGAATACCTGGCACAGAAGAATGTTTTTGAAAAGGTATTGTTTGAAGAACATTTTTTTTACTATATGCTTTTTACTCTAGTATAGAGATATATATGCTTATATCTCTTCTGCTGAGTCCAAACAATGACTGTTGAAAAAATCCATATGTAATTTTGAAGGCTTAGTTTAACACAATTCCAGCAGTTGCTTTACTCAAGTTCATAACTTACTTTCAAACAAATTGAATTTTAATGCAACAGGTTTCAATCGCAAAGGTTAGATGATTATTGGGGGAAAGACCTGTTGTAGATTTTATTACAGGATTTTAGCACTTGGAACTTTCATTGTCTTGTCTTGTCATATTCTTATTGTGTTAATAGGTGCACCAAGAAACGTTTGGAAAGAGTGGGTGTAGAAGAATTGTTCCTGGACAGTTTTTGGCTGTGGATCCAAAAGGCAGGGCTGTTATGATAGGTAAGTCAGTCATAATTTATGTTCTCTATGGATTGCATGTTTCTGCATCTTTACTTTGTCTACATATTGTTTAATGGAAATATTACAGATTAACCTTTCCTTGATATGATTTTAAATTAATTCAGTTCTTTATTCCTTTTAGGCTGTAGGAATTCACCCTGTTTTCTTATCATATGAATATCCGGCCACTTTTTAATCTTAGTGCAATGTTTGATATTGTTGTTTTTACGTTTGACAGGTGCTGTTGAGAAACAGAAGCTGGTGTATATATTAAACAGAGATGCTCAAGCTAGATTGACCATATCCTCCCCTCTAGAAGCACACAAAGCCAATACACTGGTGTACTACATTGTTGGAGTGGATGTGGGCTTTGAAAATCCAACATTTGCTTGTTTGGAGATAGACTATGAAGTAAGTAAAATTTTGGTTTTACACTAGAAATCCTAATGATAGGACTGTATTTGGTGTTTGAAGACTTGACTAATGTTTTACATATTCAAGACCTAATGTTTGAGCTCTGTTTGTTTTTTTAATCCAAAGATCTGACATAAGTCATTGTGCAAGTATTGGTTTGTTTTTTTAATGTGCACATAAAGATTAACTTCCAAATGAACTAATATTGTCACCATGACATTGTTGTTTCTTTAAGTAATCATGCTTGGAAATATGTTATTAATCCTTTAATTATTGTTACAGGAATGTGATGCTGATCCGACTGGTGAAGCTGCAGACAGATGTCAACAATTACTGACATACTATGAACTGGATCTGGGGCTGAATCATGTTGTCAGAAAATACTCCGAACCATTAGAGGAACATGCCAACTTTCTCATATCAGGTTTGTGAGATTGAATTTACTTCTATAAATTGTAATTGGGCCTCCGTGGCCTAGTGGTTAGAGTACAGAACTTGAAATCACAAGGCCCCTCTCCGCGTCGGTTCAAATCCTGAGAGGGATATGGATTTTCATGAAAGGCAGTCTCCCGACTGACTTACGGAATGCCGATGGTTCTACCCGCCTTGACCAGCCCTTATGGGCAGTTGAGTATGGTGTCTTCCTCCATCATTAAGAGTCGGGCATCTCTACATAACTGAAATAATGTTGATGTGATGTAAAAACCCATATAAAAAAAAAATAAATAAATTGTAATTAGAGTTAAAGGTCATATTTCCCGATAAACAAAATTTTCTTTAATTATGGTTTTTGAATTAGGTTATGGTTTCGTTATGACGGAGGTAAGCGAAAAATGTTGTTTTTGACTACTTTTATTCACCTTTATCGATTTTTGTAAATGACTTATCTCCCTTGTTGTGACGTCATTTGTGCTTCAAAGTCATATGAACTATCAGTAAGAAGAATCTAGTTCTCAGTAACGACGGTGTTTTTGAACAAATTTCAGACATTTTAAGTGTTGAATTGTGTTTTGGGAAACGTAAATTGGATATTGAATATGGTATTATGACAGGTCTTCTGGTGTTATTCTGCTTTTGGTCGCAGTGATGCGAGTTTCTCCCGTTTTCCGACGAACATAAAAGCTGCAAAAAGTTTCGATAAGTAAACTGTACCGTGTTTACTTTACAAATAAGCAAAAGATATATTTCCCAAACAAGAACAGTAGGCTGTGTTACTTTCACTTCGAAGACGGCAAGTTTACGCATTGTTAGGCGTTTCCAGAGAATTGATTTTATTGATCTTTAAATGATCGGACTCAATTCAAAGTAATTTATACAGGTGAAGACGCTTCAAATTCATTCTACTTATTGAGTAACCATTATATTTCCCTGAACTGATGTTTGTGATTAAAACAATTCCTGACTGTTAGTTTGGGGTGTTAGAGCCCTGTGTAGTCTTGCTAGATCTTTATATAGAATGTGCACTGTGTAAATGTAGATAAATTCAAGAAAAGGATAAATCACGTTGATTACACCTTTTTCGAAAGTTAATTTCCTTGAATGACTCTCTTATTGCCAAGCTAGTTTTGTTTGGAACAGATTAACTATGCTACATACTTAGTCAGGAATACTTAATTAGGCTGCTTTACGATTATATTACGTAAGAATTCAAAGGGTTGCAAGAATATGTTAATTTCATCCAACATCTTAAGTTATTGTATTGCCATGTCTTTGGGTTTTAAACGCTTAAATGCTTCTTGTTCTTTTTTGCAAAACTTGTTTTATGTTTTAACATAATCGTAGAAACGTTGCCATTTTACATAAATGAGACAAAATGAAAAATGTATGTTGATTGCTATGATAACAAACCGATTAAAACAAGCAAGTTTCTTTTATCTGCCGTTGTCTTTGAATGAAAATTCAAAATAATGAATATTTGATATCCGCAAACTGTCTCTGAACTCATCAACGTAAATGATAATGGGTTCGATCTTAACTTAAGCGTCTGCTTTTCGGAATTATTTAAATCACACACCTCATTTGTTTGCCAATGGTAATATTGGTTTGAATGACGTATGTCACACTGAAATGCAGGTGTTCAAACATGATTATTACAAATTTATAATGATAATTTAGTAATAAGATCACTAAATATATAATTTATACATTTGAACATAATCTCTTTGTTTACAATTTAATTGATTATTGTCAGTTTACCTCACATACAAAGGGTCAATCAACAAACATCGGACATTACAAGGATTAAGGGTCGTTATGCAAATTAACACCAAACTGCCACATTTGCACAGTACGTTTCAAGTCTCAAGTCCTTTATTGTTTAGGCGAAAGATAGCCTCTGGCGTTGTTAATCTCTTAAATATCTCTGTTGTTAATTAACAGGTCTGACACGTTCTGCTATTCCAGACATGAAATAACAAGCGGCAAATCTCACACTTTCAATGCGCGGCAATTAAATTTATCTAAAAAATCCATTGTTAAGATATAACCAATTAAGACCAAACTCTCACAGGATGTTTGGATTGATATGGTGTCAGGACATATTTATCCCTCAATGTGACTTACGTCTGATACTTTGTCGTTATGATATTCAAAGAAGTGAACATGTTGTCTTTTCTATTAGAATAGTTTGACACTTCAATAAGTATATGATAATCAGTATTCACCAAAACAGTATTATCTCTATGTTAACAACGAAAAAACGTTTTGACATCAAAATCAAGTTTTGTCAAATTGATATTTAAATTCCAAAATCATAAAAAACAAATCCAAATATGTTTATTTAAGGTTGTTAGTAAAATAAACTATGACGATTTTTTTGTTTTACCTGTTAATTATTAAACCTGTCCGAAAATTAAATGCTCAATATGTCAAGGCTACTTACACGAGAGAAAACGAACATAAATGTAAACTGAATGTGAAGAACAATTCTTAAGTCAAAACAGTTGATCTAGAAAGACGACATCGGAATCAAATTCGAAATCATAGACCTCTTACTGGGGGTGGAGTTACTGGAAAGTTGCCGGATGATTTTAACAAATACTCTTGAATGTGCCAGTGTTTAGTTTTGAAATTTGGATGTGTGGTGAAAATGTGAGTTAAAGGATAACCTTCGTATCAAAAGTAAGTTGGGTTATAAAACGTTTGTTTGTTCGCAATTTATTATCTTCTCCCGTTTCATGTATTGATAAGACAATGACAATTCGTTTAATCAGATCTATGTCTTTGTTTACTACTCAATTAAAACCTTAATGCTAATACACGATCATTGACGAAAAAGTACTCGTGTTTTTTTGTTCAACAAATATTAATAAAAATAGCTGTTTTCACAAATATCGTCAAAATTTCAAGCGGATTCTTACATATGAAAACATTAACAAATCCTTTCAAATTTACGCGTTACGTCACTTACTCTATTTTTCAGAAGAATATTCTTATAATATGAAACATATTCAATAAAGAAAATGCACTGTCAACATTGACTTAAGGATTGCTATTTCGAGGAAAATCGTCCCAATTTCAAGCCGTTCCTTTCATATGAACGCATTGATATATCCTTGTAAATTCACGTGTTAAGTCACTAATTTATTTTTTTCAAATGGATATTCTTATAATATGAAAAATATTCAGTATAGAAAATTCACTGTCAATCCAAACAATGACTTAAGAATCATTTATTTCAAGGAAAATCGTCCAAATTTCAAGCCGTTCCTTTCATATGAACAGGTTTACGCATTGACAAATCCATGCAAATTCACGGGTTAAGTTATTAATTTATCTTTTTTCAAATTGATATTCTTATAAAATGAATCATATTCAATAAAGAAAATGCGCTGTCAATCCAAACAATGACTTTAGGATCGCTTATTTGAAGAAAAACACTAATTCTAACCAGCGATCGCTCTTCACGCCCTTTACATGGCGCATTCAGTGGATCACGAGTGACGTCACAGCAAAGGGAAGTAAGTCATACGAACTTTTATTAATCGGTGCGCTATGACGGTGATTTATGACGTAATGCGTTATGCTAAAATGTTGCAAATAATTTCAATGTGATTCTTTTACTTCATATTATAATTTTATGAAATAAACCCAACCTGTACATATGACCTTTAAAAACAGAAATGATTATCTCTGTCTTTTATAGGTAATGTTTTATTCACAAAGCTTTCAACATAGATTAAAATCATCTCAACATGTTGGTTTTAATAAGTGATAATAGCCTAGGTTTGAATATGAGAAAATGATTGAAATGTAATTTGAGTTGTCGAACTAATCTCTAGATCTGAAAACCAATCTAAAATACGAGCATTTTTTTAAAAAAAAAATTGAAATGTGTCCAATACTGGACAAAGTGGGGAAAATTCTGGTGTTTTTCTCTAAATTTGGGGAATTTACAGGAATAGCTAAATAGAAACAAAAACTTAATTGGGAAATTGGGGAAAATAGTTACGGCTACTTTGATTTGGTAGCTGTTTTTTACCAAAGAAACAAAGTGAAAACATATTTTTAAAAAAGATATTTTAACTGTTTTCATTGAACGCAAGTCTTTCGCTGATCACTATGGGATTCATATAAAGTGTGCTAGATATAATGTTCAAGAAGTTCCTCAAATACTAATCAATGAGGAGATTAACTCTAATTTTTTAATCTGTTGATAATCTTTTTGTGAATGTGGTTTAATAATTAATACATTTTATTATAGCTGTATGATGGTGCAAACATGCATTTCTTTTGTTGCACTGTCATCAAATGAATGTTTCCTTGTGTTTGTAGTTAGAGATACCTATATTTAAGCTTGCTTTTTTTCAGTGCCTGGAGGCAGTGATGGGCCAAGTGGAGTTATAATATGTTCTGAAAACTATGTAACCTTTAAGAATTTGGGAGATCAACCGGACATTCGCTGTCCAATACCAAGACGCAGAGTAAGTTTACTTACTGTTACTAACACTTAACTAATAATAACTGGATAATTATTCCCTTAACCCTTACTCTGTGGTTCTATTTGTTAGTAATAATTCAACCTTAATCAAAAGAATGCTAAATTTAAGTAAAGTGTAAATGTTTTCCATTTTAATATCAATTAGTTTGCAGCCGATGCTTTTTGCTGGTATTTTTAAGAATACATTTCAGTTCCATCCTTAAAACTCCATCCATGAATACTTGTATGTATTAAAATTCTTTTATTTCAGAATGATTTGGATGACCCAGAAAGAGGGATGTTGTTTGTTTGCAGTGCCACACATAAAACAAAGGTAATGTATGTGTATACATTTGTGTATATGTATATTTTTGCTATTGTTAATTCTTTTTGAACTGTTGATATGTATTGACTCCATATAGCACTTGGTTCCTTTTTCTATAGCCACAATTTTTTATCAAAAAATATTTCTATATACAAGAAAATGTTCAGCTATAGAACCACAAAGGTAGGCGATTTTGTTTTGAAAGCCACTCATCCTGCAGGGACCCTGAGTTCTTTGTTTATTACAAAAACAAATGAATTATTTTTGAAGTTAGGTCATCCATATTTCAAATAGCAGCACAATTCCAATTTAATGTTTTGTTTTTTATTTTTCAGTCCATGTTTTTCTTCTTGGCCCAAACAGAGCAGGGAGACATTTTTAAGATCACTCTAGAGACAGATGAGGATATGGTCACAGAAATTCACCTGAAATACTTTGATACCATCCCTGTAGCTTCTAGCTTGTGCGTGCTGAAATCAGGCTTTCTCTTTTCTGCTTCAGAATTTGGAAATCAGTAAGTCATTTTTTATTGTTGCCATGCAGTCCTACCTATCAATGGTGATCCAGGAAAGCCATAAAATAACTGGAATACTCTTGACATGTTAATTCTCATATTAACGTTGTAAAATTGTTTACACCCTTTTAAAAATTGTTTATCTCAACCAGTTTGTGTCTCCATTTTAAGTTCTGTTGGAAGCCATCCTGACTTATAATCTGTATAATGTATCTAACTGTCATAATACAGACGAAACCTTTTTACAGTTATAACCTCAAACCCCTCTGATTTTTTTCAAGAATTCACAAGATGTTCTTTACTTTGAAATTTTGTTTCAGTATTTTTCTTCTCTCATACAGGGGCTATGATAAACAGATGTTTTATTTCCGAATTTTAAATTATGCTTTAAATTTAATTTGATCATTACCTTGGGGATTATTGTCATGGTTCTTTACGGGTCATGTTATGGCAACATAAAGCACATCAGAATGTTCAATTTTATAAACATTGATTTGTTTTGCAGTAACTTGTATCAGATTGCGAGGCTGGGGGATGACGATGATGAACCGCGATTCAGCAGTGCTAGTCCTCTAGAAGAAGGCACAACATTTTTCTTCTCCCCTCGACCACTGAAGAATCTTGTATTGGTGGATGAAATGGACAGTTTGTCACCAATCATGACATGTCAGGTAAATATTTTGTAAAATTTGAATTCTTCGGCTTAAAATCAATGATTTTAAACCTATACATATCAAATTCTGTCCATGTAGAATCTTACAAAGACATTTCTCTGTATTGAAAAACTAATAGCAAACAAATAGCAAGTAGTCTTAATTGCTTTCTATCCCATGGCATTTCATGATGTATTAGCCTTGGATAGGTCATTGCAATTGGCTTATCTGTAACAACAGAATTTTAGGTTCACTTAGGGTAATTCTAACTCCTCAAACAATTTATATCAACCTGTTGTATAATTGACTGATTAACTACTTTTGGCAGAAGAAAAAAATCTATATCTCACCATTGTTATTGGAAGACAAAGGGAGTCACAAAATTTGTCTTAGCTGTTATTGATACAAATTTCATCTTATCTTTATCAAACTTAATCAAAGTGTCTTTAGTCATGACAGTACACTTATGTTTGACATTTTGTTAAATACTCTTTGAATTTTTGAGTTACATTCCTTGAATGATATAATTAAACATATGGGCTTATCTGTTTTCCAAATTTAAAACTTTCATCCAATTTTCTTCAAAATTTATGTTAATGTTGCCTCTGTATTTTGAATACGATATCCATCAAAATGCTTCAAGATATTTAGAGTTGGGACTTTGCATGATTAAAATGTTTGTTTTATCTCACAGGGGGAGTTGGTGAAACATTTTTCGAGATTGTTTTCCTCCAATTCAGGGTTATTCCTCACAAGGAGCTCATTCTCTTTACAGTTAATTGAATTCTGTCTAAAATGTTCATTTCAGATTGCTGATTTGGCCAATGAGGATACGCCTCAGTTGTATACACTGTGTGGTCGGGGACCAAGGTCTTCTCTCCGAGTTCTAAGACATGGTCTAGAGGTAAGCAAATTGTGTGCAACTTTTTATTTACGCAATGAAAACCAGAATTGTGATACATTTTTTTTTTTTCAATAAATTATATTAGAAGTATTTATACCATTGGTAGCATTATGATTCAAGTTTCATTTCACCATTCTATTTATCTATTTTCAATTTAGTCGTTCCTAGTCCTAATAAGTACATGCAGTACATAGATATGATGTGAGATTAGTGCCAGCTGATAATACAGTGATGAGAAGCTATTACTGATCTATGTACTCATTGATGAATATTTTTTACTTATGTATTCAATTAAATATTGAACGACTTCAATATAATGGCTGCTTTAAACTCTTCAATTAGATAAAAATTCTGAATTTGAAAGAGAGCTTGTAAACAAATGATTTGCTCAAGTTGACATGTCATAAGTAATTTCATGTGTTATATGAAGTCCATAAGATTTTAACTGTGCTATTTTATATGACATCAGATTTTGAAGCAACTATATGGATGGTCCTCTACTAGACCTTTTGGCATGGAGTAAAATCAAAGGAACATGCTTCCCTAACTATAATATCACTCAAGAATAATGCTCAAGTTTTGTTGGTGAGGTACTAGATAGTCTATCCTTCAAATGAACAGATGATGTAAGTTTATAAATGAATCATTGGTTTTCTACCTTACAGGTGTCAGAAATGGCTGTGTCTGAACTCCCCGGTAATCCTAATGCTGTATGGACTGTGAAGAAAAATATTGAAGGTTAGATATTCACTGTACTATAAAGGTCAATTATATGGACTGCAAACTGTACAGGTGTCAATGTGTCATTCAGAAGGTGAATATTGGTGGAGTGTGACACGAGTTCTGTTTAAATTGTCTCATGATTGATATATTTTAAAGGGTGTCTCTGTATCATATTTTGATAAATGTATTATTTTGAACTTATTTTATAATGTCATGTTGACACTGGAAGATACCTCAAAACTTTACTGATTCCATTAACTGATTTCCTTTTCTTTTTCTATATGAAAGGATTAAACATAGATATGATGTGAGATTAGTGCCAGCATATACCCTTATGATGAGAAGCTATTCCTGATCTATGTTCAGTTCCTTGCTTAAATATTGAAAGGACATGCTTGTTTGTTTCTTCAAACAAGCAGGTACCTATAATGATTTTTTGTTGTGTTTGTTATTTTTGCAACATGTAGACACCTGTACTTAGGTAGACCATTTTGACCTGTATGTTGTTATGTATATGATTGTCATAACTGCTTGGTTGTGATGCAAGCTACAGGCACATTTATCTCAGTATGTCCTCCTTTGAAATGGTTAGAAAGAAGCTTGAAACAAATTTTACAAGGCTTTTCTTATCTTCACTTTTATGTCATCAAATATGATTTTTTTTAACATAAAACTTGCTTTTTCGTTTAATCTGTTCAACATTGATGGACAAACGTAAATGTGCCTGGGGTTTATACATCACTGTTATTTTTTAACCCTTTCCCAAACAACAAATTTTTGACTCCCAAATTGAAAGAGTTTGCAGATGACAATTCAAAATGTGATGAAATTGAAAAATATTCTTCAGATAGAGCAGAAAACTTAGTGGGAAAAGGAAAAATTGCTCATTATGAGCAATTTCCTCTTTTCCCACAATGTTTTCTGAAGTCATCTGCAACAAAAAAGTCAAGTATCGTTATTGTTTGGGAAAGGGTTAACAGTCAGAGATCCAGACAGGTGGGAATAACTTAATGGAAGTATGATTGACTTGACGGTCCAGTTCATTGTTATGTATACTCATCAGACTGACCTTAATAAAGGTAATTCTGATGAGTGTCCATGTGCACGTTCATATATAAAGCATTCGATAGTCGATTCTCCCTGTTATATCTGGAGCTCTGATTAACACATTACCACGTAATGCCACATTTTTGCGTCTTGCAGCAGACTTCTATCAAAAAGCTTTTTGGCAAAAGGTGAAATTGCTTGTCACAAGCAATTTCTCATTCTGTAACATGTCTTATTCAATCTATTCACATATCACAACAGAAGAACTGAAACATTTTTTACATGTTTACGAAGCTTTTCTAAAGACGTCTGCTTCGAGTACAAAAATGTCGTCTGCAGGTGGTAAAGGATTAGCAAGCATTGTTTTAGGTTGACTGGAGGAGAGATTCCAGGGTTCAAGGTTACAGGCTTCCCTTTCAGGATCTAGGAGGAATGTTTCCACCAGTTATTCCCATTAAGGCTTGACCAAAGTTAGAGAAAGCTCATTATGAGTGAACCTTTATAGGCTTGTCAATGGGTTGACTAGGTGGAACATTTAATCAGGAGTTTGTTATGGCCTTCAGGCTGGCTTCACCTGCAGACTTGTTAACATCAGGTCTGACAAATCTAGAAGTCTTCTTGAATGTCCTCATTCACTTTTAGAAATAGAGAATTGTAAACAAGTAATCTGAGCTTACTTTTTGGTCTATTAAGTTTTTTTAGAATTATGATTTACTTGTTAAATTAAGATAAGATGATTTGAAAGATTTTGATTTGAAATAAAGTATCTGTTTATTTCTATTGTATTCTGTAAAGGAAGGGTAATCACAGTATGGTTCATTACTTCTATACTTAAAAGCCTTAAAAGCCACTAGATTGAACCTTGTTTTTGCACATGCTTTAGTAAAGATTCTGGATGCCAGCTACCTTGCTCCAAACCGAGACTAATTCAGGCAAGTTGTTGAAATCCCAACAACAAGCCTGCTTTCTATTTCAGATGGCTGTGGATCTTTACTGACTCCAGTTTCTGTAAGGTGGGTATTCTTGTGTACAATTCAAGCTGGACAAAACAACAACCATGTAGTGTTAAACCGACTACAGGTGATACCTGCTCGATAGCTGACTATCTTTAAAGGCAGATTGGTCATTAAAACCTTAAACCATTTGTCATTTGTTTGTTTTAACAGACAGATCACACATAAGCATGTTACCCAAATTCATTGACATTGTGTAGCAGTCATTATGTAGCAATGTTCTATCTTTGGTTTTTATTGGCAGATAGATGCCTGCTTTATCGGATGACCTATATTTGTACACATTCTGGTAGAGAGTGTTTGTCACAATATTTTTATTAAGTCACATATGTAGTACATATGTAGTCATGGCAAGACAGAACCATAAGTCACAAGCAAAACACCTTGCTTTAGAACACTTAATCCATTACCAAACGCCAAAATTTCGACTGTCCCAAATTGAAAGAGTTTGCAGATGTCATTTCTGATGTGATGAAATTGGAAAATAATCTTCTGTTAGAGCAGAAAACAATGTGGGAAAAGGAGAAATTGCTCGTTAAGACCAATTCCTCCTTTTCTCACAATGTTTTCCAGAGTCATCTGCAACGACTGGTCAAATGTCGTTATTGTTTGGTAATGGGTTAAGGCTACATTAATGATATGATATTGAATATTGATGAAAACAAGTCTGAATATTTGTTTTGGGGTTCAAATAATTTGGTCAGTCATCTTGGGGAATAATTCAAAAACTATTGTAAGATATTTTATAACTTTTCTACAGGGATCAGAAAATCACTAGTTTCCACTGGTCTTGACAGAGGTTTCATTAAGAGCCGGGTTCGGGGATTTCCCCTGGCTTCTTTGCTAAGTTCTATGATAAATCTACTGATGAGGTCCCCCCATACCCCGCCTACTTTTGCAAATCCCCCTCCTATTACAAATATTAATGAAACCCCTGCTTGACCAGAAATAAGTGCCTCAAACTGATTTGAAATAGAGGTTTCATAAAAAAAAAATCCTAATCCTATTTGAAAATTAAGACAGTGATTCTGCATATCTACACCCTTACACTATCGCAAGCATCCCAACACAATTCATTACTGACCAATTAAAAAAAATGTCTGAAAATGGATAACAATACGGCTTTAACCACTGATATTGGGATCAATGAATCAATGCATGTGGATATCGTTTCAATAGCTTTGATTGTGAAGACAAATTCCAGAAGCATTGGGGGTGGGGTTTTGGAGAGAGGTCAGTTGTTGTTCTGAGGTCAGTTTTTGAACTTCTGGAAACAAACACAGTGGGTTATGTAGTGAAACATGACATTGATCAATGTGGAGTTGATCAGTTGGACAATATATGTTGTGACTATTTATCAGTGTTCTTTTTGTAATACCATCAAGCCAGATTTCACTGTTCACTGTACATAAACCAATGCTTTTTTATTTCGCCATATAATGCTATAAATTACTGTGAGGAATATGTTTGGATACAACCAATATGGTGACAAAATAGACATCCATTAAAAGGCTTCTCCAGTAAAATCTCAGATGTTTCCTCAAATAATTGGGCAAGATAGGTATCTACCTCAAAATAATCCTCAACTATATAGAGTCAGTTTAGTTGTAAGCGACTATTGTCTCAATGCAGTTTACACAACTTTTGCATAAAAATTGCATCTTTCCAAATAAAAGGTAGTTAGAATATACAATTGGATGGGCAAATGAAGAAGCACAAAGAACTGCAAGCGCTTCATATGATGACATTGACAGTCGAAACCCATCGGCATTGAACCAGAATTTCAGCTACTCGCCATCCTTTGTTTTAGTTGCAGATTTGTTTGATTGTGGACGGTCTGTCACACTTTCTGGATCTCATGTCTAAAGCATTATGTTTAGTCAAAGTTGACAATAGATAATTTTTTTAGGTTTCTACCGATAAATTAATGATTCTGGTACGAGTTTTGACACAAACTTGTTGAAATTTATTGGAAGTGATCTCCCTTGAAAATTTTATTTGAAATGAAGTATAATTTAAAGATATGATACATACATACATGCATGCATAAATATGATAGCCATGTATGTTTGTTTTATAACTTGCACAGGGTCATACCCAAAAGAGTTCTAGAAAGGATTTTGGGGGGAAACAACATATCATTGTTGGTATGAACTACTTGATTTTGATAATTATTAAATACTAGCAATTCTCATTCTCTTAATTCAATATATCACAAAACACGGTGGGATAAGCCTGAGAGATTTTAAAACAAAGGAAAGTTCCTGCATTATTAATGGCTAGTTTAGGTTGCTTAAGCACAATAAAACCATAATCAAATTGTTCCTAAGCTTAGAATCCTCCAATTCTAGACTGAGAAATTTTGTAAAACGCAAGATTTGAGAAATCTGAGCTGAGTGACAATCTGAGGTTGAGGGCATATTCAAATTGAGATGTTTCGTGAAAACTCAGGCCTGGAGATTTGGTCACCCACAATCAACAGTTATGTTAACCTGTTAACCCATTGCCAAACAATAATGACATTTGACCAGTTTGTTGCAGACAACTTTGGAAAACTATGTGGGAAATGAAGAAATTGCTTTTAAAGAGCAGTTTCTTCTCCGACTATGTTTTTTACCTTATCAGGAGATTATTTTCAAATTTTATCACATTTTGAAATGTCGTCTGCAACCTCTTTCAATTTGTGACAGTGGAAAATTTGTTGTTTGGTAAAGGGTTAAATGATTCTTGTTTGTATTTTCAGATGAGTATGATGCGTATATCATTGTGTCCTTCGTGAATGCCACTTTGGTATTGTCCATTGGAGAGACTGTAGAGGAAGTGACAGACTCCGGGTTTTTGGGGACCACACCCACTCTGTCCTGCTCACAACTCGGAGATGATGCCCTCGTGCAGGTAAATCATGTTGAGATGGATTAGTTTATGCTCAATAAGTTAAAATTATCAAAGGAAATGCTGTACAATCCAAAAGAAGACAAACTGTATAACTGTAGGTCAAAGGCTCTGGGTATCATTTATCAGTATGTTTATCAACATCATAAAAATGTACCCTTAATAACCTTGGATGTTGATGCGCCTTAAAACACCATTCATTCATTATTCATTCAGTCAGCCTTTATCAGTAATTCATGATAGGAAAAATTACCAACAATCAACACAGATATACTCAGTAAGAGGAGGGATATTGGAATATATGGGGTAAATAAGATGTCATGTTGGCCAAATATGGGTAGAAACAACCCTGAGAGAATGAACATTAAACATCAGTATTTCTCTTGAAAATATTTTAACCCCAAAGTAAATCTCAGAATAGGCATGCTTCTAACACTGTACAGGAAATGAAATAATAAGATTGAGATTTGAGCATAGAGATGATGATTAACCGTGTTTCACCTGATAGAAATGATTACAAACAAACACACTGATCTATGCTGTTCTAAATATTGCTGATAAAAAATTTATAAAGTTGACTATCATAGCTAAATATTGCTTAAATAAAGTTTCATCCTAAATTAAAAGGTAACATTATTGTATCATAGAGATGATGATTAAACCGTGTTTCACCTGATTGAAATGATTACAAAAAAACAAACACTGATTTATGCTGATAGATTTAATAAATTGGTGTTTATGTGGGTTTGACTGTTGAACATATTATTTTTTATGACCTGTCAATGTGGGATAATGTGTAAATGAAAAGCTATCAACCAGTGATGTTTCATTTTTGTAAATCAAGGCTATAAAGATAGTATGAGAACAGAAATACTGAATTGTGATTGTATCAATGTAAATTATCCGAGTGTCATCTGACTGTGAAAGAATGATAAACTATAAATGTGTGCAAGCATAGAGGTGATGATTAAACCGTGTTTCACCTGATTGTAATGATTACAAAAAACAAACACTGATCTATGCTGATAGACTTTAATTTAATAAACAGGTGTTGATACTGGATCAAATGTGGGGTTGACTGCTGAACATGTTACCATTTTACATGACAGGTCAATGTGGGACAATGTGCTACCAGTGATGTTTAATTTTGTAAAACAAGGCTTTAAAAGTGCTATGAGAACAGAAATACTGAATTGTGATTCTATAAATGTAAATTATCAGTTTCATCTGACTGAAAAAATGATAAACTATTAATGTGTGCACGTCATATCGGTTCAGAGAATGGAAAGAAAATTGAAATATCTCAATCAACATAATTCAATGCATAGAATACTGTTTCTATGAAAGGAGGTATTTGCACCAATCCTGTATAAATACAGTTAAGCTTTAAGCATAGAGATGATGATGAACCGTGTTTCACCTGATAGTAATGATTACAAAAACCTAACACTGATCTATGCTGTTCTTAAATTGAGAAATTGATCCTTAATACACAAACTAGGAGAAAAAGCTTTGTTATGAATGCAACATACATTGAAAAGAAATGAACTTTAATTAACATGTTTGAATTGAAATAAGTTTATCTTATCCTGTATAGTGTTGTTATCACATACGGTGGTTGTTCCTGTTCCATAATGATATTCCTTTCCTAATAAATGTTATAATATTGTTTGAAATGCTTAAATAACTGAAATATTGAAAAATCCCAAAGAAATGGATAAGATTGTATTTGCATAGAAATAATGAATTTAAATAATTACAAATAACAAACAAGCGGTCTATGCTGATATTTTATGAATGTTGTGAAAAAACGAAAATGGTTGGTTTAACTGTTGAACATAAGAAACATTCATTATTTATGTTGAATTCAGGGGAAAAAAAGAATTTCTTTCAACCACAAATGTTTAAAGCCATACTTGCACTCATTTACACTTAAATTTTGAAAGTTCTAGTAAAATTGAAAGTTAACTTTATTGTACTTTAAATTCCCTTTTACAGAGGAGTTGAGACTAACACATTCATATGATGCTTTTAAAAGAGTGAATACTATGAGGTTTGTTTACAATTAGCGATGAAAAAGGTCAACCGAGAAACGTTGGGAGTCAATAAAACCCAAGAAATTCTCCCTTTAGAATGTTCACTTTGTCATTATTGGATAAATAACTACTTTAATTTAATTCACTTGATTTTCTAACCAGATGATTGCCACTCATTAATCCGAGCTCTCCCTGCTATTTTAGATGTTGGTCAAATGTAAACAATGTTAAATTAGTGGGCACCAAATTTGTGAAAATAGCACTTTGAAAAGTAGATAATAAATAGTGCAGACGCTATATTGGCATGATCCTGTGGTTTTTCGCTTTGTGTCGTCATATTCTATTATAATTTGTATTTCCCAGTTTTGTATTTTTGTCTGAGGGCTTGTCTGTTTTTACCTATTTTAAACTATTATGTATATCATACAAGAAGAATTATAACGTTTAATGTGAATGAACCAGGAATCGCCAAACTGATATGATAATGAACACTATATGTGGGGATATTGATTCAGTTGTTTCAAGAAATACAACATGAAAATGTCTCAAATAACAAGCATGATTAAATGCCAAGATAACTGGAGAGAAAACAAAATAAATGTATCGAAGGTAGGATGATATATTTGATAGGATTTATGCATAGAGATGATGATTAACCGTGTTTCACCTGATAAAAATGATTATAAACATACACACTGATCTATGCTGTGCTACCAAAATCACATAATGAAATTATATTAAAATGAATAAGTCTGAGATAAAGTTACAAGTATGATTTAGTTGGGATACTGTTCAGAAAGTATGATCATTTCAGGGATATTTTTTGCTATGGGTTTTGCATCTTTTACTCATTAAAATAGTTCATTATGATAAATGAGCTGTCCATACATTTTTTTGTCTCTAGTGCTATTAATTATTTGTAGACTAAGGAAGCATATCATCAATAACAAAAACTTTTGAAGTGAATTGAATTTTTTACAGCATAGAAATGATGATTAAACCGTGTTTCACCTGACAGAAATGATTACAAACTACAAACACTGATCTATGCTGTTCATAGTTAGGATGCTGATCACAACTTTGATAATGACAAAAAGATTACACATAATTCTGAAATTTTGACTTATTTACAATGAGCAAACAGCACATCAAAGTTTGACTTAATCAATGAGCCTGTATTAAAAGATAATTAAGTTTGTCTTTGTAATGATATCTTTTGTTACAATGTTTCTAAGAACTTCCAATTGATCTCACCATATCTAACAAGTTTGATTGAGGAAGAAAAAATAAGTAAGAAGATAGTAAAGTAATGAGCTGTGCGTAATGGTGTAACCGTTCAGTACTCTCTATAGGTTTACATTCATGTAAATTCTTTGTGTTACAGATTTATTGTGATGGTATTCGTCATATCTGTTCTGTATACATATGATCTTAGGGTTCTTTACTCTCTATAGGTCTACATTCATGTAAATTCTTTGTGTTACAGATTTATCGTGATGGTATTCATCACATTTGTTCTGTATACATATGATCTTAGGGTTCTTTACTCTCATTAGGTCTACATTCATGAAAATGGTTTTTGTGTTTCAGATTTATCCTGATGGTATTTGTCACATCTGTTCTGTACATATAATCTAAGGGTTCTTTACTCTCTATAGGTCTATTTTCATGTGTATATTTCTTGTTACAGATTTATCCTGATGGTATTTGTCACATCTGTTCTGTACATAATGATTATGATCTAAGGGTTCTATACATTCTATAGGTCTATTTTTCATGTAAACATTTCTTGTTACAGAGTTAATCATAATGATGCTTGTCACATGTCTTCTGTGTAACGGTTCTGTATTCTATAGGTCTACATTCATGTTAATATTTCTTGTTATAGATTTATCCTGATGGTATTTGTCACATCTGTTCTGTACATATAATCTAAGGGTTCTTTACTCTCTATTGGTCTATTTTCATGTGTATATTTCTTGTTACAGATTTATCCTGATGGTATTTGTCACATCTGTTCTGTACTTATAATCTAAGGGTTCTTTACTCTCTATAGGTCTATTTTCATGTGTATATTTCTTGTTACAGATTTATCCTGATGGTATTCGTCACATCCGTTCTGACAAGCGTGTGAACGAGTGGAAGACGCCGGGTAAGAAGAACATTGTAAAATGCGCGGTGAATCAGAGACAGGTGGTGATAGCACTGTCAGGTGGGGAACTCGTCTACTTTGAGATGGATCCTGTAAGTATACCCCTATCTGGTTATTCTAGAACTCATAGATTAGTTTGAAATCAAGTTAACATTGTAAAGGGGTTTTGCGTGGCCCAGTGGTTATGTTGGAGGACTTGAAACTCGGGTTCCAGCCGACACCTCTGGTTTTGTGGGAGTGACCTTTTGCAAATCACTTCAGCACCCTCGCCAAGTACTAGTGGATCCAGGAACACTGTTACATAACTGAAAAATTGTTAATACAGCTTTAAACACCATACAAACTTAACTGACATTGGGACAAATAGTAACACAATTCAAAAGAGCACATCTTGAAAAGTTTATTTTCATTGGTTATTGATGTCCAAATTTTGACGTGTTAAGTATAAACTTCAGATTGACAAAATGACTTGTCTTACATTCTGGGTGTGGGATGATGAAATATACTGCGCTCTTTATGACAGCAATGATTATATGGTCCTGGCTGACCACACCCAATCTATTTATTCAATTGCTTGATTATAAAAGAAATGTTACTCATAAGATAAATACGGTAATTTATGTTTATCCAAAAATTTAGTGTGGGATGATGAAATATACTGCGCTCTTTATGATAGCAATGATTATATGGTCCTGGCTGACCACACTTTGATTTCTATCATTATATTCATCAATCTGAACACATCGGGTTTATCCAATTAAAACTCTGAAATGATAAGGATGACACCATATTGTTTCCCGCGAGAATGACGTCACTTAACTTTCTGTTTCAATAATGGATCTTAAATATGAAATCTAAAAAGTCGTTTAATTTGATTAAGAACACGCCTTTATATGTCACAACTTATAATTTCGCTATTTCGTATGAGTTACCAATAAATAATTATTTAAAAGGATGTTTAACACTTCCATATATACATTGAACTACTTAACTTGCACGCTTAGAAAAGGTGTTAATCGCCGGGGCCGATTTACCCGAACAATTGTAACCCTACACTTATATCCGAGGTGTATTTCACAGCTCATGGAAATACCCAAGTAGTTCCGATTGTTTATTCTTATCTTGTGAAGAATGAACATATACATTTGTGAAATGAAAATTTCTAATGTATAGTAAACCCTGGTGTGGGATGATGAAATATACTGCGCTCTTTATGATCGCAATGATTATATGGTCCTGGCTGACCACACCTTTTGATTAATCATTATATTATAAATCTCATATCTTATGAAAAAATAAATAAATAATTTAGTGAAACTTGGCTTTCTAATATTAAAAGCATACTAGTGCTTAAAAAAAATTCAAAACTAGGTAAAATGAATTAGAAAAAAAGAATATGTTTATAAGGGAAATACTACAGGATCATGACAATACAATGACTGCACTATTTATTATAGATGTTTCAAAGTGCTTTTTTCACAAATTGTTTACCACACAATTTGACATCATTCCTTGGATTTAAGTGACGTCTAAAAAATCGATTAGTGCTTAGATAAACGATTTCTTTGGTTCTCTACATTATCGGCATCATAAGAACCTGTTAATATATACATTCCTCTGTAAAAGTGAATTTAATGTACTATTCACTTAATTTTCAATTATTCTAGAAACTTACACAATTGTATTGTACATGTGCGCTAGTATGGCTTTAAGTAGACCCTGGTGTGGGATGATGAAATATACTGCGCTCTTTATGATCACAATGATTATATGGTCCTGGCTGACCACACCTTTTGATTTCTATCATTGTATTCATATCTTTTAAAAAATAAACATATTGTATTGTGAAATATATATTTCTAATCTATAGTAGACCCTGGTGTGGGATGATGAAATATACTGCGCTCTTTATGATCGCAATGATTATATGGTCCTGGCTGACCACACCTGGCTATTATGGAGACATTTCTTATATTTTATTGTTTCTGGTTTTGTAATTTGCAGTTTAGATATGACATAACTTACCATAATGACAAATATTTCAGCCTGCAAATTTTATGAAAGCTAACTTGGTCAAGTAATTTGACAAAACTTTTCTATATCACTGATATTACTTCAGTTAACAGAAGGATTATAGCAAAGTAAATGACGATGATGGGTATGTTTCTGTGCATGGTTAACGGCATAGAAAATTGGATATTTGTACAGCTTAATAGAAAATATTAACATTTAAGCATAGAAATGATTATCTACCGTGTTTCACCTGATAAAAATGATTAAAACAACAAATTCTGATCTATGCTGTGCTTGTACAAAAACATGTGAAATCAATATCTGCTCATCAGAAGTGGCAGAACATGATCAGTGATTAGGTTAGCATGTGAATACTGACCATTAATACATTATAATCAGTGATTAGGTTAGCATGTGAATACTGACCATTAATACATTATAATCAGATCAGTGATTAGGTTAGCATGTGAATACTGACCATTAATACATTATAATCAGGGACCTATACATTTCAGACCGGCCAATTGAATGAGTACACAGAGAGGAAGGAGATGTCGTCGGACGTTGTTTGTATGGCCCTGGGTCGGGTACCAGTCGGAGAACAGAGATCTCGCTATCTAGCTGTAGGTCTGGCAGATAATACAGTCAGGATAGTCTCTCTGGATCCTTCAGTAAGTTATGGGCTGTTAGCATTTTACCAAGTTTGGGTTAATGTGACTAGTCAAACTTGAAAGCAGCAACAGACACTAATTTCCAATATGAGAAATTACATTTTCTCTGTGATAGTAGAATCCACTGACAACAGGGAAAGTATTTGTCAAAAACAATATCTGCTTTTGTAATTGTCTTTTTTCCTTTTGTCTGTGCATTAGCCCCAGTTTAGAACTGATGGGTAAATTTATTGAGCATCATACTTAGGTTGGATGTACAGTTGTGTTGGGGTTTTTAGAAGTGTATATTGATTGTGTTCATCTCTATTTGATCTCTAATAAACAACTCAATACCACTCAATTCATAAACTGTCTGATAGCCATAATGGCATTGATGCTGACCTTTAATATTATAGAACTTTGTTTTTATATCATAAAGGCAACGACAAAATTCGTTTGTCCAGCAAGTTGGTATGTGATCTACATTATTTTTTGGAACCATAGGGCTATAATTGATTAGTATTGACTTTCTTGCCCCTTTGTACTAGTTAGCCTGATTTATTGATATATTACAGGATTGTCTGACCCCATTAAGTATGCAGGCCCTACCTGCAGCCCCAGAGTCCCTGTGTATTGTAGAGATGGGAGGTACAGAGGCGAAGGAAGAGACTGGAGAGACGGGGACTGTAGGGGGTCTCTTCCTCAATACTGGTCTACAGGTAACAGCTTTACTAGCTAACCTTATTACAACAAACTACATCTATAGTATTCTCTCATCATTAAACAAGTCTTATAGACCATTAATGATATTATGGTTGACCATAATTGTTCTTGTTAAGCAGTAGTGGGAAATGGAGATTTCCCCCTACATGTTGGTTGCCAAAGACCCAAATGAAACATTCTGATAAAACATTTTTTGTTGAAAATAGCTATTGATGGAACCTAATGCTAGTGTGTTATTTAAAGAAGTGAATGAGATTCTAATGCCAGGATAAAAACAATCCCAAGGACAAATGCTAGTTTGGAGATTATTTAAAAGTGCATTTATGTGGGTGCTATTGACTTTTGTGTAGCTCTACTCTTACAGAATTGGCATAGTTATGGGTTGAATGCAAGACTTTTTAAGTCACTAACTTGTGAAGACTTAATAGTGTCTTGCATTGAACCCTGGAAAGAAAAAACGACAATCATATAAGGAATTCCATTGTATATCTTGTTTATTGCATGATGGTGTGTTTTATGTTTCAGAATGGTGTGTTACTGCGTACAGTACTCGACACAGTTACAGGAGATCTGTCCGATACACGAACACGATATCTTGGTTCTCGACCTGTAAAACTTTTTAGAATTTCCATGCAGGGATCAGAATCAGTAAGTAAACTGCTTATACGGTTGATTCTCCTCAATTGAATAATACTTGATAAGATTTGTAATTGATTTAAATACAGTGATTAACTTGCCATCTACCACAGGAATAGGACACTAGGTGCAACATTTACTGGATTATTTGTCAATTCATATGTTCTATATCATATCAGTGGATTAAAACTTATTTTCATAAAGTCTTTCGTGTTAGTTAAAATCATCAAACAAGATTTAAAACAAATCTTGTCACAAAGGTTTTTTTTCTGGATAGATAAAATATGTGCAGGGAAAAGTCTGTTTAATAAAAATGATTATAAGTCTTTATCTTTTGCAAATACATCATGATTAACAGTGTTTGCTGTATGTGTATCATATAATTTGGGTGTGGGACGATGAAATATACTGCGCTCTTTATGACAGCAATGATTATATGGTCCTGGCTGACCACACCCAATCTATTTATTCAGTCGGAAGATTATAAAAGATTTTTTCACGCTAAATTACCTTAGCTGTGGACGTGCCTTTCAACGCCATTCATTCATGAAAAATTTATTACATATACAAGTGGAACTGTACTGTTATCTTTACTAATCCAAAAACTTAAGTGTGGGATGATGAAATATACTGCGCTCTTTACGATCACAATGATTATATGGTCCTGGCTGACCACACTTTTTCTATTATATATTCATATCTTGTAAAAAATAAACATACAGTACATCATAACGTGAAACTTGTATTTCTCATATATAGTAAACCCTGGTGTGGGACGATGAAATATACTGCGCTCTTTATGATCACAATGATTATATGGTCCTGGCTGACCACACTTTTTCTATAATATATTCATATCTTGTAAAAAATAAACATACAGTACATAATAACGTGAAACTTGTATTTCTCATATATAGTAAACCCTGGTGTGGGATGATGAAATATACTGCGCTCTTTATGATAGCAATGATTATATGGTCCTGGCTGACCACACCTGGCTTTTACTGAAATTATTTGGAACTTGTAGATATTGATATGAAAGTTGTATGATGTATTGTAATTTATTCTTTTAAAGTTTCAATTGATGTAGAGCTCTCGTAGAATAGCATTTATTGAAAGATAAGATTATACTCACCTTTGAACTATGTTCCATACACTTTTTCCGATAAGTTTGATTACCTTGGTTTATATCAGGAGTGAGTATGCCTCAAATTCTTTCTTGTGAGAACTAGTTTTATTGCATCATACAATCGAGTTTGATAATTAATTCAATCCTTGGAGCCTCAATAAGAAAAGAAAGCAAAATTTCATTCTCATCTTACACTCTCTTAGGCTTTGTGAAGATTACATTTATCTTTCATGGTTATTTGCAGCATACTACTTCACTGAAACCAACGAACAATACAACAAAAATAGATAAAAAATTGTCGTCTAGTCATTTAGATTTGTCTGTTCTATGGAAAGGAATTAACACCATTCAACTCTGTTTTCAGGTCCTGGCTATGTCTAGTAGATCGTGGCTGAGTTACGCATATCAAAACAGATTTCATTTAACACCATTATCCTATGAATCACTGGAGTATGCATCTGGGTTTGCCTCCGAGCAGTGTCCTGAAGGTATCGTTGCCATCTCTACAAATACACTCAGGTAAGCATGTTAGATTCCCACTCTTGGCCACAGGTCAATGTGGAGTCAGTCACATCAAACCATACTAAGTACTAGATTACCATGCAGGAGGCATAAGTGGATTGTTTTATGATTATGTTTTCCAACCTTATATTGGGGAAACATTTTGAAATACTCTTGTTCCTCCTTTTGATTGTCATAAATGTTGTCCATTCTGCTTTGAATTTTTTCATTCAATCTTTTTCAAACTTTCTTTAAGTGTTTGGTGACATGATATCTCATTCGAGTTTGATATTTGACCCTGTAATTATTAAGTTTCATACACTTTAATGATAAGCTCATATCCAATATTTATCAAATTTTATGAAAATGTTTGATGCCATGGTATCTCAACCAAATTTAATATCCATTAAATTCTTTCTAAGAGCGTGTGTGACAGTGATAAGAAAATGGACCTTTAATCATCCAGAAGCAAATGAGGTGTACATTTCTCTCACAAACAAGCTCAAGCTATACATGAGACACTATTGACTTTTGCTAAGCCAAATGATTAAGAAGGGGCCCTCCGTGGCCTAGTGGTTAGAGTACAGAACTTGAAATCACATGGCCCCTCTTTGCGTGGGTTCAAATCCTGAGAGTGATATGGATTTTCATGAGAGGCAGTCTTCCAACTGACTTACGGAATGCAGATGGTTCTACCCGCCTTGATCAGCCCTTATGGGCAGTTGAATATGGGGTCTTCCTCCATCATTAACAGTCGGGCATCGCTACATAACTGAAATGATGTTGATGTGATGTAAAACCCATATAAGAAAAAAATGATTAAGAATAGAAAATTAAAATTTCCTCAAAAATAGTTATAAGGTATGAACCTGTAGGATTGAAAAAAAAAATGCTTTTTGAAGTTTAGAAATATCCATGTTAAGTCGGTGGTATTTGTGTTTTGGTCTAGCCTGTAATCCTCTGTATGAATAAGCAACTTAAAGCATAGAATATTCTATTTGTAGTAGTTGGAACATGTTCAATAAAGCATATAGAGAATATTCTATTTATAGTAGTTGAACATGTTAAATAAAGTGTGATTTGGTTATGCTTATAGAATTTTGGCGTTAGAGAAGTTGGGAGCAGTATTTAATCAAGTGTCCAACCTACTGCAGTATACCCCACGAAAATTTGTCATTCACCCAGAATCCTCTAATCTCATCGTCATTGAAGCAGACCACAGTGCCTATACTGAGGCAACAAAAGCACAGAGAAAACAAACACTGGCTGATGTAAGTATCTATTTGTGACGACTTCATAAGGGGACTAGTTCTTGTTAATGAGTTAAAAGCATCATTTTGGTTCAGCTTGAGCAATTTTACTAATTTAATGGGACATGGCATATGTGCATCTAATTCATGCTGTTATGGTTTAGTAAATGTTTGACACATAAATTTGACAGGCTGAAGTGTCGGTGATTTTTTCCTTATATGTTTGGAACCGTAAAAAAACCCATTCCAAATCAAATAAACTGACTACTTTTCACAATGTCCCAATAAAGCTGGTTTGAATTTAGTTATTGCTGAAAAATTCCTAATTTTAGAAAAAATCGCTGTGGTTTCTCCTTTTCCCAATTAGTGCCCCGTTCCCAAAATTTAAAAAAATGGAAAAAGAACTCTTAAGAGTATTCAACTAATGTTGATGGTGTATTTGATTCTTATTGTCAAGTATTTTCATGAAGAACATTTGGTCAAGATTCATGTAAAATTATTAAAAGTTATTAAAAGATAGTCTTAAGAATTCTGTGAGTCTAAAGAATTCTGTGAAAAGTAAATGGTATGGAAATAATGTTTAGCATTTGTTTTTAAATAGATAGATGTACAAGTATGCTCATTTGGTGTTATTTGATGTCAGACACCCCACTTCAACTGTCTAACCCTATATGCTGTATGTTACAGGCAATGATAGAAGATGCTCAGGAAGAGGAAAGGGAGTTGGCTGCAGAAATGGCGGCAGCTTTCCTCAATGAAGACTTGCCAGAGTCCTTATTTGGTGCGCCCAAGGCGAGCGCAGGCATGTGGGCGTCACAAATCCGTGTGATGAACCCCATCTCTGGTCAGAGGCTTGATACAGTCCAGTTGGAACAAAACGAGGCAGCACATTGGTTAGTACTATTGATCTCCCTCATGTAATATTTTGTCTTGCCTGGTTCCAAATGTTTAAAATGGCGTGGCCCCTCTCCGCATGGCTTCATATCACAGTAGCAGTAGAGAAATATTATTGAAAAAATACATCAGAAGTAGTCTCTTGGCTGACTTGCAGAATTCCAATAGATAATGGGCCAGTAATTGAAATATAAATGAAATAATGTTGACAAGACATTAATCCTTATTAAATAAACAAAAAGAGGCAACCATTTTGACACCAATTTTGATTTTTTTTTTTCCCTTCAGAATACTCTCATGCATCTTAAGATTAGTATTCAGAAATTATGATATGCAAATGTTTTTCATCTGGCACATTTATGATTTGATTGTTTACCTGTACAACTTAAGGAGTTAAGGCCTTTTTATGCCAAATGTATGGGTTTGTGGCCAAACATAAGTTGAATGTCAAATTTATTGCAGCAGTCTTATAAAATCAAGAAATTGTGTGGTAAATTGTATTTGTTTCTGTATTTTCAGTATAGCAATTGTGAAGTTTTCCAACAGTCCAGATGACACCCATGTTATTGTTGGTGTTGTAAAAGACTTGACCCTGAATCCCCGCTCTATGAGCTGTGGTTTCCTTTACACCTATAAACTTATAGAGGGAACCAGCCTGGAGTTTGTACATAAAACCCCCGTGGACGAGATGCCGGGCGCCATCACTTCCTTCCAGGGTCGCGCTCTCATCGGTATCGGGAAATATCTCCGAATATATGACCTTGGAAAAAAGAAGTTACTCAGGAAATGTGAAAATAAGGTAAATGGTATTTACATCTTGATTGTTGGTAAAGATGGAGCATAGAATATTGCATTTGTATCAAGATTTGTCCATTATACCAATGAGAACTTTGTGTGTTGATCACAGGCTTCTCCTTTAGCATTTTGTTAACAGTTTATAGTGACTTTCCATCAGACAAATTTTGACATTTTTTCAATGAGACTTAAGCTTTTTTTTAACAAAAGAGACTAGAAAATAGATATCTTTTGATAATTTGCTCAATTTTCTATGTAGTATTTTTTTGATAAAATGGAAAAGCCTTTTTAAGATTTTAAAGATCTAACGAAAAGAAAAAAATGTTGATAAAAATCTTAATCAGTTATTTTTATTTCTTTTGTTTTCTTTTGCAGCATGTTCCAAACTTTGTTGTTGGTATTCACACAATGGGTAATCGAATAATAGTTGCAGACATTCAAGACAGTTTTCACTATTTGAAATACAAACGAGCTGAGAACCAGTTAATTATATTTGCTGATGACACAAACCCTCGCTGGATAACGGCCTCCTGTATGTTAGACTATGATACTGTAGCCGGGGCAGACAAGTTCGGAAATATCACTGTTGTAAGTTAACATATTTATTTTCTCATGAGTAGCCTGAACTCTGAATAAACTCATAAGTCAGAGTGGAATAGGTACATATCTGACACTTGAAGGAACCAAAGGATTTATTCCATCAGGAAATGGAGATATGATGAATAATAATTAAGAAGAAAGGGAAAAGATTTAGAATAACAAAAGATGACAATATGGAAACAAATCATTTAGTGAGTAGGAAAAGAGTTTCACTTGAGTTAAATTCATTTAAGAATCTTTGTGAAGGTTTCTTTCATGGATATGAAGAGCTATAGTTGCAGAACTGTTTCGAGGCTTTTCTGTATAGCTATAATATTGCGGAACATTTGGTCCAGAACATTTCTTAATAGCGCTTAACCCTTTCCCAAACAATAAGGACATTTGACCACTTTGTTGCAGACGACTTTAGAACACATTGTGGGAAAAGGAGAAATTGCTTGTAACGAGCAATTTTTCCTTTCCCACAATGTTTTCTGCTCTATCTAAAGAATATTTTTCAATTTCATCACATTTTGATATGTCGTCTGCAAACTTTCAATTTGGGCAGTCAAAAAATTTGTTGTTTGGGAAAGGGTTAAAGAGACCCAGTGCTTATGAAGGTTATTGAATATCTCTGATTGTATGTTTACCACAGATCCGTCTCCCCACTGATGTAACAGACGATGTTGATGAGGATCCAACAGGCAACAAGGCTTTGTGGGATAGAGGTGTACTGAATGGAGCTTCACAAAAGGTAACATTTAATCCCTTTATGCAGATAGTATGGTGCAAAATGAAAGAATTTGGGCACAATCTTGTCGTAGGAAATTTAAGACTTTATTGTGAAATTGAATAGAAGTTCCTGTGACAAATAGCAAATTGGCTTGTCACAAGCAGTTGAAACATTTGTTTGTGGATTCTTTCATTTCCATTTCTTCAAACTATGGTGCTAGTAGATATGAACTTTTTGTAGACGACATTTCAAAATGTGACGAAATTGGAAAATAACCTGCTGATAGGGTAGAAAACAATGTTGGAAAAGGAAAAATTGTTCGTCAAGATCAATTTGTCCTTTTCCCACAATGTTTTCCTGAGTCACCTGCAACAAAGTGGTGAAATGTTGTTATTGTTTGGTAATGGGTTAAGGGGAAGTCACTTGACTGTCTAACATATTGAGATGGTTCTAGTCAGCTAAATAGGGGTTACACCATCCACTTTGTGCCACCCATTACAATTGAACTGAAAATTGGTGATATGATGTGAAAACTTAATAAAACCATCTGAATGGTTGATGAAAGTTAAAACTTAGTGTCAGAGTGTGAAAGGGTGTACACTGCTTGGGTAATGTTGTTGATAAAATGTCGTTTTCTCCTGAAAATAGCTTGGAGAGTATCAAACCATTTGTTGAAAAACAATAGAAGTCGTGTCAACATGATTATATTTGGTTATGTATTGGATAAACATATGTAATGATGTATATTGATTCCGATCTCAATGCTGACTGTGTTTGGGTGTACTTGTAGGCTGACATAGATGTGAATTTCCATGTTGGTGAGGTGGTGACGTCCCTACAGAAAGCCACACTGATACCTGGTGGTTCGGAATCTCTGGTCTACACAACCCTGTCTGGCGGTGTCGGCATGCTGGTACCCTTTACATCTCATGAGGTGAGTTGCCGTTAGGGAGGAAATCTAATTTAACCCTTAGAATGTTGGGTAATTTTTCTTAAAATAAATTTTTTGTGTCGTCTGCTTTCCAAAACCTTAAATATCTGCCTAATCTTGTTAAAGAACGATATCCAGAGTAGCAAACAGGTTAGATCACAGACCAGCCTCCAATTTACTTGGCGGCTGGCTTGGGTCTAAACTGTTTGCATAAGCATGAAGTGGTTCCAGCACTATAAGGGTAAACAAGGGAAATCTTTAGTGTTTATATATCTGTATATTTGTAAACACTTATGACATTGTTTCCTAATTTCTGTGTGTAACGAAAGTGAAATTTTCCAACTGAATGATAAAATATTTTTTCTCTGTATTAGTTTAAGAACCTTTTCTCAGGGCTGTTACAAATGCATCATTGCTTTGATATGAGAAGCTCACAATTTGACCTACAGTCTATTATTGATGCCATTGCAGGTTTTATTTAAATGTATAAACGATGCAAGTAAGATAAAGCATACACACAGTATATACTGCTTCCTTTAATGTATATACTTGTATTGTAGGACCAGGATTTTTTCCAACATTTAGAGATGTACATGAGACAAGAGCATCCTCCGCTGGGCGGACGAGACCATTTATCCTACAGATCCTACTACTTCCCAATGAAGGTAAATATCTTGTGTTTATAATCCTGATATCTATTGAGGGTACAGTTTATGTATACATCATTCTATTCTTATAATACTTTCTATCCTTCCAGTGGAATGCATTCACTGTCAGGGGCCTGCATGGTCTAGTGGTCAGGGTGTTGGTTTTAGAACTTAGGGGTCCCAGGTTGGACTCCCACTTAAACCTCTGTCTGGTTTTGTTGGAGTGGCCCTTTGTAAGGCACTTCAAGGCCCTAGTCTAGTACTGGTGGATCCAGGAAAGCAGTAACAATACTGAAAAATTGTTGATTTGGCTTTAAACACCATACAAACCAGACATTCATTGTCAATGTTGATAATTGTCCACAAACTTTTACAAAAAAGGGGGAGGAGGCAATACCAAATTGTTCATTACATTTTAACACTTGAATAAGTCTTTATAGAATCTCTTACAGAACTTGAAATCACATGGCCCCTCACCGCGTGGGTTCAAATCCTGAGAGGGAGATGGATTTTCATGAGAGGCAGTCTCCCGACTGACTTACGGAATGCCGATGGTTCTACCCGTCTTGACCAGCCCTTGTGGGCAGTTGAGTATGGGGTCTTCCTCCATCATAAATAGTCGGGCATCGCTACATAACTGAAATAATGTTGATGCGATGTAAAATCCATATTAAAAAAAAAAAAATAGAATCTCTATAGTGTTGAGAAAGATGGGGATGCTTTGACTTCAAGTCACGCCATATTTCTTTAGCACATGTTAAGGTTTATCATTTTGGTAGCATGAGAAACATGACTGTTTTGTCAAACTTAATTGGTCATCTTTTTAACACCTCTCACACTAACTTTTCTTTAATTACCTTCTCCTTGATTACAGAGTGTGGTAGATGGAGATCTGTGTGAGATGTTTAACTCCATGGATGTGGCCAAACAGAAGAGTGTCGCTGAGGAATTGGACAGAACACCAGCAGAAGTGTCCAAGAAACTTGAAGATATCAGGACAAGATACGCATTCTAGATCGCCAAAACATTCACTAGACATTCTAAATATCAGGACAAGAGTTTTGTTTCAAGACTGGTGTACATTTGATAGGATATTCTTCCTTGTGTAGAAGCTTTCTCAACAACATATTTTTCATTAGTAATCGTATTTTTAATTATTTAATGAAGAATAAACCCCAAATAGGTAAAGTTCGATTTCGTTCTGGGAATTGTGCAAATAATTGCATTCTATTTAGGGTGCATGTCCATGAAATTACAGATAAAGTACACTCTCAAAAAGCCTTCAGTACACAAAGATTAATAGCTCATTGATTGCCATTCATTTCATATTAAGTTGGTCATTAGACTGGTTTAACCCTTTCCCAAATAACATATTTTCGAAAGATCTTTTTGAAAGAGTTTGCAGACGACATTTCAAAATGTGATGAAATTGGAAAATAATGTTCTGATAGGACAGAAAACCTTGTGGGAAAAGGAAAGAATTGCTTGGTATGAGCAATTTCTCCTTTTCCCACAATGATTTATAAAGTCATCTGCAACAAAGTGGTCAAATGTCGTTATTGTTTGGGAAAGGGTTAAAATGATCCAATATTCCCAATATGGGTCTTGCATGGCCTAGTGCTTAAGATAGTGGACTGGTAACTTGATGAACCTGGGTTTGAGCCCGACCGACACCACCGGTTTTGTGTAGAGTCCTTTGACAAAACACTTCAGCGCCCCAGCCTTGTACTGGTGAGTCCAATGAAAGTTGTAACATAACCAAATAATTGTTGACAAGGTGTTGTAGTTTTTTAAAAAAACAAACAAAAAAACTTTATTTAAAGAAGAAAAACACATGTTTGTCAGGATGTCAATTTTCTTCATTGACCTATTCAGTCTTAAGCATTTCTCCTTCATTGTAATCACAAATTCAATTAAATTGGTTCATCAAGCTGTATATAATCATGATGATCATCTCTGTGTACATTTCCTTCATGACACAACATTCATTTAACATAAAAATCAAAATAATACCACCGACATGGAGTTTCTCTTGGGTACGTCCTCTGACTAGAACTTTTTTAAGTTTATTGTTTCAGTCTTTTTTAAAAAAAAAATCTCGCTAATTTAGTAATTTCTTAAAAAGTCCTCCATGGTTAAATAACTGAACTTTGAACAACAAAGCCACTCTCTGTATGGTTAAAAAGAAAGCTAGGGAAACTGCAGAATCATTGACATTAAAATATAAGATTTTTGAGTTTATTGATGAACTAGTGTTTCAGTTGCCATGAATAGCATTTGTGTATATTATTGAACATTTGTAAATATTTTCACAACAGAAATTAAAATCAAAGTTATGCCTGTAAATTGATATTTTGTTTTGATTTATTTACCATATTTATGATAACTTGATATCATTATCATAACAAACATGTAAGCATTTCGTCCTTAAAAGTGGAAATATTTAAGAATCAAACACGTTTACAAAAAAGAAATTTGTCACATCCTTTCTTAGAAAGTGAGTTGAATGATTTTCCTTGATTACTTGTACAGAGATTTCTTCCTTTTCCTGCACAAATGACTTGATCTCAAGAAATGGTCAGGGAATTGAACTGAAGAGAAGTTCATTCTTTGAAATCTGTTGTCTGAAAAGGAATTTTATAGCATATGAAGGTAAAACCAAGAAAAGAATTGACTAGATCCCTCTATGTGGGTGTGAATCTTCACTTGGATATTCATGAGATATCACTAGGCTAATGGTGCTGATGGTCCCATGTTTTTCATCAACAACAAACCATCTAAGCATCAAATTATAATTGAAACAAAGTACAATCTTGCCTGAAGTACATCTATGTTATACATTGCCCAATTCTATTGTTAACAAGGGACGTCATTCTTTAAGTTTAATATCGAGGGTTCAATGCAATACTATAGTAAGTGATGTTTATTGCATTGAACCCTCGATATGTTTTGTCATATTTCTAGAGTACCTTGTTGGAAATTGACCCTATCCCCATGTGCGAATTAGTGACTGGCCCAAATTGAACACGGCAGATGACCAACAGCAGGAAAGTTAATATACGCCATTTTTTAAATGATTTTGTGTAGAAACCATTGTGACAAAAGGATAATTTGACCATTAGATTTCTCTTTCTGGTCTGTTCATTACATCCTGTAATGTCCATAATTGTCAAGGCTTGGTCTCAATGAACAGAATAGTTCAAGAACAGAGCCTTGAACCGGCTTTGATATTGTAACAAAACTCTTAACTAGCCCCCTTACTCAGTAATACCAAACTAAAATGCATCCACTGCATAACTCCTCAGAAAACCACTGTGACAAAAGGATTAATTGGTCTTGACACATTACCACATAACTTCATATTTTTGGGTCTTGCAGTAGACAACTTTCAAAAAGAATTGTGACAAAATGAGAAACTGCTTGTCATAAGCAATTTCTCCTTTTGCCACAATGCCTTTTCAATCTATTCACATATCACAACAGCACTGAAAAGTTTGTCATATGTTTACAAAGCTTTTCTAAAGTCGTCTGCTCTTAGTAAAAAAAATGTCATCTGCAGGTTATAAAGAGTTAATGAGCAACTTGTCCTTTGGTCATACTGGTTTCTTCCAAATAGTGGAGAAGGTTTTATTGCACAAGTTTTGTTTATCGTCTGCTAGCTGTCAATACTGACCCATTAAAATATTCAATTCGGCCAATGAGTAGAGTAGGGTATGGCAAAAATAACGAAATAGAATTTACTGCTGAAGCCTTCTGTGATCTGAAGCAGTTTGTTATGTGTATAAGCAAGCAAGCTCAGCACAAGACTACAGACTTTTATAAATATGAAGCACTTACTACACATGTAGAATTGCACTGGACCCTAAAAAACTTAACACAAAACAGGCCACCAATTGGAAGGGTGAATGTAGTTTCAAAGCTCACCTTTTTATTGTGCTACCCTTTGATATGATAATTTCATATACGATCACGGGGAGATAAATAAAGAAAACAAACAATTGTCATTTAAGTATATTCAGTTTTATTTTGACACAAAAGAAAGTTCCATGATTGCTATAATATTGTTGTCACAATAAATTACAGATGTGGGTGGTGTAGTAATTATATAGCAAATATTTCATCGTATTGCTTGAAATTAAAATGATTGATGGCTATATGAACATTTTGATTTATGGTAATGGGAAAATGAACCAGATGATTTCCATATATCTTCCAGCATGTTTAAAGTGTCGTCTGTACTAATCATCCAATGAGAATTAGAATGTTTAAAACAGTTGTTACATGAGGAAACATTTCTCCTTTTACATCATTCTGCATTTTCCTATCCCGTTTAAAAATCAATACATTTCACCATAAATACATTCAGTACAAGATGATAGAAGTCGCTGGTGCCTTGAGATAGATATTCTTTAGAACACAACCAGAGAATTCACTCACAATGATCAAGTATTTATGGCTAAAACAGTTGCCTTTCTGTACCGACAACACCAAAAATCTGTCAGAAATTCCAAAAACATGCAAGTATAATAAAGTTTGTTTCTCAACCAAACCACCCATACCTTAAAGATTTCCTGCTTTTAATCCAAAGTTGTAGAATTTCAAACAGGAACCATCAAGGTCTCATGCTAATAAAATAATAGTTCTGCATGGTCAAAACCTAACCAGGAAGTATTGTGCTGAAACCATGATGAATAATCCAGTCCACTAACTACCAAGCTAAAAAACATTAACCCATGACCCCATATGTGTTTTTGCGATGGGTCAAAATTGAATGCAACATCAGATTTCCATAGTATTGGGTTGAAACTATTGTGACAAAAGGAAATATTACTCATTTAGAACAATTTATGCTTTTGTCTCTGTGATTTCATGACTTCTGCATCAAATGTGTGAATGTGAAGTAGCATACAAAGTATATGTATTAACAGTTGACCAGGAATCCACAAGATTGCTAACTGGACAGTATTATCATCATAATAAATTATGTGACACAATACAACCAAGTCCCAATTTACAGAGATTATAAACTCTATCAAGTATGTTTGTCTCTTCAATATATAACAGAGAAACTGTAGAATATCCATTAAGTAATACAGGCAACTGAAAAACTGCTAAAGTATGTAATTGGTTTCAAATCAGTCTATCATTGACAATAAATAATGAATAAAATAATTTCTATCTTACATCACCTCGGCACAAAAATCAAAAGCTCCCTATTGAATAAACTTATCAAACTATAGATAACTGTTTGCATCATTCGACAGACGACAAAACAGAAATTACATTTTTTTAACCCCTTCTTACATACAGGATTATGTGAGTAGCCCAAATTGAAAACTCAAAACAAACAATAATTGAGAATGGAAAAATAACTTCTATAGTTATTTGGTAGAAATCTATGTGAGAAACTGACGAAATTCTGAAATTCTCAAATTGAACGGTTGCTCCTTTTGTCACACAGATTTCTTTCATCTTCTGCAGCAAGTGTTTACAAGCTTACACACATAAATAAACATGGGTTTCTGTTATTTTCAAGATGAGCAAAGGTTTGGTGCATTTTAGATACCATGTCTCATCTTAATGCTATGTATTCAAATCATCTATTTCAATAAACCAAATGTCCTCTGCAGATTTAACAACGAACACTTCAACCGCTATTCGATACTAAACATTGTGTAAAACCCAACTTGGAAGCAAATTAAGATGAAAATAATCAAGAATTAAACAAGTCCATCTTACTTTGACATTTACCAGAAGCCATCAGGGCAAGAGGGGTAATTACTTCTGTTGTCAAATTGGTTTTTGAAGTCTCCTGCTGAGAGTATGTTGAAATTTATTGATTTGGCAAATATGTTTAAGGGAAAAGTTATCCCATTCATACAGAAATGACTATTAAGTCTATAGGGTTGAATGCAAGACTATTATAAGGCCTTCACAAATGTGACGCACTCACTATAGTCTTGCATTGAACCCTCAGTCTGGTAAGTTTTTATATACAAAAAGGTCTTGAAGCACTTTCTATTAAAATCTAACAAAATAAATATATACAACTGTCAAAAAGCACACAAGAATAAAAGTTAATCATTTCAACCTTAATCCATTTGGATTGAAGGCAATTCTGTTTTATATGGTGGCAGCTCACCCATCCATGCTGCATTGGAAATTAACTATTTAATAGAGCTTGGAAACAAAGGGCCAAAAAAGATTGACAATGACTATGGATATAAATCCATAGATTAAACAACAATTCCTTTTTGCAAAATGTTATCAAACCAAATTGCTACCTATTGTATGTTTAAAGATATCTGCAGCATATGGAACACACTAGTAACTATTTTTTTTTATTTCAACCATGTTTTTTCATAACACTTCTACATAATCTGCTGTAAAAGATGAGAAGTTATTTTATAATGGAAAATAACTATTCAAGTCAGATCAGCAATAAACACAGTCTAATGTGGGTATGATTACCTTACATTTCCATCACAAAGGCCAGATCTTCTAAATGGTGTCTTTCATGTTTAATATTATATCATAATTACATCTATTTATTTTGGCAAAAAATTAGACAAAGACTATCAAGAGATGACCTTTTGAATAAGTGTATATTCAAACTTCCTAATAGAAGAAAAAAATTCAGAAAACAAAGCAACTGAGCAGTTCTCCTTTTTGTTTCAATGTTTTATGGTATCTGCTGATGGCATGTGAAATATTTGCTGCAAGATTTTTCTTTTTAGTCTAATAACCAGAGCATATAGTTACAGTGAACATATGCTTTCAAGTAGGAGTCTGTCGATAGCTTCAGTTTTGGCCCAGTCACAGACCTCCATACCACCTTCTATGTATCATTATGCAGCCAACAACTTAAAATCACATTTGATTTAAACTGTTGTCTGCAAAATCTTAATTTTGCCAATAAAAAACATTTTACGCCACCATGCACAGTTTTGATGACCAGGTCTGTGATGCAAATAGGAGACTGCAAATATGCAATGCTTAAAATGTGTCCATAAAAGTCAATCAAATATTGTAAGCAATGTCAACCCATTCTCTCCTGTGACAAGTCTTAACCGAAAATATCCTCATATCACTATGACTTAAAAGAAAGAAAAAAAACCATTTTTTTTTTGTTGTTGAAAAGAAACCACTGTGACAAAAGGAGAAATTGCTTGTAACAAGCAATTTCTCCTTTTGTCACAGTGGTTTCCAAGTCTGCTACAAGTGTCTAACAGTGCATGTAAAGACCAGGGAAGGAGTTAAAAATCTGGCCAGACATCGATGCAAAGACAGACAGATCCGCATTAAAAAGTAACATCCCCATATCTGCTGACAATGGTATTCATTTGATCATTAGAGTTATACATCCTATTACCAAATATGAATTTGTGATTGTTTCAAACTAAAATATACACTTGACATCTACATAACATTTCCGAAAGAGTTCTGGCAATAAACTAATACCAGCAAAAACAATTAGTGAAAATTCAAATAATTTTAGTGGCAGAGAATGAACGAGTTATTTTTTTATAATCTGTCCTTTAAAATTGATCAACAATCAGACTTTGATATTGATTTTCTAAGATTTGAAGTCATTTTACTTAAAGAAAAGACAGTGTAACGTATTGGGTCTATGGCGTATCAACAGCTATGGTCATTTAGTGGGCTTGATAGTGTAAAAGGTTGAAAAGAAGAAATACTTGTACGAGCAATAACGTCTTATTTCCCAGAACAATTTCAAATGTTTTTTGTAGCAGACAAACCAAATCCAGAAATTGTTTTATTAACTCCACCACCTGTAGATGACATTTTTTTCTTTGAAGCAAACATTTTTAGAAAAGCTTTGTAAACATATGAAAAACCTTTCAGTTCCGCTGTTGTGATATGTGAATAGATGTGAAAAAGCATTATGGCAAAAAGAGCAATTGCTTGTGGCAAGCAATTTCTCCTTTTGCCACAATGCCTTTTGCAGGTCGTCAAGACACAAAAGAGTGTTGTTAGGTGGTAACTCCTGAAGGATTTAACATTTCCTGAAAAATGTATTTCTTGTTTCAAAATCAGTGTAATTGAAAAAACAAAAAAATTGCTCATATCAAACATTTTCTCCTTCTATATAAATTAACTATACAGTATATAAACCTTGTGACTGATCTATATATGAGCATATCTAGAGCCCAAGTCTCTCAGACATTCTTTATACATAATATTTATAACTCAATCTTCAATAACAGATAAAAGAAATCATTTCAATATGATCTGTTCTGGCACAGTTCACAACTTATTTGTCTGTCACTTCACAGAAAACGGATTCGCAGAAACTTGTCTGTTGGCGACCCAAGCTGTGAACACATCCCTGTAAATAGAAATAGGTCAATAAATGAACCTTTTTAATGAGTCTTTTAAAGATCCGTTTATCAATGTGAAATAATTGTGTCATTTGAGCAATTTCTAATTTTTCCAACAAGAATTTTCCAAAATTCATCTCAAGTTCAATTGTCTATGACTTCTTTCAAAATGTAAAGACTAACTCAGTGTTGCATGTAGTTTATGTTTTAGCATAGCAGGAGAACATAACATATAAAGTTGAAATTGCTTTCATACTGGCATTACATAAAAAAGCAATCTCTGTAAATATAAGTGAACAAAGATAAGCTAAAGAAGAACCCTTTAGATACATTTATAACTGTGTCTCTAACAATTTAAAACTAACAAGGCCTTTGCAATACATGACATTTGAATAACATCACAAACTCTCTTTTTTATCACAATGATGTAACTTCTAAAAGGTTACAGCCTAAAACTTATGATGACAAAGTCCTTTGGCGGGTAGGTTGAAACCCCCGTAGGAACTGATTTAGCTCATGATGAGAGGTAGATCTCCTGGCTGACTTGCAGAATGACTGTGGCTCTCTGCCCATTTATCAACCTATATTGACAGTTAACCCATTACCAAACAATAACGACATTTTACCACTTTTATTGAAGATGGCTTTAGAAAACATTATGGGAAAAGGAGAAATTGCTCGTAACGAGCAATTTCTCCTTTTTCCCACAATGTTTCCTGCCCTATCAGGAGATTTTTTCAATTTCATCACTGTTTGATATGTTGTATGCAACCTCTTCCAATTTGGGACAGTCGAAAATTTGTTGTTTGGGAAAGGGTAAAGCTTTGAGTCTTCTATCAGTAATGAGCAGGGCATCACATTATACCTGAGAAACTGTTGACATGATGTAAACCTTGATATTTCTATTCAGATTGATTTCACATCACATCAACATCATTCCAGTTATGTTGTGATACCCGACTCTTAATGATGGAGAAAGACCCCCAGTCTTAACACCAATGAAGGACTGGTCAAGCCAGATAGAACCATCTGCAATTCTGTAAGTCAGCCGGAAGACAGTTAACAAGGACAAAGAAACATGAATACTCATGTTATTTCAATCATTGATTTTAATATGGTCCACTGCAATGCATCTTGGTTTATTAGTATTGGGATATAGGTGGTGAGGATAGTCCTAAGGAACTTGTTTAGCAGCTATGCACATTCGCATTGTGATATGAAACATTTGTTGCTACACTGCTGAATTATAATTAAGGTATGGTATAGGCTACGAGTGGTTAGGAATAAAGGTGGCTAGACATACCTGCAATGTGAGACAACACATTCGTTGCTACAGTACTCGTTATCCCAGCCCACATTATCGATGGCGCGGTTATTGCAACCAGTTCTGATGCACATACCAGCAGGAACGCTACGACCAGCCAAACCCTATAATAAATGTATTGATCAAATTAGATAAAATCTTATCAGTTAAATTTCATATTGTAGCTGACAACTATATTCATGCCGAGTTATTAGAATCAAGTTAAACTGTTTAGGTAAAGAAAGGCCCATGAAAATATCTAATGAAAAAGATGAGCATGATGAACAGTTTTGTAAACTTGATAGTCCTCTTTAATCTTTTAATTGTCTCTAGGAATGATATAAATAGTAATTCAGAAAAGTTATTAAATAATGTACTATAACCTACTAGATCAAGTATAACTATTGCAAACAAGACTTTTGAAACATGTCAGGAAAACATACATCCATAACTGTTTTTAAGTAAACATATTTTGAAACTCTTAGTCAAAAGTAGAATCTTTATATCTATTATTATCATATCTAATTGGTCCTAATTGAAAACCACATCAGACGGCAGTTAGAAAGTACCAGAAACATCATTTTCTTTGTAATACTGAGAAGATTTCTTCTTTAATCAGAATAGTTTGAGTTGTCTGCTTCAAATGCATAAACATGTTTATAAATACAGTACAGGTTACAAATGATACAAGCTGACTTACCCCTGTGGATGGGAGACGCTGAGATTCTATAATCAGGCTGTTGTCCAGCATATCCTGTACGGGCCCATTACTGTAACCCATAGTGTTATAGGGCTGGTGCCCGTTTCCAGGGAAGTTAAACATATTCTGCTGGGGACTAGGAATGTGGTTTGGACTAGCCATGTACTGGGCGTTTGTTACATGCTGTGGACTAGGAACATGCTGCGGGCTTGCCATGTGATGTGAGCCCATGTGCCCGGGACTCCCCATGTGTTGTGGACTCTGTGCATGCATTGGGCTCCCCATGTGTTGTGGGCTCGCCATGTGCGCAGCCATGTGTTGTGGGCTTGGGTTGTTGAAGCCCATAATGTGCTGGGGGGACGTGCCCATAGGAGACCTGTGGGGTGGGGAGGGGGAACCCTCATCAGCCGGAGTCTGGAAAAGTCAACAACATCATTTTGATACATGAACACAAGATAGATAAATACAAAATCATTGTTTGTCAATAAAAGGTTAGGGATATTAGTGAAACTTGTCTTTGATTCTTTTCCTCAGAATTGTTTAATCACGCCTGTAACAGGGAATGAAGAAACCAGCATGACAGGAAAAGGGTTGGTTTTTTTTGTCACAATGATTTCTATTCAGTCTCATAAACAAATGTTTACTATTTACTTTTTATCTGCTGTTGATCTTAATTGGACTCCACATTAGGGAAAAGAATTCAACCAAACAGGATCCATAAGAACTAAATAAAAGATCTAAAATATACAGTACATGAATCGACCCATTCCCTCATCAATCAATTCATCACTCGTTCAAATTGAAAGCGCCCAAGGACAAGTCACTTCGAGGGATCATTGCAAGACTTTAGCAAATCCTTCATTTCTGTAAAGGAGTCGTTAAGGTCTTGTGTTGAATCCTCATCTTGGGCAAGTAGAAATCAACATGAAGGTTCAGGGAATAATTATGTGCTTCACACTTGCGTCCAGCAAGTTATCATTTTGTCACAATTCCTTCTTAAATTTTCATGCACAGGTGGATTAACTTGAGTATAATATAATTTGATGTACTTAGTTTAATTAGCATGTTTCTTAAAACCTGAAAACTAAATACAGGAAAAATATAGAATTGGTTATCATATTAAGTTAAGTGAGCTTTTTCATCATTTTACAAAACTATCCCACTAATCCATAGTATATAACTTTCAAATCAAAAATAAAAATCAGATGCAAACACTTTCAAATTTGGACGATAAAATGATTTGTGGTCTGATAAAGAGTTTAAAAGATGATAAAAATGGCCGGCACTGATTGATGACCAATAAGAGTTCAATGCCTACCAACCAGTCTGGACCAAATTAGCATATTTATGGACATTAAACGAGTTTGTATGGAAGTAAATTAAATTCTCCGGACAGACGTGACCTCAAACAATTACAGTTCACCCCTCAATAGTCATAAAGGGATTAGAATAGTCTCTTCATGTATTCTCTATAAAGGGGCTAAGTGGAAGAAGATAGTAAGACCTTTATAAACACTGAAGACTTTCTGTAGTCTTGCTGTACAGTATGAATGTTGACTATTGTAGGGAGTTCAAACTGTTAGCACCAATGTTGATAACTGATAACCATCATTATTATTCCATGAAAAAAACCCATCCCTTTCTTCTTCTTCACAATTTGAATAATAGCAATAATGACAAAGAAATATTCGAGGGTTCAACGCAAGACTATAGTAAGTGCTTCATAAACATGAAGCACTTACTATAATATTGAACTGAACCCTTGTATTGGTCTTTTACAAGTCATTTTTCCCTAAAAATATAGTTTTATCATGTACAGAACTGATGCTGTATACAGAGTAATGGGCTGTTTGATACAGACAACAAAAGAAAAAGTATGTTGTCAATGACCAAATCTTCGGGAACTCATATCTTCATTTACATTCATCAAATATTTTTGTGGAACATAAAGCTTCAAACTCCATTCAAATTCATTATTCAGAGAGAGTTAAAGATTTCAATATATACATTTTACTTGCATTATGTGGTAGAAATAACACACATTATAATTCATCATTTCGTCGAAACATTTTTCAAAGGTTACATGTTCTAAGATGCCACAAAAAGGAATGTCACCTGCCTATGATAATAGTCTGGAGACAAATTGAACAAACTCATTCAGACCAATCAAACAAACACTTGGGTCAAAGGTTATGTTTATCAATCGATCAACCCCGCCAGCCACCCGGCCTACCTTTAACATTGCATAATATGTCAGTTACAGGCTTTTCTACCCTTACAGACTGGGATCAGGTAAATGTCCTTTTTTGTCGAGATTTGAAGTGAGATTATTCTGATATATCTTGGACCAATTTGAATTTGGAAATTTCCTAATCCCTGCTTACAGACCCATGCAGCAGAGGAAACTTTAGAACAGAAAGGGAAAAGAAGGGAACAGTTACTTCAACAATATTTCCCTTTAAATATTAATGAATCAATCTTTAAATGTTACTTGATATGTTGTCCCTAATTTGTTAAGCAGGGCTTTCTTTCCTTGAATTGGCAAGAGGATTTATAGGCCTGTTAATTTGCGAAGTTATATCACTCAAATTGTTGCAATGGGTAACCAAAAAGCTGGTGTGACTTTTAAATTTTGGGATTTTGAAGAAATTATCATTTGGGAATGTCTTAAATATGTCCCTGTTATATAACGCAAAAAAGCCCTGTAAAGTTTCATTTTTATGTTTAACCGAAAAATTTGATATGAAGAAAGACAAAGAATTATTTATAGTCACAAAATCTTGGGGTGCTTTAGTCCAAAAAGTCATAAACTATCTACAAAAGATATTAACTCTTTATTAAATGAATTCTCAAAAATGGTGTGACAAAATGAAAATTTGCTCAAGACGAGCAAATTTTCATATTGCCACCATATTTTTCTCCACTTTTCATTAACCCATTTACTGAGATATGATTAAATTTTGGTCGAAGACAGTTTATTATAATAATGTCTTCTATAAGATACCAAAAGCCATCAATAACCACTTTAACCCATTACCACCCAATAACACATTTGACCAGTTTTTTGCAGATGACTCTGGAAAACATTGTGAGAAAAGTGGAAATTGCTATGAATGAGCAATTTCTCCTTTTCCCACAATGTTTTCTGCCCTATAAAAAGATTATTTCTCAATTTCATCACATTTTCAAATGTTGTCTGCAAACTCTTTCAATTTGGGACAGTCAAAAATGTGGCGTTTGATAAAGGGTTAAACAGGTAATACAGACTGTATATCAGGGTGGGTAAGGTGTGTGTTTAAGCACCGGGGCGGGGCCCACTCATCATCAATCATGTGATATGATCACCCCTCCACCCCTCAAGTGTGCCGCCCGTACTACCAAGTACCCTCCATGTGTCTCCCCACACCATTGTCTTCTCTTATCTGTACAGGTGATGTAAGGAACCATCACAAATGAATTTTTGTCATTACATCCCAAAACGGCTATATCTCCATACACTATATAATGTCAAGGGTTCAGTGCAAGACAATTGTAAGTCCCTTGGTTTTTGTCAGGGAGTTGCTATAGTCTTGCAATGAACTGCTGATTAACAACTTGCTATATATTAACCCTTTACCAAACACCAATTCTCAGCAGTCCCACATTGAAAGAGATTGCATAAAACATTTCAAAATGTGACGAAACAATCTTTTGACAGGGCAGAAAACATTGTGGGAAAAGGAGAAATTGCTCATTTAGATCAATTTCTCCTTTACCCACAATATTTTCCAGAGTTGTCTGCAACAAACTGGTTAAATGTCATTAATTTTTAGTAATGGGTAAATGTTACATCAGTTTCTACTATAACCTTTCATTTCGCAATACAATCTTATGGTAAAATAAAGTATCTTCATGGCAGTAATATGTTAATTTAACAGGTTTAAAGTCTTTCTCAAAAAACAAAAAGAAAAGCATTTTACTTGTGCGAACAGTTCTCTAACATTCACATTTCCTGGGTTATCTACCAGAACCAGGCTGTCAAAAAGTGCCTTGCCAAAAGACACTCTACAATGAAACAATTAGCCATTTACTTGGATTCACCAGGCACCTGGTCACAAATATGAGGCGCTGAGCACTACACCAGCCCAGATCCCTTCACTGCACTTCTTCAGTTTTTTTCTGAGCTTAAAAAACCAAAAACACTCAGCACTGTCTATATCAATCACAGAAAACAGCAGCCCCTTACTATTTCTAATACAACATGTCATTCATTACAACGAGTATTATGGATGTGCTGTATGAGTGAGATTCAATTAAAAGTTTTGAAAAATTAAGAATTATTCAAGCCAAACTAGCCCTCAAGTACACTAAAAAAGTTAAGTTCAAGAATTCGACAATTATCTTAAAAGTACTTTAAACTCCCTTTTACAGAGGAACTGAGACATTTACAAATTCTCATGATGCTTTTAAAAGAGTGAATATGAGAAATTCTCCATTTCGAATATTCGCATTGTTGGTGTATGTTAAATGACAGTATTTTCATGTGTATAACATGACTGTCCTGGCCAGTTGACCGCCATTCGTTTATCTGAGCATTATCACTATTTTAGACATCACTTGAATGTAAACAATAAAGTCAAATTGCGCGGTAAACGAGTTGTGAAATTAGCACTTTGAATCATCTATGATAAATAGTGCAGGCGTTATACTGTCATGATCATGTGGTGTTCCTCAACGTTTAAACATATCCTTTCATAATTTGTGTAAATCATTTTATCAAGCTTTTGAGATCTACCACATATTAACTGTACATATAGGTTAGAGGCTAGATAGTGAAATTTAAACGGTATAGAAACCCCAAGGAAGGAGCGATAGCGACTGACGGGGTTTCTATGTCGTTTAAATTTCACTATATAGCCTCTAAACAATTTAGTGTTGAACCTACATTTCCATAGAGCGCTCTATTTGACGCTGGCAAACCACGCCTCTACGGGTATGATCTGCGAATGGCATAAAACTGCTGCTCAGTATTTTGAAATTCGACATAAACCACGCCTTCCGCGGCTGTCAATTGCATACCAAGAATCTGCCATACCATATTTGGAAGAAGAAAACTGCACTACCCAGTGATGTAGATTGCAATGTAGTTTTGAGTTTAACCCGTTACTCCATAATTTATTCCTCACCTACAGCAGAAAACTTGAGAAGCCCTTGTGACAAAAGAAGAAATTGCTTGTAACGAGCAATTTCTCCTTTTGTCACAATATTTTCTTTTCAATTTCAAAAAGAAACTGTGTTTTTTCATAATGTATATATGTGTTGTCTGTTGATGCTTTCAATTTGTACCCGTCACATTATTCCTAATGGGGTAAAAGGTTAATATAGTTCAGTTTCTTTTTTTCTCAACGATGTTAGGATACCCAGTTAATTGTAATTCCTTTTTATTTATTTCTGTGTTTATTTCTCCCCGCGACGTCACAGCGATCTTTCAATCGCTACCGTAGGCTAGGTTTACACGTGTCATTGATTTGGAGGTGGAGCCTAAAACTACACATTTATGCGCATGCGTGATACCAGAGTAATAGTCTCATAGAGCCCAGATAGAACACTCGAATAGTAGTTTATGGAAAATAAACCAACAAAAAATTTCAAATTGACGCATTCTCATTGGATGAAAATGTAGGTTAAACACTAAATACTTATATAAATTGACACTTCCTGTATTAATTATGCTTTCAATAGCTACTTTTAATTGTATATCATACAACAATACAAAAACTGTATTGCTTCAACAACATTTTATTTTGATTTTCAACTTTTCTCTCCAGTGAGTAAGAACCTTTAAGCACCTTTTCCTGATTTCTCCAGGAATTTCCTTTGCAATAAAAACATTCTTCTTTTGGTCTTATTATTTGTTTCAACTGTTATCTACAAATTCATTCAATTAGGGACATCAAAACATGTTTGGTGAAAAGTAAATTAATTAGCATTTCCTTTGTCATTAGAATTTGTGCATTACAGCAGAAGCTTCAAAAAATACCTCAGTTCTTCAAAAGGCACAACAAGTAAAAAACTACTAGAAAGTAGCATATGCTGTAAAATCAATAAAATAAAACAATAAAACATATTATCAAATATTTTCCCACACTATTCTATTTTTCTTACTACAAATGGATCCTGATTTAACCCTTATAGTGCGGTAACCGACTTCATGCTTATGCAAACAGGTTAGATCCAGGCAAGACTTGGTGGCTAGCATGTGATCTAACCTGTTGGCTAGTTTGAATATCTATCCTCATCAAAAGTAAGCAGATATCTAAGGTTTTGGAAAGCAGATGACACAAAAATCCATTTTTAGAAAATTGCCCAGCCTTCTATTAGTGTTAAGAGAGGGACCCTGCTTTGATGGAGCGTCTTTAAGACAAGTTTACAAGAGCCAAGTTGACAGACTCAATAATCCTACACTTTCTCAAATACATGGAGTATTTCAGACAGAGAAGGTAGCAATTGAAAACATTGAGACAAAATGGGGAATTTGCTCAGTATGAGCAAATTCCTCATTTTGTCACAATGTTTTCTATTCTACATCAATAAATCACACAGCCTTATAAAGATGTCCTTATGTATCAAACAAGATGAATTCAAATACAACTTCAATCAACCATTTTCTATAACCAACAGAGAAAGGGGTTTATGCCATCAAAGACTGTTTATGTTTGTGTGTTGATAGCGGAAGCCTATAATTAGTTGTAGGAGCCCAACAAAGGTTGCGTCCCCACCCCTTAGTATCCACCTGTCCCGAGCAGACGGCGGCGACGGAAGGATACGTTTACAGTCTGCCCAACCAACCTTGGCCTCTCCATTTCACACACCCCTTTTGTTAAGTGAGTTAAGAGTCAATAAAATATTAATGACCAGGGTTGGATGAAAATAAATCTGTTTCTCTGTGTATATCCATTACTTGGTTAATGTAACATTAAAAGGCAATTGCAGCTGAATACTTTGAAAATCAAAGTGACTGAGGAAAGAATTGCTTTTTGCAAACGATTTCTTTCTTTGCAACATTTTTGTCATTTCTTTTTTAATACCTTTGATGAAAACCAATCTTCTTTCAGGCAAAATAGAGCAGAATCATCAAGTAAAATTCAACAGGTCAGCTGAAACATTTTCCATCAGCAGAAAATAAATTGTCCTAATGAAGTCATGGAAAGAAGGTATCACTGTTGACAGCCTCAATACAAACTTTTCTTTTCTACTTATAAATTTATACCTAAATAATATCAAAAAGTAAAAATAAAATGCTTCATAAAAAGAATTGAACTTCTTTGAAAGATGCATTCAGAATAGCATTTCTTAATTATCACATCAAAACCTGAACAAATAATTATCAATTACACAAACATAAACCTAAAAGCTAACTAATTACTATTATTATTTACCTGTGATACAAGACTAGCCCGGTAGGCAGCAAGCTGTTTGAGGTAGTCTTTCTTGGCCATCTCCGTCTTCTTCTTGTAAACCTACAACATAGAGAAACAACTAATATGAGTTAACATCTTGTAAACCTACAACATAGAGAAACAACTAATTCACATCTTGTATACCTACAACATAGAGAAACAACTAGTTAACATCTTGTATACCTACAACATAGAGAAACAACTAGTTAACATCTTGTAAACCTACAACATAGAGAAACAACTAATTCACATCTGGGACATCTATCATCTTATCAATAGTATAGGTATCATCTTTGGACAGAAAGTGTTTCATCAACACAGGACAGTCAAGGATTAGATGGAGCTGTTGATTATTTTGTTAGAATCCATTTTATTCACTGAACCCTCTAAAAGCACTTTTAAGGGTTCAAGCTCTGTTTTGAACCTTTCAATGAACTTTTACAGAAATAGCCCACTGCTGACTTATGCCAACTGCAGAAATGACAACTGCCGATATATCTTTCAGTCAAGTCTAAGGTTGCAAACACAGAGCACTATGTTATTGACACCATCAAATATAACTAACTTGTGCAACCAATTTACCCTTTCTGGGACAAATGCAACATACAGCAAGAACAGAGAGACAATAGACAATGTAGCAATGATTTAAAAAAAAGTCAGGGTCTTGAACTCAAACCCCGAAAAATGTTTTTTTAAATATTGAAAAACAATAACTTTAAAACAAAACAAAACAATTTTTCATTTAATTTTGGCAAAAAATAGCTTGTTATAACAAAGTTTTGTCATTGTTCCAAATTTGTAACAAGATGATTTCAACTTGGATCAAAGAATTCTTGTAGGGATTAATGGCTTAAATTGTCTGGGAAAAGGTTTTTACATTTTCAAATTATGATAAATTAACCAATTAATATGTAAACTGTACTTTTAAAGATAAGGATTAGTTAAAGAACAATTCTAATTGTTTATCAAAACAGTTCAATCCCAATAAAGAGAAATCCCTATTTCATCATTACTCACTATGACACCACTGATTTGGTAAAAAATGTTTGAAACAAGACTAGAAGCCAATCCTCATGTGAATAATTTCTTTTTTTCCAACAATAATTTTGAATGCTGTTACCCTTTTGTAATTTCTATTATTGACTCTAAGGAAGTTTTGACTTGGCCTGTCACAATAACTCCATACAAGGTAATGAGTCAACCCTTTATCTATTGTATACTCAATTACATGAAAAGACTCGCAGTAAACATAGACAGTGATATTTATGGAAAAGAGCAAATCCTATTACCATAGTTTCATTTTAACTTTTTTTTCATCTATTTAACATCCATTATGAAGCAAGCTCTTTTAACGTATATAATTCAATCTCAATTCTGCTTCCTGAATCCATAACCAGCTCTCTCGCCAAATGTGGATAAATGAAGGGTGGCAGAGTTGACCCTGCTGCTCACAGGTTTCGAACCTATGACTGTTGTGTCCAGAGGCCTACCCTCTACCCCTGAACCACTGGTCTCCACTAACAGATCCTATTAGCATCAAACAACTTTTCAATTTGTAAAAAATGTTTTTAAAAAAGGTCTTATATCAAAGAAAGTAAGAACACCATTTCCCACATTTCTTCCTATTCCACTTTTTGATTACTGACGCTTCCAATGTAGAACCTGTCACAGAATGTCCTACTGGGTAATGGGTTAGTTTAGTTAGCTCCTTGCTGAATAATGCCTCTTTCTGACGCATTAACTGCACATGTTTTAAACTCTTTACTACCTACAAACATTTTTTTTTAATTGAAGCAGATGACTTAAAAAAAAGCTTTGTAAACATGTGAAAACCCTTTAAGTTCTGCTTTTGTGACATGTGAATACATTGGAAAAGCATTGTGGCAAAAAGAGCAATTGCTTGGGATAAGCAATCCTCCTTTTGCCACAATGCTTTTTGAAAATAGTCTGCTTCGAAACGCAGAAACGTGACTTAAGGTGGTAATGTGTTAAAAACAATTGTAACAAAAGGATAAAATGCCTCCCTAACAGCAATTCATCCTTTACTAGACAAATAAGAAGAAAAATAGATTTTATTCCTTGTTTGTCGTCTGCTGTTGCTTTCAGTTTGGACCTGTAACATAACCTCCAGAAGGGGCGATGGGTTTAGTAATTACAACTGCCACTCACAGATTCAGAATGGCACACAGAGAGAGGAAAATAACTCCGGAGCTAATTAATATAATGTTTATTTTTTCTGATACAATCATAAAAACAGTCATGGAATTTTCCAATCATGTGGGACAACCAGATATGACATGTATAGAGAAGAGCAGTGGCAATATAAATGGAATCTGTTCAATTAGGATTCCATATCCACATGATGGATTTTGCGAGAGATCTTATTTGAAAGCATCCACTGCTTACGATGGTTTAGAACAAAAATATGTATATTTTTTTTCTTTTAATTGAAATCAACTGTTTTGAAACATTAACTGCTTGTGTTAAATTTTGCTTTAATTGTGTTTGAAGTCTTTATAGATACGACCAGAAAAAAGGATTCTGTCAAATTCATAATTAAACAGAAATTCCATAAAAGGAGATCCAAGCATATGTGTCAAATGTCTGTCTTAACCCTTTCCCAAACAACAAATCTTCAACTGTCCCAAATTTAAAGAGTTTGCAAACAACATTTCAAAATGTGATGAAATTGAAAAGTAATATTCTAATAGGGCAGAAAACATTGTGGGAAAAGGGAAAATAGCTCATTACAAGCAATTTCTCCTTTTCCGACAATGTTCCTAAAGTCGTCTGCAACAAAGTCGTCAAATGTCGTTACGAGCAATTTTTCCTTTTCCCACAATGTTTTTCTGCCCTTTCAGAAGATCCAATTTCGTCACATTTTGTAATGTCGTCTGCAAACTCTTTCAATTTGGGACAGTCGAAAATTTGTTGTTTGGGAAAGGGTTAAATGAACATAATTGGTCAGATGTGAGAGACAAATAAATCATTTCTCTTTGACTACATTAAATTGAAAGCAGAGTTTTAGTGGGATTTGTCCTTGTAATCCAGAACCCTTGTATTCCAAGTCAGACACATTACCAACCAAGCAAGAGTCAAGGCATTTGAAACAATTCAAAAACGCAAGGAACTGCGATTCGGCAAACAATGTTTTGTGGGGTATAGGGACCCCTTATATGTCCTTAGGGGAGAACCTCTCTCATACTTGTATTAAAATCTATCTGGAATGAATGAATTACTCATAAGAGAAATTTAGATGGATGAGATGAGTTTGTTGTTGATGTTTGATCCTTAATTAGGCTTTAACTGTGTGAGTCAGGATTGATTTAGTGGACTGGTGCTTGTTGCCATAAACTAAAAGCCTTGGGTTCAATGGAATACTATAGTAAGTGCTTCATGTTTATGAAGCACTTACTATAGTCTTGCACTGAACCCTTGACTTTATGTATGACATGGACTGATAGAATGATCTGTTTTGTGCAGCACCTAGGTTGCAGCAAATGACAATGATACTAATCATCTAAATAACAGTGATTATCTGAAACAGCTCCAACGTTTATGAATGACACCAAAGTCATGAAGATAAGAAGGAAATTCACACATGGTAAGCACAATCTGCCATCACATACTGGCAATGCATATGATTTGTTTATATTGGTTTTAATTCTTGTGTGAACAAAATTTCAATTATGTTACGGCTTTCCTGGATTAACCAGTACATGTACTAAGCAATGGCCCTGAAGTGTCTTGCCAAAGGGCACCCTATAGGCTCAAACCCTGAGTTCCAAGAGAACCACCTAAACCACTTGGCCATGCAAGTGGTGCAAATGAGTTTAAAGTTTTCTATAAAAGGGACAAGTCATGATGACTGTGACCCACTTGACAACTGTTCATGATCTCATCTAGACAACTATCAGATCTCATCTAGACAACTATCAGATCTCATCTAGACAACTATCAGATCTCATCCAGACAACCATCAGATCTCATCTAGACAACCATCAGATCTCATCTAGACTACTATCAAATCTCATCTAGACAACTATCAGATCTCATCTAGACAACTATCAGATCTCATCCAGACACCTATCAGATTTCATCTAGACAACTATCAGATCTCATCCAGACAACCATCATATCTCATCTAGACAACTATCAGATCTCATCCAGACACCTATCAGATCTCATCTAGACAACTATCAGATCTCATCTAGACAACTATCAGATCTCATCCAGACAACTATCAGATCTCATCCAGACAGCCATCAGATCTCATCTAGACAGCCATCAGATCTCATCCAGACACCTATCAAATCTCATCTAGACAACTATCAGATCTCATCTTGACAACTATCAGATCTCATCTAGACAACTATCAGATCTCATCCAGACACCTATCAGATCTCATCTAGACAACTATCAGATCTCATCCAGACAACCATCAGATCTCATCTAGACAACTATCAGATCTCATCTGGATAACTATCAGATCTCATCTAGACAACTATCAGATCTCATCTAGACAACTATCAGATCTCATCCAGACAACTATCAGATCTCATCTAGACAACTATCCCAATTCACTCAAGATGACCAATTCTACCAAAAAAGAAAAAAAAGTTATTTTTCATTGTAACTCTCATCTGCTGATGCTTTTAATTCAACTTAGTCTAATACAAGTGAAATCAATTAAACATTGGGAGGAATTTATTACAGTAGCTATAGTGAAAAAGTGCAAACATGGATGTAAATTGCATGTCAGCATCGCTGTCAACTTGATACTTCAAAGCTCAGTACAATACCATAGAACGTCCTTCACCAACATGAAACCTTTACTCTAGTATTGCACTGAACCCTCGTATTGATGTTCTGCATCTGTACCAGATAAAAAAAGTTAATGGAAGATATAATTCATGCAAGATAAGGACCAATGTTGTTTATTTTGCAATTTGCAGAATTGAGCAGTCTAGTGACTAACGGCAGCTGGGAGAATATAAACCCTTTCTGTTCCTAGCTCAAGGTGAAACATGTGAAACAGATGTGAGAAAATTTTAAGTAAAAATGAATTTCTTCAAAACTTCACAACAGCAGTACTGTTGTAACATGATATGCACTGAAGAATAGTCGTTGGAAACATTTTAGGTTGTTTTAATTCTTTCTAAAGTGTATAAACAGTGAATTAACATGTCTTCTAATCCAAAAGCATGACATTGCTTTTGAGGTCTTTTTGAGATCTACAGACTGTACAGTCATGCTTAGATAAATTGACCCTTCCTGAATTAATTATGCTCTCAATAGTTAGTTTTAATTGAATATCAAACAACAATACTAGCACTGTATTGTTTCAATGTCATTTTATTTTTACTTTCAAATCTTTTCTTCTATGAACAAGCACATTTAATGCATCAACTTTCACCATGTACATATATTGTGATTTATACTAGACAGCATTAATATCAATATTTGCAATACAAGCCGAAAATAGAATTGATGAAAAGTGTATAATTGATAATCAGACATTGCAATTATTGAAAGCCAAAGGGTTTAATGGTAAAGCATGAATTTCATCAATTATAAAAAGGCATTCTTTTTTTTAACATTAATGGAAGTTAAAGTTTTGAAAAATTAGCATAAATTTGCGGTTAATTATGATGAAATTGCATTTTTGTAACAATCACGATCATTTGACCCCAAAAAAAGTCTTCTAGCAGGTGCATTATTAAGCCTTTTATAGAACTGGTATTTGATAACAGAAAAAAACCCACGCATTTACAAGTTGAGGGATTGATGCAAGACTAAAGTAAGTCCTTTACAAATGAGAAGCAAATACTCTACTCTTGCAATGAACCCTAAAATTCACCTTACTCAATGAAACAAAACATTTTTATTCCTTCCAGAAGAGTCTACAAGCAATCATTTTAATTTTAACCCTTAGAATGCTGGGTAATTTTGTAAAAAAAAGATTTTTGTCTTGTCTGCTTCCAAAACCTTGAATATCTGCCTAACTTTGTAGAGGAAAGATACTCAGAGCAGCAAACAGGTTAGATCACAGGCCAGCTGCCAATTTACTTGGCAGCTGGCCTGGATCTTACCTGTTTGCATAAGCATGAAGTCAGTTCCATGCACTATAAAGGTTAATAGAATTAGATGACATTTCTTGTGTGACAAAATGTCACTTTCTGTCAGAAACAACACACATTGCTAATCAAATTCCCTTTTTGGCATGACCTTACATCATGAGACATAAAGGCAGTTACAATGATTATTTGAATTTTTATTGCATGTAGTTTATGAGTAGTTTTCATGAAATTTGGATTGCCCAACAATTAATGTTATTAATTGACGGGAGGAATGTGGTGTTCGGGAGAATTGAGGCTGTCAAAACCACGATTTATTGCTGGTACCCAATTCTAGAAATAGCTGGAGCCCATATCCTATGTCAATTATTCATTATTAACCCCTTACACTTCATGCGTGTTGTGGAAGTTGTAATAATACATTGTGACTAAAGTAGAAAAAATTCATTAGGGCAATGTTTTCTGAAATAAACAACTAGTTTTCTTCCAAATTAATTGTCATCAAAGTAATTGAAATTCAATCAATTAAATGTCGCTTTTTTTTTTCTTTAATTTTTATTCACTTGGAAAACTTCAGATACATGCTAAAAAGAGAAAGAAATTGCCACACCCCTCAATTAAAAGAATGGCTATCTTTTCCAAAGCCTTGTATGGTTATAAATTGCTTTGTCATACAATAGAAACAGTATTACATAAATACAAACAGGTTTAATAAATGTTGTCAACTGAATATTAGGAAAAAATAAAAACTAAGTGGAACAACTGATGATATTAATTCGGAAATTCATTATAAAGATTTCTTTGTATCGACAAACTTTGTAGCTAATACCTTGGACAACATTTTCACAAATTATCAGAAGACGAAAACTTAAATCAGCATGATTAGTCAACTAATTAGTAAAAAGTTAAGCGCATTGGAGCAATATGTTTGTTTTTGTTCCTATAACTGTATGACACTGCTTTCAAGAAATTTTCAGTAATACCATTGTAAAAGTTCACTTATTCATAATTTTAAAGTAACCACCCGACAATAATTAGAAAATAGGGCCATTTCAACAAGCTCTCCTTGCCGATTTGACAATTAACTTAAAACAAGGATTCCACTCTTCACCCAGTCTTTATTGTCCCTGACAACAGCAGATATCAACATTGCAATGTTTTCATATGTTGGAAAATTTCTCTGTGTAAAAAAAAGCGTTATCAATGATGGAACTGAATTGATTTCTATGGATGATTCAATCCCATTTTGTATGTTTGACTAATATCTTAAGGAGTCAATACATCAAAACCTCTTTCTGTGCTCCATCCCAACAAATCACAACCAAACATGTCCACTGTCAAAAATCTAATAAATCTCTATGAAAGAAGAATGTTGCTTGAAATATAATCTGTTTTTATTTCTTCCATTGATGACTTTCTCATTTTTCATTTCCTTCCTGATTTTATAATAACAGCCATGAATAATTGATGGTGTTTTTGATGTAAAGCTATTGATTATAAAATCATCTAGCACTGCGTCCAGACTAGAGGACAAAAACAAGGGAATTCCACATTTTATTGGCTGGTTTCCCTTCACCGGAAAACTGGGAATAGGTGAGGGAACCATCCTACATAAAATGAGCTGGTTTCCCTTTTGAATGGAAACTGAAACCAACGGAAAATAAAACTTCTTCCTTATAACGTAGAGACCAGTTCTTCATTTGATAAGGCAAACCATTGACAGATGTGCTTGTACCATGTTTTATTTTGTTTAATTTCAGTTTAACATCACAACAACCACATATCAGTATTATTGTGATGCCATCATGCTCATCATTGATAGACGAAGAACCCATGCTTACTATCCATATCATGAAAATATAAAATAAAACCTATTCTATGTTCTGAACTGATACTGAGAGCAGCTTTGTGATTTCAAGTTCAATACACTAAGCACCAGCCATCCAAAGAAGCACCGTGGAACTACGTTTAGAATTATGCCAAGAAGCAACAAACCCAACACAAAACAAGCATGTTATTGATGCAGGACAGGAAATCAAATAATGGAACAATTGGTTCCTTATCCTGTAAAGAGAACAAGGCATCAAACCTACAGTGTGGCGAAACCTAGAAATCATTGTGACAGAAGGTGATAATGCTTGCTTCAAACAATTTCTTCTTTTGTCATATTATGTTTCTATTTAGTTTGTCATTCGGTAATGCCAAGGGTAAGTATTATGGAGTAAGCGATGAAAGAAGCAACCAATCAAGATGAATTATTAGCTCAGTCAAACATGAATAGGTGCAAAGACCACTGCGAAAGGACTAAAAAAAAAAGAGGGGCATTACTCCTCCTAATTTTAGTCCTATCACAGCAATCATCGCATAAACTAAAGTTTGAAGACTGTGACATGTTCGTTTGACTTACATTTTTATGGTCCGGGTCTAGCCCCTCCCACATAGACGCCACAATCTTCGACACTTCGCCAAACGTTGCGTTGGGATTCTGTCCTTTAATGGCTGCCTGAGTGTCACGGAAAAACAGCGCATACGCCGAAACGGGCCTGAAAACAGATTGGTAAATCATAACTTTGTGGAGCAAGGAAATATAAGCTATATTTGTCACTTTTGATGTTATCATAGTTAAGTCACCTGATGCAACTGTAGAGCAATAATTTAAAATTACAACAAACGGAAATGTGTCACTTTGATTGTTCACAGATGAAAAAATACTAATATAGAGCAAAACAAAGCGAGTAAATCAGGACTACATTCCGTGTTCCAAGAAGGTATTAGTCGGCACAGTGAAGGCAGATGTTTAATGAGTAATTGGGGTCAGACCGCCGTTTGTGTATCGATAAAGTACAGTCCCTCAAAAAGTGGTATGTAAGTTCAATGGACAAAGGTGCTTAGTCCAAAAATGTGAAAGTTAAAATGAAATGTACATGTATGCTATTTGTTTTGTTGTATAAAGTACAATTAAAACTTGCAATCAAAAATTCCTATATGGGGCATTGCTAAGTAGACTAAGAGCAAGGAAAATTGTATTACAAACCTTACTTAAATCTCTTTGATAAGCTTACCCAAGGAAAATTGTATTACAAACCTTAAATCTCTTTGATAAGCTTACCCAAGGAAAATTGTATTACAAACCTTAAATCTCTTTGATAAGCTTACCCAAGGAAAATTGTATTACAAACCTTAAATCTCTTTGATAAGCTTACCCAAGGAAAATTGTATTACAAACCTTAAATCTCTTTGATAAGCTTACCCAAGGAAAATTGTATTACAAACCTTAAATCTCTTTGATAAGCTTACCCAAGGAAAATTGTATTACAAACCTTAAATCTCTTTGATAAGCTTACCCAAGGAAAATTGTATTACAAACCTTTTAAAATCTCTTTGATAAGCTTACCCAATTTTTTTAACTATCCAAATTCAAAGAAACAGAAGATAGTTATATGAATTATGAAAATTTCATTATAATTGATAAAGTAGAAAGTAAACTCATGATAAGCAATTCTCTTGTTGTAATTAGGTCAATATCTAGACTAATAGCAACTGTATTTTTCAAGGACATTTTGAAACTTAAAAAAAGCGAGAATTCCATCTGCTTAAAATTACTGAGAACAAAAAAAAAAACGATCAATATATTGAGAACACAAATAAATATTGATCAAGCTTTTCAATGATTTTTTTTTTAAACTTAACAAATTGAATAAAATACCATTTGCTTAAAATAACACAAAACAGAAAAATAGTTCAATATCTTGGGAATACTCACTTTTGTGGCTCATTTGGGTCCTTTTTCTTCTTTTTCTTCGGGGTCCTTGGTTTTTTAGGGGCTGAGGGCTTTGGGCCTGGCTTGGTGGTAGTTGTTGTTGTTGTTGGAATGATGTCTACATCATCTTGGGCTTGGCGTTTCATCAACTGGAACAGTATGGAGAATACAATCAGATTTGTTTAACTCGTTAATGTCAAACAAAAAAAGTAAATCGTATAACTCTTTTCTGTCATACATGCAAACTTCAACACACTTGGAGATGACAAATCATAACACCACTGCAACCAAAATGAAATTGCTCATAAAGATTCATGATTTCTTTAACAAAATGGTTTCATAAAATACCAAATCACTATCAAAATATTACTTTTCTTTTTTAACAATAGCACTCTGCTATTACTCTATCATTTGATATATCAAGACAAAATCTGGGTATTGGGTTAAAAATGTCACCATGAAATTGATCCTCAACAACTGAATCAAGAAACGTTGTTGACAACACGTAAATGGGAGTGTGCTCCTGATTTGATTAAAAGTTTATTACTGGTATAATATTGAAATAGCCAAAGCAGTAAAACTTGGAAAGCTGAAATTGTGTTGTTTGATTGCATTAATTTTGTTGAAAATTGCTGATCATCAAGTCTTTTCCTTATTCATCAGTTAGTTAATTGCTTTTTTCTTTCTACATTAATAAGTTAATTTTCTTTCTCATAATCATCAATAAGTTCTTTTCCATATTCATCAATAAGCCATTTTTTTCAATTTCTTATTGATTGATAAATCAAGGCTTTATTCCTAGTTTTTCAATAATCAAAGATGTATTTCTTTAAAGATTACTTTGTTTTTGTACCATTTTCTTATGAATCAATTCAACAGGCTTTTTAAAAGATCTTCCTCAGAGTTGATATTAAATCAGTAATACTTGAAACATAAAAAAAAGAAATTTCCAAAAAGACATCTTTTTGAAAAGAAGAAAGTCTGTAGCCAATCGTTAGAATTGCATGCCTTTTTGTGCTTTGTTTTGATTCCATTGTTGGAATCATTATGGTGATGAGATTTATAGAGACGGATATTTGAATAATTTACAAAATACTAATCTAGTTACAAGACTCTATGTCAAACCAAATAAAACCTTTAATTACAGAACTACGCAATCATAGTGTACATTTATTGAATAATTAAACCACTTAAGTATGTACTTCATTTTACATGTTAAATGCACTTTTAGCCTATAACGAACTTTACACCTTGTCCAAAGTGAAAACATAAACAGGCAATGTAGAAATAACAACAATAAAAAAAATGTACATGTATTTATGACAATCAAATTATTGTTTGCTGTTTGTTAGTTAGACTGGGATTAGAAAGGCCAGTTTCCCAGTCAGCTTTTCTACATTATGTCTAGAAAAGTTTTGTTTAACCCTTTACCAAACGCCAACATTTTTACTGTCCCAAATTGAAAGTTTACAAAATTTAAAAATGTGATGAAATTCAAAGAGAATCCTCTAAAAGGGCAGAAAACATTGTGGGAAAATGAAAAATTGCCCGTTAAGAGCATTTACCCCTTTTCCTACAATGTTTTCCAGATTCATGTGCAAAAAACTAGTCAAATGTTGTCATTGTTTGGTAATTGGTAAACTGATAAGCCATAGAATTTTTGTTAGTGAAAGATTTCTCAACAATCTCATTAAGCTTTAGTTGTTTTTCCAAGTTGATAATAAAATTACACGTTCATGATCAGCAATCTTCCTATAATTTGCCTGCTATAAAAGTGCTCCATGTGAACAAAAAGTCAAAAACATCCAATTAAGAAATTAAACTAGTTCCTTTTACCAAAAGCCACATAATAGGGAAACAAAAAGACAAAATATGAAATAACTCAATTCTCTATTTTGTTCCAACATCTAATGGAAAGTTCAAGGTAGTTAAGTGTAGACTGCAAAAAGAAACAAAACAAAAAGTGTCAAAATGGAAAAGACAGATCATTTGATTATCTCAACTTTACTTTCTCCTCTCATCAAATTACAAGTTTCTTCTTATCAATCACTTTATAACCATTAAGATTTACTTTGAAACTTAAGATTGATACTTTTTTCAATTTAAATGTTAACGTCATCAACCCAATCCCCTATATAGAAATTTGTGACAGTTCCAAATTAAGGATATAGAAGGTGAAAAAAAAAAATGGCAAGAATAAAAAGCATTTTTTCTGACATTCAGGAGAAATCATTGCGACCAGACACTAATTTATGAGGAATATAATCCTTTTTTCTACAGTTGTTTCCTAAGGTTGCTAAAGAAGATACAGTGAAGCCTCATTTATCCGGACCCCAATTATCCGAATGTCTCGCAATCCGAACGAAATTGTAAGGGAATGGAATTAGTTGACCAGTTTGTTGCAGACAACTTTTGAAAACATTGTGGGAAAAGGAGAAATTGCTCGTGACGAGCAATTTCTCCTTTTCCCACAATGTTTTCTGCCATATCAGAAGATTATTTTTGGGACGGTCGACAATTTGGCGTTTGCTAAAGTGTTATAAGTATACACATGCATACAGACCGTTTATGTCATAATGTGTATAAGAACATGCGCTACTTCATTAGTCCGGATGAATCGGTAATCCGGACATTTTGTTGGGAACGGACATGTTCGGATTAACGAGAAATCACTGTATTCATCACCAGGTATTATAGGGAAATGGGTTGAAACACATTTCCCAATACCTTATTATTCTAATTGATTGCATCTGAAATAGAAAATATCAAAAACAAATGGAACAAAAAGGAAAATAATCTAACAAAAAGCGATGTCTTCTGTCACAATTGTTTATACCAACTATAAAGCATCTTTTTTGCAGTCTAAAGTTGCTAAAATGTGTACCAGTCTCTAATTCAAACAGGAAAGATTTGGATAAAGCAGTATATCAGAATGTGAAGTAAGCAGAGTTAAAACTTACTGTTTGATGCCCAGAGCATCTGCCCCTATTTTGACCCATCTAAAAAATCTATTTGTGGTTGAAGACCTTGCCTGGATCCAACCTGTTTGCATGAGGATAAAATTGGTTCCAGCAATATAAAAGCAACACCTCAAAAGATCTCTTCTTAAACATACATGGTGGTAGTAGCTGTCGCTTTCATTTTCTTTTATAAATCAATAATTCCCGATAAGGCAATAAATTGATAAACTTATCACTATCAATATCTATTGTATAACTCAATTATCCTAAAGAATGGAAATGTATTCAATATTGAGATTCTAATTACTTTAATCTATAAATGAAGCTATGTAATAATGACTTAAAAGGGCAAATTGTTCATATGAGGACTTTACTATTTTTCGAACAATAATTACTACGCAAACAGAGAAACATTTCCTAGTTCTTTGCCCAACTTTTTTGTCATCTACAAAACATTCCACTTTTGGAACTATAAACAGTATTGTAGTTAGATAAAGGTTTAAGCCCTGAAGTACATGTAGTTATTATCTAGCATCTCTTTGATATCCATGCATGTCTGATGGAGTAATTACTGTGATTGTATTCTTGATGGCATAATTAGGTAGAGAAATGAATGATATTTTACACTCTTTATTATTAAAGTCACGGCTTGTGAAATTATCCCCTTACTCTCTTTGGGATTCTGTTATCAAAGACTTGGGAAAAAAGGGGCAGAATTACTGCCCAATATTGCCAAAAAATGTTTTGATTTGTATGTCTGCTGCTGCATTAATTTTATCATGTCTCATAAACCCATGCACATATTTGAAATTTGTTTCCCACAATATTTTAACCCTTAGAATGCTGGGTAATTTTCTGAATAATAGATGTAGTCTGCTTTCAAAAACCTTAAATATCTACGAAATTTTGCTGAGGAAAGATACTCAGAGTAGCAAACAGGTTAGATCTCAGGCCAGTTGCTAATTCACTTGGCGGCTGGCCTGGACCTAACCTGTTTGCATAAGCATAAAGTCTGTTCCAGCACTGTAAGGGTTAAAAAGTTGTAAGCTTCAAAATGCATAAACTTAGCTCCGGGTGAAATTAAAAAAAAATCAAACTTTCACTCTACAATCATAAATGCATCTGCAACACTCAATAATCCTTTGGGACCATAGAAATAACTGTTTTATTCATAACTTCAACAGACATTTTAAATACATGGATTATTTGTACAGCGTTAGAAACATATGACAAGGAACATAATTGAAACAAGAAGCTTGTCATTTACCCAAAATGCATCCAATGTCTGAACACAGATACTTTTTTTCCTAACTCTTTCTAAAATAATGCTCGAAACTTACATGTCTCAAGCAGACAGCTTTTGAAATCAATGTGAAAAAAGAACAAAACTCTCATTGGCGGAAATTTATTGTTGGAGCAAATATCGTTTTCAAGAAAAGTACTATCCTACCAGAGCAATACTTTTCACTTCTTTTTTTTTTTGGAAAACTCAATCCTCATCTTTAATTGTTTTTCTTCAACAGGATGATCAGATAAATGTCTTATAGTCACATTTTAAACCTTTTTTATCATCCATATAATAGAGACCAGTTAAGGCAATCCAAAAAGGGTAGATCTAACGGGAAAACAAGTTTTTTAAGCCTTTACCAAATGACAAATTTTTGACTGTCCCAAATTGAAAGAGTTTGCAGACTACATTTCAGAATGTAATGTATTTGAAAAATAATCTTCTGATAGGTCAGAAAACATTGAGGGAAAAGTAGGAAATGCTTATTAAGAGCAATTTCTCTTTTTCTCACAATATTTTCACAAGTCACCTGCAAAGAAACTGGTCAAATCCCGTTATTGTTTGGTAATGAGTTAATGCATGTTATAATTTGGTCTGACAGTCCCAGAAGCGTACAGAGCTCGGTTGGACGAACCGGACCTGAATGTGTACTGACAGTTGGAGTGTTTCTGAGGACATCCTCATTTCCATATTGTCATCTTGTGTTGGCAGAGAAAAAAACACTATCCCATAGTAATAATAATCAACTCATATCTGAACCGCGCTCTTCAAAACCAGTCTACAAAAATGTCTACCCAAATTGGTTACCTTCTTCCGTATAAAAACAACAATATAACCTTTTGTCACAGTGTTCTCTAGTCAGGTTTAATGTAGATAGAAAGGTGTATTAGTGAGCAAAAGGCCCTTTGATGCATCTACATTTTATAAAGTAGATTAATTGAAATTGACTCATTATAAACAATGAACAATTTCATCGACCAGTAAAATTTTCACAATCTTTCCAAATTACCATTAAATAACAAACTCTGTACGCAAAAGCAGTAGATAGATGATAAGTAAGTGGATTTAAAGGAAAATTATTTGGAATTTTGTGCTCTGTCATAGTTGAAGGCATAGGAAGACAGATGAAAGATAACTCAAATGACAACTCATTAACAACAAGCACTAATTTTATTTGAAGGGGATTTTCTTAGCCAATAAAGGTTATTTGACCTGAACCAACCAAAAACAAATATTATATGGAAGAATTGTGTAAAATTTCAATATCTCTATTTAATAATTAGTGACAAATTTGGAGAAGGCTTAGATTTTCATAATCAAATGAAGAGCACAATCTGTCATTAAAAGCAATAGAAATATAGGAAATTCAAAAGGAAGTAGCGCATTAAGTTTAAATCCATTTTCTAGAGAAATAGGTGAGATACTAACTAGAAAATAGACAACAAGGAAAAACATAATGGGAAAAGAAGAAATTACTTCATCAATTATAGTTTCAAGTTATTCATTCAAGTTCAACACATGTATCGAGGGTTAAATGCAATACTATAGTAAGTGCTTCATTTTTATGCATAGAACCCTCAATATTATTTGATTCTGTTTTATCTTGATCTATCTAAGATTTCCATTAAGAGGGAAGCATCATTAATGATGTTATAATAAAGTGCATGGATTGCTAGAGCTGAGATGGAAATCAAAACCGATGAGCTGGAAAATTTGGATGGGTCCTCTCTTTCATGTTTGATATCTGACCGACTATGATGAATATAGCATGTGATATTTCGATTAGGGATTTTCCATAATTTAAGGGCTGCATGTCGGGAATAATAATTCATGGTTATCTTGATGTGTGATGTATATGTATGAAGTATCAAATAATGTGTTGTTTTATTGTTAGAAATTGGAAAGAAAGAGTGTTTCATTATAGTTTTGTGTCTGTTAATATATTTCACATTTTTACTTATAGAAAAGTACTGGTTTGAAAGTAAATATTTTTTAAACATTCTCATTTATATCTTGTGACAGCTCTGGTGAAAAAGCAACATCAAAAAATAATTAATTATCCTGAAAACTCAATTTCCGTTGTAGATATTGGGTAGAAACCATGCAACAGTAGGAGAAGTTGCTTGTCACAAGAAATTCCTCCTTTTTGTAAAAAAAGGTTTTTAAAGTGTTCCACAGAATACGCACAAAAAAATTTATACGATGAAACAGGTTGAAAGATCTCTTTAAGAATATGAATTCAAAATAGATCAGCAGCATCTCCATAGAACAATCCAAAATCTGTAAAGATCAAAGTACAGCTGGTATCAGTCTGTGATGCCAGAGTGTGGTTACAGAAACACAAGAAAGACAAGCACTATCATTCTTCCTTAATTGACTGATTACGTGATACTCTATTCAATTGTGGAACAAAAGATCTGCATAATTTACACCATTTTTTTCTGGTTATAAAAAGCTCTGTTTAAGGCAGTAGAAATCCGAGAACACAAGCCTGTTTCAACTTTGTTGTTATAATTAATAGTTAAGATCTGTAACACAACAAGGTTGCCGACTTTAGCTATTGTGTGTTTCACTGTCGTAACCATTCCTGCTTTGATCACAAACAAGAACTGAATGAGGGATCAGTGCTAGACTATAGTTAGTGCTTCAAAAACGTGAAGCACTTACTATAGTCTTGCATTGATACCTTGTGCATTTCACACAATAGAAAACTTGAATAGAGAACAAGTATCAATTTGATACCATTTTATACAGGTCTAGATTAGTGGAGTTTATACTAAGCGAACTTCTTTTTACCTTGTATTAACACAAAATATGGGCACCCAATCTCTGTCATTGATAGATGACAATAAAATCAATCATCAAACTTAATCAAGCAAACTTGCCAAGTCTTTCCATTTCTCCTTTTGTCAACATTAGTTTAACAACTTGCTACATAAACTCCTCTTTTGTAAAAAGTTCTAAAATGCCGTCTGCTAGGTGCGTGAACGAATGCTTTTACATTTTGGAAAAGAGTTCAGTTTGTGACAAATTTCTTCTTAATGACTAACTCAATATCTCATGCTGCAATCTGCAAGTCAGACCTCATTTAACCCTTTACCAAACAATAACGACATTTTACCAGTTTCTTGCAGGCGACTCTGGCAAACATTTTGGGAAAAGGAGAAATTGATCTAAATGAGCAATTTCTCCATTTTCCACAATGTTTTCTGCCCTATCAGAAGATTATTTTTTAATTTCATCACATTTTTAAATGTCGTCTGCATACTCTATCAATTCGGGACAGTCGAAAATTTGGTGTTTAGTAAAGGGTTAACTCATTCCACTTAATTCCTAACTATTGCTTTGATGTGGGATAATTGTAACAACATGACAAAGGTGACAGACTTACAACAGTCTTGCATTGAACCTGCGAGCACAGTGTTACAGTGGTCTAGCATCAGACCATAACACAATACAGAACTGGGAGTGTGTTCAAAGACTAATCAGAGAGTCCATTCATGTTTTTACATAATGTCTGTGCACAGCTGCGCTCCTCTCTGCTGTACTAGCATTGATAGGCAGGTGGCATGTGCATAAAAATTACATGTTACCATGGCAACAATAATTTATGCTTTTATTCCTCAATCTGACTCAATTTTTTTTTTCTTTTCATTTTTTAAATTCAAGGAAATTTATGAGACATTGAGTGAGATTGTATGCTAAAATAGGAATGGTACCTGAAGTACTCACTTATTAAGCATTGACATTCAAGCTATTTCACTTTGAACAAATTAAAGATTATAGATAATATGACAAAAGAAAAATTGGTTTCCTAAAATATTTCCAATAATTCACCTGCAGTAAGACAGATACTTGAGAAAAAGGATGAGTCTCTTTGCTTGATGGCAATTAAGAGTTTTCAGCAATAACACATCTTAAGCCTTTGGACAATATTTTGTTTTTTAAAAGGAAGTACCAATGTACTTGTTCCTGCATTATGGATGTAAAATTGCGTACAAAGTTTGAAGAGGTGTCCAAAAGTCAACATAAAAAGTCATTAAAACATCCCAGTCTCTGTATTGTTGTTTGATATATAATTAAAGGTAGTAATTGAAAGCATAATATATTAAGGAAGGATCAATAAAGGATGGGGAGTTCGAATGCAGTAGATTTAAAAGCGATGCAATGCTTTTAGATTTAGATATATGATAATCCAGTGTAATTTTCCAATGGCTTTTCTCCAGTGTGTAAAATACAACAGTAGAGCTGCTGTTAAGGTTTGAATCAATTAAGTTTTTACTTCAAATCTGTGAACAAGCAGCTTTTTATCCAAGAAAAATATTTAACTTTCAATACCATGATATTGTGATCTGCGATTCAAGTTAAAACTGGTCACAAAATTTTTAATAAGACGATGGTTTTACAAAAGTACATAGTAATCTTTTTTTCAAATCAATAAAACCATGCTTCTATTATGGGCAAACAAACAATAGGACAAAAACCAGAAAGACAATATAGAACTTCCTTCATAATACAGGTAGAAACCATTGTGACAAAAGGACAAATTGCTCACTCTGCCTTCAGCAGCCAATGCATCAATGCATAGAATTTTCCAGTAAAGTGTTATCCCTGGTACCGTGAATGAATAAATAAATGAATGAAAGAATAAATGAATTGATAAATGAATGGAGCTTTAAGGCACATGATAGCTTTGGTCATTCAACATGCATTGTAATAATGTAGATAAAAGTTTATTGTTTCATTTACATACTTAAATATATGAGGTATATGACAAAGACATAAGATCTTGTAATGAGTGAATATAATAAATATGAGATTTGTAATGAGTGAATATTTATAGAAATTTGTAATGAGTAAATGATAATAATAGAAATTTGTAATGAGTGAATGATAATAATAGAAATTTGTAATAATATTATATTAGTATTCTAGATGAGTAAGAAATCACGAGGGTTCTACATTGCCTTGTGTCTGCCAGTCGAGTTTCAAGCTAGCAGACACACACGCATGACTGATAGATATTCCAGAATGTTAATCATAATTTGTCCAAAGTCTCTCTGCTGCAGAGAGCATCACAACTACTACTCGTCAAAATTGTACTAGCTTTAACAGGATCAAACAAAATTGTCACCCAAATAAGAAAATTTAAGTTTTAAATCTATCTACAGAGACTAACATGTCATGACTTACATGATAGCCAAGGATCAGTTTGACATGTACACAACAAGTAAGGCTAGTAAGTTACTGGCACTATTGACATATGAACTTAAAGTAGAATACACATAATCCACCATTTTGAATCTCATTCTTCCATCAGTTTAATTTGGTCGAGCTCGGTATACGGAGCCAGAACTATTCACATTAAACTTTATAGTTCAGGCCCCAACCAATGAATACGGGGAACGACCTAAGTAACCAATGGCAGAATGAGTTACAAAATGGTGGATTGTAGTTATTCTACCTTAATAAGATAGTGAAGAACCCTGATGACAGTTTGTTTTTAATTCCAATCTCTTTAAGCACCATGATTCCATGTGATAGAGGGTAATGGGTGAAACATACAAATGCTCACCTGAGCCAAAGGAACACTGTCGTCGCTATCATCGCTGCTTTCCCTCATTGGAGACGAGGTGGACATGGACGAATTGGTCGGAGAAATTGTGTTAACGCCAGATTGTCGCCCGTTTCCAGCTGGCCCCATGTATGTAGTAGCCATGGCATTGTTCAAGTTAGCGTTACCATACATCTGACTTACTGATATTCCGGAGAACTCCATCCCGCTGGTTACCGGCATGTTCGAACTTCCTGTCATACTGATGTCGGGAATCTCGATGTTCTGTGGCGGAAACTTGGGCGCAATGTTTCCAAGCGACTCAAGAATCGAATCTCTGTGTGTTGCCATTTTGGAGTTAGTGGAGAAATATGAAACAGATGGGTTGTTGAAGGAACTTTGAGACAGTATAACAGCACTGTTGTTAAAATGGTTCACAGGGGCAGAGGAAAACTGGCCCTGGTGCGTAACACTGTGGTAACGTGAATTCAGATGGTTGTCACTTTTGGAAAATAAAGCTTCCGAGAGAGCCGAGTGGTTAGAGTTGAGAGATGAATGAAAGTTGTGATATCCGGTCTTTAGCGGGTCAATCTTGTTCTGATAGAAGTCAAACTCATCTTCGCCGAAACAGGGAGTATGGAACATCTGAAAGAGGGAAAAATATGTTATGTCTTTACTTCCTTCAGACACCTTTTATCTATCAATATGGGATTAACAATGCCAAACTTGAGGGCTAGTCCAGTAAGGTAGAACCATCGGTAGGATGTAAGCGCCTGTCATAAAAATCACAGAGATTTGAACTCATGTTCAGAGGAGCCATGTAATTCCAAGTTTGGTACTTTAACCAAGGCTACAGAAACATTCAACAGGCAGATTTCTTATTTGTTTTCTACCCAAAGCTTGATCCTATTGCAGACAACTTAAGAAACATTTGTGACAAAAACAGAAAACTGTTTAACTTTGGTAAATACCTCTTTTGTCAAAAACAGATTCTACCCAACATCATAAAGGAAATATTAGTGCATATATTGCAAAAGTGTTAGCTGCATTTAATTCCAATTTTGGCAAGTTAAAAAAACATGAACTGAATCAGAAACTTGGTGCAGCATTTTGTAGCAAAGCGTTTGTCAATAATAAATCCTGACATAAGAAATTATCTTATACATGTACTAAAATGAATGATTTTTGAAAATGTTTCATACAACAATTTTAGTATTGATTCACATCACATAGTCTGAATTATTTTCAATACAGTTCTTGAAATGTTTTGAATAAGCAGGGTAATACGTTTTTCATTGGATTAATCAAACCAAATGATATGATTGTATATGATAGACAGTGGAATAATTTAATCTTCAATAGAAAACTTGTGAATGTTCTTGTTATACACAAGTTCTTTTTTCTTCACTGCATTATTGCTTTATTAGGACCAAACATCAGACTTGAACAGCTTTTAGAAAAGGAAAAAGGCAAAAATAATGAAATCTGTATGACATTGGGTAGAAAAAATTGTGATAATATACTGCATTCCTTTTTAAAAGGAGTTTCTTTTTTTGTCACAATGGACTCTTAAGTTTTCCTACAGCAGATGTAGGAAAGTAAGTTTTATGTGAGGGGATGAAAAAAAAGGAAATTGCTTCGATAATTCAAAAGTTTCTCTACAGCACCAAGAAATCCATATTTCATTTACGAGCAATTTCCTTTAAAGGGCAATATTTCTCCAAACTGATTGCTAACCTTAATTTTCTTTGAAAATGATGATTAATGAAACACAAACTGTTGATTCTTTATGCTTTGAAGAATAGACACAAAGGTTATAGAATGGAAGAATTGAGAAGGTGAAAAAAAACCATACAAACGCTTACCTTACTTTATCTCCAACAAAGTACACATTGTACAAACACTAGTTATCAACATGTCCAAAATAAAGAATATCAATTTATGCCTCAAGATCAAAAGTCCAAATGTTTCACAAATAAAGAATGCTGTTTTATTGAAATAGAAAAGTTATATACACCTAAAGTGTTTTATTCAATAAGATACAAATAAAGTTCACTCTACACCGGTGGATAAAACTCATCCATTAAAAGTCACATGTATAATGACCACTTCACACTTGGCAAATAATCGAATCACTGAACATATTTTCGAGTCATCAAACTTTAGAATTCAATGAACAGAGTTAACCAAACATGGGCAGGAAAATAAAACATAAAAGGGACTGTAATTTACTCCCCATACAAACAGGTATTCTACAACCCGAGGACGTTAAACACTTTTGACCACACTCCGATAACCATCTATCAACTCTTAATATCAAACCCAATTTCAAATCTATTAAGAAATCACCACCAGTTTTATTTGGCTAATTTTCCATGAAAGGTACATTTAACAAACTTAAAAGGAACCGACGTTAACTATCAGCTGTCGTGCGCCAGTCGCGTGGGCTATTGCTAGATGATTGGCCCGTTCTTTGTTCGGGAGACTCTGCGAATGGCTGATTTACCAACCACAGTGTCCTTTTACACATTGTTTACAGTTGTAAAAATACCATTGATAGCAAAATATTGGATAATCGAGACCCCAGCAATGATGGCTTTTCATTTAGAAATTTCCTTTCGCCGATGCGACAGAGACCTTTACACGATAATACTGTTAATCATACAGCTTTAACCTTTTTTCATAAATGTGTTTTGTGACTGGTCAGAATTAAAAGCAAAAGAAGGCAACACACTTTAGAATATGAGGATATTTTCAATGCTAAAATGAAGAGGAATCATTTTGTCACAGTTGTTTTAAATTGTCAGCTTTTTGTGCATTTAGATGACAATTTGAGAGAAAGGATTAAATGTTTCACTTCCTAAGAGCAAGTCATCCCTTTATCACAGTGGTTTCAAACTAGATGGAAAATAGAGAGATCCATCAAATGAAAAGTTATATTCTTTATCATACTTTCATCAATCACCTGTCGCAGGTAGACACAAAATCGCTTTTTAAATTGTTCCTTTAAGAAGAAATATCTTTTCTTGTGATTAAGACCTTAACCCTTTACCAAACAATAACGACATTTAACAACTGTCTTGCAGACGACTCTGGAAAACATTGTGCTCTTTACAAGCAATTTCTCCATTACCCCCTATGTTTTCTACCCTGTCAGAAGATTTGTTTTTCAATTTCACCACATTTTGAAATGTCGTCTGCAATCTCTTTCAGTTTGGGACAGTTGAAAATTTTTCGTTTGGTAAAGGGTTAACCCATACCCTATCTATAACCCATGTGTGATTTTGTGACTGGTTGAAATTTAAAGCAATGAAAAAAAAACAGAAAACAAAATCAAAATTATTATGGATTTGGCTATACGTAAACCACAGTGACGGTGGATAAATTGCTCACTAGGAGCAATTGATCTTTAATCACTGAGGTTTTAAAAGATGTCTGCAGCAAGTGGATTAGAGAGATAGATATAATAGAGAGACAGATAAGAGTAAGGGATGAAAGCTTACTAAATCTTCCTCTGTCACATTCTGACTGGATGCTTGCTCTTCTAATAGGTGTCCTATTTCATCCTTCTCTGTGTCATCTTCACTAACCTGTAATAGAAAGACACAGTGAATTGTGAATATTCCTATTTCATCCTTCTCTGTGTCATCTTCACTAACCTGTAATAGAAAGACACAGTGAATTGTGAATATTCCATACTGGTTTACCCTTCGTGAATTCTCTAAAATTGTTTACTATATAAATACTCATTTTATATGGCTATAACCATAAACCATTCATTATTCAAAACCCTTAAGAACCGAAATACTCATTTTATATGGCTATATGCCTGAGTCATTCATTCTTTAAAACTCTTAAGAACAAAAATACTCATTTTATCTGGCCATAGTCTGAGTCATTCATTCTTTAAATTCTTAAAAACAGAGATACTCATTTTATCTGGCCATAAGCCTGGACTCAGAGAAAATGAAATTATTAGCTATGAGATCTTGCAGCTTTAATAGTCATTTTTCATAAAACTGCTATTATTGATAGTTCATTACAATGGTCTACAGTTTACCACTAATTGGACATATCATGTCAATCTAACCATTAGAAGCAAATTATCCTTTTGTCACATTGGTTTCTGGAGTCTTTTTACTCTTACATTATCCTTTTGTCACATTGGTTTCTGGAGTCTTTTTACTCTTACATTGTCCTTTCTCAAAGATGATTTGCCTTCTAAAGCCATCGCTGCAGAATTTGTTGCAAATGACAATTTGTTAAAAAAATGAAACCAAATGATTGTTGTCAATTAATCAGTTACAAAATACTACATGGGTTAATGGGTTTAACTTATTTAGAATTACTACATTCAAAATTTGTTATACAGGCAGATACAAACATCATTGCATGGGAGACAACTCTAACCTTATTCATTAAGAATTTTCATGAGCTTTTCACTTTTTAAAACCCCATGACTTTATATATCCAGGGTTCAGAGAATTTCATGAATTACTTACAAAAGTATGGAGGAGCCATATTCTGTTGATTGCTATATTAATAACTTTAATGCACTTTCAACAGCTTATTCAAAACTTTACACTGCTCTGACAGGCAATTTCTCCTTTTGTATCTCATTTGAAATACACTATTTTTCCTACTTTTTTGGTAATTGTTTGCTGAAGCTGTCAACTCTGGCTTTTATTTTCTCAGTGAAAGGAATATGTTTCATGTACGCAATATGGGCATTTCAATACATATAGTTGTTATTTTGTGCTTTTAAATCTAACAAATAGCTTCATCTCTTCAACAAATAAATCCTGGACCATAAAGCCATACTTGCGCTCATTTACACTTAGAATTGTGAAAGTTCTAGAATAATTGAAAATTTACTTAAAAGTACTTTAAAATCCCTTTTACAGAGGAATTGAGCCATTTACACATTCACATGATGCTTTGAAAAGAGTGAATATCATAAAATTTTTAACTATCAGCGATAAAACAAGGTCAGCCAAGGCATGTTTGGAACCAAAAAAAACCAAGAAATTCTCCATTTTGAATGTTCACATTGTTTATTTTCAATAAATGACAGTATTTTTATGTGTTTCACATGATTTTTCTAACCAGGTGATAGACACTCATTAATCTGAGCACTCCTTGCTATTTTAGATGATACTCGAATGTAAACAATGAAATTAAATAGATGGGCACCTCATTTGTCAAAATGGCACTTTAAAAATAGATAATAAATAGTGCAGGCGTTATATTGTCATGATTCTCTGGTTTTTCGGTATGATTCAACATATTCTATCATAATTCATAACTCATGTTACCGAGTTTTGCAATTATTCTGAGCGCTAGTATGCTTTTAAATACATGCAACAGACAACTTTTAAAATAATCTACAAAAGATGGCTTCTTTCATGAGCACATTATTATTTTTCAACACTATAATTAAATTTCAAATGAATTAGACCTAGATTCATTTTTGTCCAAAAAACAAAACCAAAAACATTTTTATACAAATTCTATAAAATATTCATGGTTACCTACAAACTTGAAAAAGAGGGTTTTTTTTTAGTAAACAAGGTGGTTTGTGTAACAAAATAATATCAAGCATTTCTTCATTTTGATACACTTATTTCTCTATAAAAAGTACTCTGCTAAACAATTTCCTGAATGTAGAAATCGAAAACAAATGGTGCCATTTAAGACTGCTTTGACATTCAAACATTTTTTTAAGATTGTATCAATATATACAGTATATATAAATTTACTTCAATAAAAATTAGTGCATTGACCATCCCACATTCATTTGCAAACTTTGACAAAATGAGGATTTGTTTTATAAATAGATTTTACATCAGCTCAACATTATTTCAGTTATATTGTGATTCCCCGTTCATAATGATTGAGGCCCCAAACTTAGCTACTCATAAGGGCTGGTCAAGCCTGGTAGCACCATTGACATTCCATGAGTCAACAGATAGACCAAATAAGGAACTGAACCAAGCAGCTTATTAATTTTTGTCATAAAATGTTCAAAATATAACTTCAACAAGCATGTTTATCCTTTTTATGGAAAAAAGCCTTTTACACCTTGAAGGAGGCATTTTTTAAACTATACCACAAAATTGACAATATACTTATCATGGCTTAAGTCCTTACTTCAATATAATTTTTAATGATGAGCCTATTTTATGGGTACTAATTTGAATTGTCTTAACCCTTATAGTACTGGAACCAACTTAAAGGTTATGCAAACAGATTAGATCCAGACCAGCCACAAAGTATATTGGCGGCTGGCCTGTGATTTAACCTGTTTGCTACTCTGTGTATCTTTCCCTAACAAAATCAAGCAGATATTACGGGTTTGGGAAAGCAGGCGTAATAAAAAGCTATCTTTTGAAAAGTTACCCAGCACTCAAAGGGTTAATTAATAAGTCTTGTTAGTAGGATAGCGAAGTAAGAAAATATGTCCCTCTGTTTGTGAATGTACAAAACATATGATATAACATGGCTCGTAAAATTGATCAATTCATACTAAACTTTGTCACTAGTCCAATTCAAAAGCATCAGTCATGAAAGATTAAAATTAAGAAGAACTTATCCTAATTCAATGACAAATTGCAAGTTAACAAATGATCATTTTCTCCTATTTTCCCATTAATCAAAAGTATCTTGTAAGGTGTCACTTGAGTTGCACTCAAAACTTCCTGAAAATGGCAATTCTTCTTTAAAAAACATCTGCTTACAGATGCCACATGTATTTGCAGGCACTAAAGAATAAAAAAACATTCTAAATGAAATACAACAATAAAGAAAAATCCTTTAATAAAAAGTCCAGCTTCACAGTACCTCTGCTTTTATATACATTCCGCTTTAACTCACTGGCTGATGAATAATCCAAAAACAACAAAGTGATTTGCTAATTACTTTCCCATTCAACCCCTAAAAAGCCAATAATTCACAGGAGTTAATTAGCTGCACACTTGAGTGCACCTCTCTAACATTGACCAGCTGTCTTCCACCACAGATCAAGCACCTGGTTTACCTTGATCATGTGACACATCACATGACTCTACCTTCAACACTCAAGCCTGTCAACTTGTATAAGTCACTCCTTTCATTTTGTAACATAACCAAAATTAACCTTTGATAAAGAGAAATTAAACATGTGAGAAAACCAGAAATTGGATGTTTTAAACACTTCCTTCTTTTGTTGCTAATTTTTCCCTAGATCGAAAACCAAAGACTTATTTTTAGTATTTTAAAATTGTTATTTTGTAACCTAACCCAGTGTATAAGGAAATAGGAGCATTTCTTAACAGCTAACTTCTTTAATCTTTACCAAAATCTAATACTGTGTGTACTCGATAGAATTGTCTTGTTAAGACAGTCTTGTTAAGACACTTCTATTGAGTACCCACAATATAAGATTCATATCAAAGGTTTAAAAATACAGCATGAAAAAGCCTCTCATATACCTTTCATCCAGACCTCTGATGACTTGGATGTCACAAATTGTAATTAGAAGATGGTATTCAAAGTCAACATGATAGTGGGAAGTCTGTGGGCGACAATTATACTATGGTAGAGTGTTGGGCTCGGTACTGAGGGTCTCAGGTTAAATCCACCTTATTTGCGCAGTAAAAATGCTGAGATTTACCCACAAATCAGTATCATGTTTCCAGGAGGCAGTCATGGAAATTAGTCTAATAACCGTCGAGTTTATGTCACAATCAATATAAAATAGATAAGTTAATATGTTTTAAATGACAGTTTTCAATGACTTGTTGGTTATAATCGATTTTATCTAGAATGAATTACAGTCCTTCTAGCCTAGCATTTTAACCCATTAGAACAATCTTCATTTTATTCATTAAGTTACACTTTAACAGTGATTTGAACAACATAATAATACAATAGTATAATTTGCAATTACAGACATTAGTAATAAAGTAAATGTTATTTACAGAATCATCTACACTCAGCATGACTATATATATAGCTATGCATACCGAGGGTAAATGTTCAATACGTCAATACGACTCTGGTAAACATTGTGGGAAAAGGAGAAATTGCTCTTAATGGGCCATTTCTCATTTTCTCCCCAATATGAAGATAATTTTTCAATTTCATCCCATTTTAAAATGTTGTCTGCAAACTCTTTCATTTTGGGACAGTCGAAAATTTGGCGTTTGGTAAAGAGTTAAAGTGGTTAAATGCCTATCATCTAATATCATTAATATAGTTGTGTTTGAACTTAATAAGCTCATCAATTAACTACATGTACATTAAAGATACATCAAGCATATCTAACTAATGTCCATTTATTTGACACACTCATTCAAATGAGTGTTCAGAACATTTTCCTTTTTTGTTTCACTCCTAAAATAACATAACAGATGTGTTAAAAGAACTAATATACAAATGACAAAAGTAATTATGTTATAGTTGGTGGGCTAAAAGAAGAGACATTTCTCATAGGGAACAGTTTGTTTTGTCAAAAAACTCTCTTAAAGCATCATAATAATTTGATATTTTATGATAGTGAGTTCATCACTTTACACTGGTATACCAGTGAGTTCATCACTTTACACTGGTATATCAGTGAGTTCATCACTTTACACTGGTATATCAGTGAGTTCATCACTTTACACTGGTATATCAGCGAGTTCATCACTTTACACTGGTATATCAGCGAGTTCATCACTTTACACTGGTATATCAGTGAGTTCATCACTTTACACTGGTTTATCAGCGAGTTCGTCACTTTACACTGGTATATCAGTGAGTTCATCACTTTACACTGGTATATCAGTGAGTTCATCACTTTACACTGGTATATCAGTGAGTTCATCACTTTACACTGGTATATCAGCTAGTTCATCACTTTACACTGGTATATCAGCGAGTTCATCACTTTACACTGGTATATCAGTGAGTTCATCACTTTACACTGGTATATCAGCGAGTTCATCACTTTACATTGGTATATCAGCGAGTTCATCACTTTACACTGGTATATCAGTGAGTTCATCACTTTACACTGGTATATCAGTGAGTTCAGTGAGTTCATCACTTTACACTGGTATATCAATGAGTTCATCACTTTACACTGGTATATCAGCGAGTTCATCACTTTACACTGGTATATCAGTGAGTTCATCACTTTACACTGGTTTATCAGCGAGTTCATCACTTTACACTGGTATATCAGTGAGTTCATCACTTTACACTGGTATATCAGTGAGTTCATCACTTTACACTGGTATATCAGTGAGTTCATCACTTTACACTGGTATATCAGCGAGTTCATCCCTTTACAATGGTATATCAGCGAGTTCATCACTTTACACTGATATATCAGCGAGTTCATCACTTTACACTGGTATATCAGCGAGTTCATCACTTTACACTGGTATATCAGCGAGTTCATCACTTTACACTGGTATATCAGCGAGTTCATCACTTTACACTGGTATATCAGTGAGTTCATCACTTTACACTGGTATATCAGCGAGTTCATCACTTTACACTGGTATATCAGGTATATCAGAGTTCATCACTTTACACTGGTATATCAGCGAGTTCATCACTTTACACTGGTATATCAGTGAGTTCATCACTTTACACTGGTATATCAGTGAGTTCATCACTTTACACTGGTATATCAGGATGTGATTCGCATTGTAGTCTTATTGTATTGTACTTGATAACACAAAGCCTCTCTCGGTGTGGGTGCAAATCATGGTAGCTCTGGATTTGAACTTTCATGAGAGGTAGTTTGCTGCCCAACAGAATGCTAATTGTTCTACCTATCTCAATTGGTAGATAAGAGACAGGTATCACACTATAACTAAAAACATGTTGACATGATTCTAAAAACCCAATAAACAACCACAAATACAAAAGTGTAGCACTATGCTAGGACTCTGCTTACAGCTGAGAAAGTCATTTCTTAGACAGCAGGTGAAAAAGTTGTTTACATGAGCCATAATGGAAAATCAATATGCAAATTACTTTATTAACTACCAGTAACTCTCTGAAATGATAATGTGTTTTTAGTCCCAATTAGGGCAACAGCAGTCAGCCAACATGTGATATATAAGTTTTCTTCAAACTATTAAAAGGTTGTTATATATAATCTTCTGGTTCAGTAGGTACATCAATCTATAAATGATGCAATTTGTTTAAATGGGATTAAACACCAAGTCTACATTGTTTCAGCTATTCTATGGCTTTCCTGGATTGCACCAGTACTAGGCAGTGCTCTGCAGTATCTTGTACAAGGGCACTCCCAAGACAAACCCCAGATGCCACAGGTGAGAATTGAACCCTGGACACTTGTATCACAAGTCCAAACACTCTAGCCACTAGGCCAATTATGATTTAACCCTTTCCCAAACAACAAATTTTCGACTGTCCCAAATTGAAAGTTTGCAGAAGACATTTCAAAAGGTGATGAAATTGAAAATAATCTTCTGATAGGGCAGAAAACATTGTGGGAATAGGAAAAATTGATCGTTACGAGCAAATTCTCCTTTTCACACAATGTTTTCTAAAGTCGTCTGTCAAATGTCGTTATTGTTTGGGAAAGGGTTTAATGATAAAGTAAAAACTTGTAAGACAAAATGAGAAATCTCCTGATACAAGAAATTGCTCAGTGAGTATTTCAGAAGGCCTCTGCTTAAGTTGGTCTAAAGTGATTTAAGGATTAAAGCAGCATTTCATAGACTTTAAGAAAAAATCAACAAAACAGACTTTTGGAGAAATCAAAATAGCTATTAGATTATGTTTTTTTTTATTTCAAATATAGTAAAATAATTTATTAATGACTGAAATGTATGGTGGATGTAGACTGCCTGTCATGAATATGTAAGTGCCATATGAAAATACCAGTTCATGTATGAGATGGAAGCTGACATATCACTGTGGCAAATTATATACATCAATTTAAGGGTTCCGTGCAATACTATAGTAAGTGCTTCATGTTTATAAAGCACTTACTATAGTATCGCACTAAACTCTCCACATGTACTATGATGCACCGACAATCATTCTAATTTCTGAAATAAACTTTAAATGCACATCTCAAGGTATGATATTCTGAACCATGCATTCTTAATTTCGTAGTGTTTTCTTCTTGAAAAAAGGTACCTTTGACCCATAAGTACCCATTACCAGACAGTAACCACATTTGCACAGTCTGTTGCAGACCACTCTGGAAAAAATTGTGGGAAAAGGAGAAATTGCTCTTCTCAATTTCATCACATTTCTAAATGTCGTCTGCAACCTCTTTCAATTTGGGACAGTGGAAAATTTGGCATTTGGTAAAGGGTTAAGGAAGTAAAAAGTAAGTTAACAGTGGAGATACACCTCCTATCAGGACCTGTTGTGTGGCGCCTGATGAACAATGGCCTGAAGGAAATGTAGCCTATTGATTTTTCACCCCTATTATTATTATTATGATCATTATTGGGATTATTAACTTGTAATGAATTCATATGCAGGGGCTTTTAATGCGTCAACTGCAAATGACAGCAATAACATTGGTAATGAAATAGCTTCATATACACAGGTTTCTCAATTAATTATTCCTCTATTTTCTATCTGATTGGCAATAACTAAAATGCTCTTGGAAATGGAGAAAAATTCATCCACATAGATCCAAATCAGAATTTGCTTGAGTTCTGGTATATGGTATATACAATGGATATCACATCATGCCTTGATTTTTAGTCATAGGTGTCTCTTGCGAAGACTAAAGGATTAACCCTTTACCAAACGCCAAATTTTCAACTGTCCCAAATTGAAAGAGTTTACAGATGACATTTCAAAATATGATGACATTGGAAAATAATATTCTGATAGGGCAGAAAACATTGTGGGAAAAGGAAAAACTGCTCTTAATGAGCAATTTCTCCTGTTCCCACAATGAGTTCCAGAGGCGTCTGCAACCAAGTGGTTAAATGCTGTTGTTGTTTGGTAATGGGTTAATAAACAAGATAGCATTTTATACATTACAAATATACCTGCCCACTTAATCACACAGATAACAGAGTCTGTGAAAACATTACAAATATACCTGCCCACTTAATCACACAGACAACAGAGTTTGAGAAAACATTACAAATATACCTGCCCACTTAATCACACAGACAACAGAGTCTGAGAAAACATTGAAACAAAAGAAGATATTACTAGTCAAAAGGCCCCTTCTCTTTCAATCAATGAATACCAAACTATGTGATCATATAAGAACATTGAAAGCCGGTTATCAGATGTTGGGGGTGCAAGCAGTTATATATCTGAAAAATACGAACAACAATCTAGAGAATTGAGAACCGCCCAAACAAATGTACAAAACCTTCAAAGATCTTGCTCAAAACTGAACGACACCATTCAAACAATGACAGAGAGCCAGGAAACGATGAGATCTAAGGTACTTGATGGCGAGTTCAGAAATATGAGGGAAAATCTCATATTTTACGGCATACCAGAAGTCGCAGCCACCAGCGGTGATACATCGACACAAGAGAACTGCGACGATCTCGTTAAAAGTCGGATCAACACCACATTACAACTCGATCCTAAAGATATCGAGTTCGATCGAGCCCATCGCTTAGGATCCAAAGGCAAATCTGATAGACCGCGCCCGATCATTGTCAAATTTCACAACTACAATCAACGTGAACGGGTTCGACAGGCTTCCTTTACTTTGAAGGAAAATCTAAAAAGATCACACCAAGGAGTCGGCGTACAGTTACCGAAAGAGTGGAGAGATGCACGACGAAATCTCGGTACAGTGTATCAATCAGAAAAGGAGAAGGGAAACCGTGTGCGATTTGTCGGAGAAAACCTGCTAATTAACAATACTGTGTACAAAGCCCGTAAATAGAGATGTCATGAAGAGCAACTTAGCGTTGTATCCTGGAATATAAATGGACTCGTTAGAAAAATATCTGATCCAGATTTCATAAACATAATAAACAATCATGACATTATAATCCTAACAGAGACCTGGTTATCAAATAAAACATATTATAATTTAGATATACAGGGATATTGTGTAGAACATCTTTTCGGTAATAAGTCATCAACCACCAAAAAAGGACGTTTCTCTGGTGGAATATCGATCTATTACAAATCTTCATTATATAGTAAAATTAGTATAGCTGAAACTCATCAGTGTGGAATAGTCTGGTTGAAACTTTGTAAATCTATTTTCCATTTTGATATTGATGTATTTTTATGTTGTTCTTATATTCCACCTCGTGAATCGAAGCTGTTTAAACACAATGATATTGATATTTTCGACCAAATTGAGATAGGTATTGAAAAGTACAAATTAACAGGAAAGGTTATGCTAACAGGAGATCTTAACAGTAGAACTTCAAGTGAAATTGATTTTATTCAATTCGATCCCTTTCTAGACACCGATCTCAATCTACAACTCAATGCGGGGTTTTCCCCCAGGGTAAACAAAGATCGTGTACTTGACCCACATGGGACACGCCTTCTTGACATGTGTAAAACCACAAATCTATTAATAGCCAATGGTAGATTACATGATGATAAGTTCGTAGGAGATTATACTTTTGTAAATAATAACGGCATGAGTGTTGTAGATTATTTAGTTTTATGCAAAGAAGATTTTAAATTTATTACTTCATTCGAAATTATTCCGATAAATGAATTCTCTGATCATAGCGCACTGCACTTTACCATTGGAAGGTTACGCCCATCAACTACGTTACCTAGCCAAATAGAGACTAATGATCTATATTTAAAATGGGATAATTCTAAGATAGGTATGTTTCGCTCATGTTTATTCAACGAATTAACTCAACTTAATCAGTTGACAAATAACATACATTCGAATACTATCAATCAAACAATTAATTCATTTACATTGTACATGCAAAATAACGCTTTCAACGTTTTTGGTAAACAAAGGGTGTATAAATTGAATCATTCCCCAAAACCAAAGAAAAAATGGTTTAATAAAATATGTTATGACGCACGTAAAGAATTTAACCGTTCAAGAAATATTTTTCTCCGCAATAGGACAATTGAAAACAGAATGTTGTTCCTTGATAAAAAACATTATTATAACAATGTCAAACGGATATATAAACGTAAATTTTCGAAATCAGAAGGCAAACGGGTATCGATCCTTGCAAAAACTAACCCTAAATTATTTTGGAAAAATATTAAATCACAATATATGCAATCACCCCTTGATACACATGATATACAAATTGATGATATGTACTCTCATTTTAACGAGTTGTATGGATCAGTCCCATCACATGATAATAATGATACGGAAAATCTGTCTCATAACACCTATCTTAGAGATGACGATTTAGACATAGAATTCACATTGTCCGAAATTAAACAAGCTGTTTTTTCTCAAAATAATTCAAAAAGCCCCGGAACAGATCATTTGATCGCTGAAGTTTTCAAGAGTTCGTTTGACATTATATCTCCCTTTCTAACCAAATTTTACAATACAATATTTAACGATGGATTGTTTCCTGACTGTTGGGGGGAAGGGATTATCATACCTATTTTCAAAGGGGGAAATCAGGAGGCCAAAAACATTCGAGGCATTACACTTAACAATATTTTATCCAAAATTTATTCGAAGTTACTGGTAAATAGACTGACAAAATGGGCAAACACAAATGACAAAATTATAGATAACCAATACGGCTTTCAAAAAGGTAAATCAACAATAGACTGTATATTTGTACTTCACGCAATAATTGCAAAAACTTTATCCTGTAAAAAGAAACTATATGTCGCCTTCCTAGATTGGGAAAAGATGTTCGATAGTATAGACAGATTGTTACTGTGGCAAAAGCTTTTAAAAGAAAATGTCAGCACCAAATTTATCAATGCACTAAAATCAATGTACAATAATGTCAAATCAATAATAAAATATAAATCAATGAAATCAGATCATGTACTATCAAATATTGGGGTGAAACAGGGAGACCCAGCCAGCAGTTTATTATGTTTATTTTTCTTAAATGATATTCTAAACAATGTTAACACAGACTTGAACGGTATAATTAGCATTGATGGCTTACAGTTGTTTCTTCTTTTGTTTGCAGACGACGCTGTTGTATTTTCGCACAATCCCATGACATTACAATCTATTTTGAATAACATTGAACACTATTGCAATGAGTGGAACTTAAAATTGAATACAAAGAAAACAAAAATAATGATATTTGAAAAAGGAAGACACACATCGTATGATTTTTTCTTAAATAACACAAAACTTGAAATAACAAAATCATTTAGATATCTTGGAGTATATTTCTATAAAAATGGGAATTGGAATCGCACACAAAAACACATAGCACAACACGCCTCCTTTTCATTACACAATTTGTTTGTCATTTACAACCAGTTAGATCTTCCAGTTTCTCAACTGTTGAATATCTTCGACTCTATTGTTTTACCTACGCTTAACTATTCTGCTGAGGTATGGGGACATCACCCATGCCCTAGCATAGAATCTATTTTTTCGAAGTTTTGTAGAAGAATTCTCTGTCTAAGGCAGTCAACAAATCTTACCGCCCTTTATGGGGAGTTAGGTCGCATTCCTATGCAAATACATAGACAAATTATAATGCTTAAATACTGGGTAAAACTGATATCTCTAGATGAGCAATCTATCTTATTTAAGCTGTATAACATGCTAAAAATAGACACAGAAAATAATCTCACATACAACGGTAAGAATTGGGCTTACCACATCAAAAACACTTTAAACAATATTGGATTATCAAACATTTGGGAAAACCAATTATACATGCGAGTCAATTTTACCACAATAAAACAACGCATATTAGACATCTATCAACAAAATTGGTATTCATCAATAAGTAATTCACCTCGTCTTTATAGCTATAGTTTATTCAAAAGTTCATTTATTATGGAACAATATCTCGACATCATTCATGAATCAAAATTCAGAAAGGCTCTTACAAGGTTTAGAACATCAGCACACGAGCTAGAAATAGAACAAGAGGGCCATAATGGCCCTAGAATCGCTCACCTGAGTTTTGTTGACCTTATTTCAATATATTTGAAGAACAAGTTAGAAGCATCATTTTAATTTTCAGCAGGTTTAATAATCCTTTATCTAGTGACATGTTTTTCACTGTTGAAAGTATGTACAAAGTTGCTTGATGTTGGACATTAAAATGGTACATTATTGTTACAATGCAGAAAGTGAATATTTAACTCTTACAGATTTTTGTTGCGAAGTGTGCAGTATGATTTATATTTCTCATTATGTGGTTATTATTTAGGCATACTTGAACATTGGAATTGATGAATGCCAGTGGTTGCATCCAAATGATAGATACAAGAACCCTTTGTTTAAATTCAGTATTGATATTGTTATGTACAGATAGGAGTTATTCTTCAAGTATTTGGCATAGTGACCTAGTTTTTGACCCAACATGACCCATTTTGAACAAGATTTCATTAAGACAATCATTCTGACCAATTTTCATGATAATTTGGACTATAAATATAGCTGCTAGAGTGTTCACAAGTTTTTCAAGCATTTGACCTAGTGACCTGGTTTTCAATCCCACATGACCCAGTTTCAAACCCAACCAAGATTTCATTGGGACAATTATTCTGACCAACTTTCATGACAATTTGACCATAAATATAGCTGCTAGAGTGTTCACAAGGTTTTTCAAATATTTGACCTAGTGACCTAGTCTTAGACCTCACATGATCCAGTTTCGGACTTTGCTAAGATTTCATTGAGCCAATCATTCTGGCCAACTTTCATCAAAATTGGACCATAAATGTGGCCTCTAGAGTGTTCACAAGCTTTTTAAATTATTTGACCTAGTGACCTAGTTTTTGACCCCACATGACCCACTTTCAAACATGGCCAAGATTTCATTTTGGCAATCCTTCTGACCAACTTTCATCAAAATTGGACCATAAATATAGCTGCTAGAGTGTTCACAAGGTTTTTCAAATATTTGACCTAGTGACCTAGTTTTTGACCTCACATGACCCGGTTTCAAACTTGGCCAAGATTTCAATTGAGACAATCATTCTGACCAACTTTCATCAAATTTGGACCATAAATGTGGCCTCTAGAGTGTTCACAAGCTTTTTAAATTATTTGACCTAGTGACCTAGTTTTTTACCCCACATGACCGAGTCTTGAACTTGGCCAAGATTTCATTGAGACAATCATTCTGACCAACTTTGATAAAAATTGGACCATAATTGTGGTCTCTAGAGTGTTCACAAGCTTTTTAAATTATATGACCTAGTGACCTAGTTATTGACCCCACATGACCCAGTTTCAAACTTGGCCAACATTTTTATTGAGACAATCATTCTGACCAACTTTCATCAAAATTGGACCATAAATGTGGCCTCTAGAGTGTTCACAAGCTTTTTAAATTATTTGACCTAGTGACCTAGTTTTTGACCCCACGTGAACCAGTTTCAAACTTGGCCAAGATTTCATTAAGGCCATCATTCTGATGAACTTTCATCAAAATTGGAACATAAATGTGGCCTCTAGAGTGTTCACAAACTTTTTAAATTATTTGACCTAGTGACCTAGTTTTTGACCCCACATGACCCAGTTTCGAACTTTGCCAAGATTTTATTGAGACAATCATTCTGACCAATTTTGATAAAAATTGGACCATAATTGTGGTCTCTAGAGTGTTCACAAGCTTTTTAAATTATTTGACCTAGTGACCTAGTTATTGACCCCACATGACCCAGTTTCGAACTTGGCCAAGATTTTATTGAGACAATCATTCTGACCAACTTTCATCAAAATTGGACCATAAATGTGGCCTCTAGAGTGTTCACAAACTTCTTAAATTATTTGACCTAGTGACCTAGTTTTTGACCCCAAATGACCCAGTTTCGAACTTGGCCAAGATTTTATTGAGACAATCATTCTGACCAACTTTCATCAAAATTGGACCAAAAATGTGGCCTCTAGAGTGTTCACAAACTTTTTAAATTATTTGACCTAGTGACCTAGTTTTTGACCCCACATGACCCAGTTTCGTACTTGGCCAAGATTTTATTGAGACAATCATTCTGACCAATTTTGATAAAAATTGGATCATAAATGTAGCCTCTAGAGTGTTCACAAGCAATTGTTGACACACGCACGGACGACGGACATCTCGGTATCACAAAAGCTCACCTTGAGCACTACGTGCTCAGGTGAGCTAAAAAGGACGCCAAAGTAATATTCCCAGAAATGAAAGAATATGTAGAAATTGTAATTCTGGTCAAATAGAAAATGAATTTCACTTTTTATTAATTTGTCCAAAGCATACAAATTTAAGATCAAAATATATAAAGAGGTATTATCATACATGGCCAAATATGCATAAATTTGTCAATTTATTATCAAATCCTTCAAAGAAAACTATTTTTAATCTGTCAAAGTATATATATTATGCTCAACGCAATCGAAATTGTATGACACCTTTAAATGAATGAAAAGCTCTTCTGTAAATCCATGTCTTTGTTAAAATGTTTGTTAAAAATTGCTATATAACATGTTATGTTTATAATGCAATAAAATATTATGTATGTATCATTACAATGAATCAATCTCAAAATAGAGGGAATCATGACACTTTTAATGATTTCAGATTATACTGATTAATTTCTAGAGCTTGCAATGGGTTAAGATTTAAAGTACCCAAGTGATTTACAAACCAAGACAATAAATATCCCTTTCCAAATCTAATGTTATATTTTCTTGTTAACCATCAAATTTAAAGAGCAATTAAGGGAATTCTTAAGGAGAAAAATGGCCACAATGGTTTCAAAGACATTATTCCTTTTTATACTTTATAACCGTCATCTGCTGTTGCTTTAAATTTCTACAAGTCACAGAATCCAATATAAATGAAACGGTCAATCATTAGTCCAGCCAATCTTACCCCGGCAATGGATTCAAAAACTGTGTTCATAAATTTCATGAACTGAAACGATATTAAAATGGCCATTCATAAACACAAAGCTGTTCTTGAACTTGTTCATGAATTACAATGACATGTTCATGATCACAGTTCTTGAATCCTTCGCAGGGGATGGTTCAGACACAAGAACCTCTTCATGTCCGGTGTTGACCACTTCCTGCGCCAATTAAAACCTGGAGTAGCTGCTAGCCAATAATAAATCACTGAAGGATTCCTATTAATGTCACATTTATTAATATCTGACCATTTAAACCTTTTCACTTATATCAATAACTTTGAAAAGTTTCAACTAAATGAAATCATGAGCCGTCTTTTATGAAATATGAACATTGTTTTGAAATTTTGCAGAAAATGTGTAGAAATTGCTGATTTCATATTTAATTAAAAAGCTACAACTGAAACAGGGTAGAAACAAATGATTTATTGCTCATTCTGGGAAATTTCTCGTTTTGTCACAATTGTTTCACAAACTTCTAAAATTTTCATCTCAAAGAGTATAAATAAAGTATTATAGCATGCATCATATTAACCGCATAATTACTCTTAATCTAATTATATTTCTACAGTTTATTGCATCAAAACTATCTTAATTCTGTCTTTATCTCAAGCTTTCAACCATTGGTACTATTCCTCAGACAATTACATGTTCTTAATTTCTTATTAACTTCTTCATAGTGTCAACAGTATTTTCATTGAACTTCAATCTTCAGATCCAACATGATGGCCCAAGAGCCCATGATTTATTGACTATATGGCATTGTTTATATGAAGAACCATGTGCTCTTTATGTCAGTCTGAAGACTGCTTCTTATGCGAACATCTTTATCTACCAGTATTTGGATGGTTCAGCGCAATACTATAGCAAGCGCTTCACTTTTGTGAAGCACTTGCTATAGTCTTACGTTGGGCCCTTGAATTATTTTGGAGAAAAGTTATACAGAGAGGCCCCATGGTATCAAGTTCAGTGCCTCACGATCATTCAATCAAGACTCCAAGGAGTAATTGATTAATTGAATTCATTATTGACCAGACTTGCCCCAGGTGAAAAGGGATGATTTTTGATGGTCATTTCAACACCAAACTTCCTTCATTAACAGTCAGTTTAAAGAGAGTGACTTTCAATTTGAAAGAGAATGACCTTCAACTTTTGGACCCCATGGCTGATTCAGACACTCATAAATTTGGGTACAGTTCTCACCAATAGGAAGGTACTTTGTGTTTTTCTACGCCCACATCCCATCTTACCATTCATTCCATGCAAAACTCCAAGTCTATCAACACATGTCTGATCTTGAAACTAATGACTTCTAGGAAAAATTAAGGTACTTTAAATCTTTCTACAGTTGTTAATTGTATGGTGTTTAACACTGTATCAACCATTTTTCAGTTATGTAACAGCTTTCCTGGATCCAAAGGTACAATGCACTAGGCTAGGGCTCTGAAGTGACTTGCCAAAGGTCACTCCCACAAAACCAGAGGTGTCAGTAGGACTCAAACCCAGGACCCCCAAGTCCTAAGTCTGCCACCTTAAACACTGGGCCATGCACGACCCCCAAGTCCTAAGTCCGCCACCTTAACCACTGGGCCATGCACGACCCCCAAGTCCTAAGTCCGCCACCTTAACCATTGGGCCATGCACAACCCCTTTCTACACATACATCTGATCTTGCAATGAATAACCTCATCAATCCTGGCAAAAAGAAACTGTTATATAAACCTTCATTTTCTTCAGAGTTGCTTTTTGAGCCATCAGCAATGTGTGTATTAACAATAGTTACAGAGTCCCATTTGGATAATACAGACTAATAGAAACGTTGGATTTTTGTGGTATGTCACAATTTTGTAATGGTTTTCATATTAATTTAAGAACTACCAAAATAATGCCGGATACATGGACCATAAGAAAGCGATTTTACGCCGGTCCAAAATGAAATTCGCCGGACCTGACCGGCACTTTTGGGAAAGACTGACATATTATTATGTTTTGTGCCATGTTGACAGTATTTTCAACCTAATGATGCCTCCCTTGAAGTCTATGATTACAAAAGTATATAATAGTGCCTTGCCAGGGGACACCCCTCCATGTTATGTTGGACTCCAGCAAGTATCACCCCACTGTAGCGTTTTAACAATCATCTTATGCTAAAACTTTGCGCAAGTTTAAAACAACATTCCCACTTATTTCAATATTAAGATAAGCAAAAAGACGACACAAAATGATTTGTCCCATTTCCATACTGTACTTTTTTTAAGATACTATTAATGTACATGTATATCAGTTTCAGCTTGCGCAAGTATCTTCCTAAGATGTTTAGAATGGGTAAACAATTTACTCCCTAAAACATTCATTTTGTATTGAACATGTACTTCATTTTAATGTGCATGCTGCAGAATGTCTTAAGTCCACTGTGACAAGCAAGTTCTTGTTTTGTAACAACAATTATATCGAGGGTTAAATGCAATTCTATAGTAAGTGCTTCATGTTTATGAAGCACTTACTATAGTCTTGCATTGAACCATCGATATCTTCCAATATCATGGGGATTTTTGTCTCATGTAAATCTTTGTGTTCTGCTGTGGATTTATATTTTGACTATCCAAAAAATCTGCTATGAAAACAGGTTCAACAAGTTTGACCCTTGGTGACCCTAAAAAACAGGTCAGTGCACAACCAAATTATCCAGTAATAACTTATGTAACAACCATCAAATAGCAAGAAGACACCTGTCAATCAAACGGTCAATTAGATGGAAATGTACTAATTGATTAACTTGACAGGTTGAAAAGAATATGAAAAATGTATCAAACTGCAATAGAAACATAATAAAGAAATCTTGTTATTGAGTGCATTTATATAACTTTAACCCGATTCTCTATTAATTCACCTCATTTTAACACTTTATTAGCACTCAACTTTAGTCTTAACTTGAAATGAAAATTTACCTTTTAATCAAAGATCTATTTTCATTTAAATAAAATGTTTGCTGATACTTTTAAACTTTTTTTGTTTTGAGTCTTTATTTTGAAGCAATCAATTTCAGCTTATAATACAATGCCTGCCTTTTTGGCTTGATGGCCTCGCATTGATGGAGCCAACCCCATCCTTGTGTGCCAATGCTAAGGTAGAACTAATGGAGTTCTGAATGTCAGCCAAGAGAGATTGACTCATTAATAAGAGATCAAAGTACCAGCAACAGTTTAAATCTTTACTTCTTTTAAATGGTTAAATCTTTGCCATTGAATTCTTGATACATATTGATCACATCAGTTTGTCTAAAGACTATACATCATTAAATTTAACATTTGAAAATACCGCTTATAACTATATCAGTTTTATACTATGCTATGATGACTCTACTTAACTATTTGATAACCTTAAGTAATCTTCAGGGTTCATTGCAAAAACATGAAGAATCCTTCCTTTTTGTGAAGTACTTACTACAGTCTTGTATTGAACCTTGCTCTTTAAAAAAAACATTGAAAATTGAATTATTTGATTGTATATTGAAATGAAAACCTATGCTCGCAGAACAAGGGTCAAGCACTAATGGCTAATTTCACTTTACACAATGATTTGTTTCTACTACTGGGCCGGCTTTTGTTACAATTCCAAATATCACTATGCCTTCCTCAACACATGTCATTCCAATGAGGAAGAAGTTTAGCCAATTCCCCAATATGGGAATGTGTGATTGCTTAAATTGAAAGAAAAGTTCAGGTGAGCTTCGATAAATCCCAAATGGATGAAATTCTAAGCTATTCAACATACTTGCAAAACATACACAGTTCATATCAATTGACCATAAACTATCCAAACAGAATGATAGTAATATGTCTCAAAATATTTCTAGATTTCTTTCCTCAAAATGAGGTATATGAGTTTATCTAAGTAAAAGGTTAACATAATTTGAGGGTCGAATGCAAGGCTATAAAAAGTCTTTCACAAAATCTGCTGTAAAGCCTGTATTCTTGTCTTGTATTGAGCCTTTGATATTTATAGTATATGCCAGAGATCCAGTGATGGTGCACATTTCCCTAGCTTCCTTCCTTTTTGCTTCTCTGTTCAGATATCTTACAACTTTCCAGGATTCACCAGTATTAGGTTTGGGCTCAGAAGTGTCTTGCCAAAGGACACTCCCACAAAACCAAAGGTGCACGTGGGTCTTGAACCAGGGATCCCCGAGTTTTGAGACAGACATCTTAACCACTGGGCAGGTTCTTTCTTCTCTAAACCCTACAATTTTGGTTATTCTTTAACCAGAAGATTCTAATTTGTACCAACAAAATAGAAAGTGTAATTCAGTTTTATTAAAACTGCACATACGAGACACAATGAACCAATGATATAAAAAGAATCAAGATAATAAGTAAAAATTGGAAGATTATTTTTCAGCCTTATTGAAATCATTTTAATGATGCACTGCATTACAGTAAAGTTAGTTTCTGTTAATCAATGGGTAAACAAGAATTCCTGGAAAGATGTCACAAGGGACATGGACTGTCCAGTAAATAGATTAATTAACATTTACACTAACAAGAAACTTCTTTTGGCAACTACACTGAAAAATAATTTGGAATGTATATCGAAGAACCTGAATATAATTTTTCTACTGACCTTCCATTGATCACAGTAGTCAGTGTATCTATTTATGTTACTTATATTTCCCCACCTTAACCCTTATAGTGCTGGAACCGACTTCATGCTAATGCAAACAGGTTGGATCCAGGCCAGCCGCCAAGTAAATAGCCGCCAACTAAAAATGTTTGCTTCTCTGAGTATCTTTTCTTATCAAAACTAAGCAGATATTTAAGATTTTGAAAAGCAGCCAATGCAAAAATCTATTTTTAGAAAATTACCCAGCATTCTTAGGGTTAACTAACCACATTATTTCCCTGAAGCCACACACTACCATTCAACAAAAAAATATAACTATTCAATGACGAGAGACAAATAAGTCATCGCATTACAACTAAATTACAAATCAGAGAGAATACTTGCCAAATTAGAGTTTTAATTCACTATTTTCAGACTTAATTGATCGAAGTTTGAGTGTTCTTTTATTTCATTTGAACTGTTTTGACTAATGGATGACAAGTTTATCAAATATCTTTGTTTTTGTCTTCTTATAATCAATTTGTGACAGAAAACATTTGTACAAACAAGTGTTATTTCTTTTTAACATATCTTAACCACTTGGCTACACAGGACCCTAGAACAATTTAGAAGCCACTGTAAAAAATTAAAAAATGTTTAAAACAAATAATTTCTCTGATGAATGGCTGGGTTAGTATGATGAAGGAATGAATTAAGCCACAAGTAACTAAGATAAAAGAACTGTGTGTTAGTTTTAGTGACTGTGACAGATGTAATTGACAAATGGAGGCCATCAAGGTGCACTTCACAGGTCCACCTGACAGGTTAACGACAAACTTATTAGCTAATTAACGTACTAAGTTCATATTGAGGAATTACAGCTGGCTTTAGTACTTTTATACATCCCCGTTCAATCAAAAATAATAGAAATTTAGTTATATATTGTTTAATTATTTATCTGAAGATGGATCAAATCTTTAATTAGGTCCTGTATTCAACATAAACAAAAGTGTATTTAAGGACCATTTTAGGGAAAATAGGAGAAGCTTGAGTTTTTTTTTCACTTCAATGCCGAGTAAAATCTTTATAAAAGCAAGAAATGCCATTTGAAATTGATAAATGGAACTCAAATAAAATCAATTCTTCAATTACTACCAGCCCCAAATTTCAAAAATGAGCTTTTCATTTAATAAAAGGTGTTGAATGTTGTCTTTTAAATAGCATGCTGCAAAATCAATGGAAATATTTTGATAAACTGTGTTCATCTGCAAATTGTATGTCAAATTACTTAGTTCTTTCTAATTCACGATTTGAAACCTAAAAACCATTGTGAGAACAGGGAGCATATTCTTCTAATAACATAATAGATTATATATTTATCAATAAACCATGAACATTTTTGTGACTATTTGTTGTTCTAACTGGTTTCAATTTTGTCAACTATATATATCTATAAATATGATTAACTTATCACTCCACAAGGGAATTTACCACTTGTCTAAACTCAAAGTAACAACAAATATCAAGAATTGGCATGTAAAAAAATGTGTTTTGGTAATAACAATGGCATTTTTTTTTTGGCATTGCTGTCTTTAAAGATTTTTGATACATATTCTACAAAGCAAGATAGAAGGGAGTACCAGGCTGTTTTAGCATTGACTGTCTATTACAAATTTACAATGTTAAAGATGCTTGTTCTTAGATGGGTAAATTCGAAAACCAAAATAAGATGTTGAAACAATGCAATTTTTGTATTGTTGTAAGTTTACAATTGAAAGTATTGCAAGTAGTTATTGAGAGAATTATTAATTCATGAAGGGTTGTTATGGTTGTAACACCTAAGCATGAACAGTTTATATATACAGTAGATTTAAAAAAAACAAAAAAACATTGCAACACTTTAAACATATATATATATTATTCACTGTATACATGCAGGCCGTTATAACTTAATACTCACTGATTTTGCTTCTAAATCTCCATTGTGTATCATACAATAGTACAGATATTGTGCAGTTTTAGAAAAATTTAGTTTTAACTTCAAAACTTCCTTATATCTGTGATCAAACAGCTTTAAGATTGACTGAAATCATTAATCGCTAATATAAAACAATGCAAACATTGAAATATTGCTTTAAGAACAGAACATCATACAAAAAGAGAAAGTCAAGTTCAAATGAGTTACATTGATATAAAATATACAATAAAGGAATTGCAATAAACATCATTAAAAATCATTTTTGTATTAGACGTAAATGCTGCAAGGTGAAATTGTCCTTTTCCCCTAACTAATTTCTTTTCTACTGCAGGGAATAAGTTTACCTCCCAAATTTTTTTTTGTGTCAATTGTCATCAGCAAACTTTTTTTAACTTGATTAGAAAATTGTTGCTGATAAAAGATTTTATAGTGAAATATTTATTGTCCTAGGCATCAAATGTCAATTAATAATGCACAAAATGGTCAATAGCTCTCATTCAATCCCATTTCCCCATAAGAAAGTCTGCCACTCGTCCATATAGAAAGTAACAACAGACAACAAAAACAACAAAGATACATTCTCTATGATCTTGCGTAAAAATAATTGTGACAAAAGGATAAATTACTCATTGGGAGCAATTAGTCCTTTTGTCACATTGGTTTCTAATGACTTTGCTGTAAATGCCTAATAGCAATTTAATATGTGGGGTATTTTTTCAGAAGGGGGTTAATGGATCGCCACATTTTTGAGAATGGTCTAAATCAAATGGAAAAGCAGAGAACACATTAAACCACAGAAGGTCAATGTGGTTACAAACCAAAGAATACCATAATTTGTCACTGATGTTTTGTAAGCATGAATGAGTCATCAGAGTCATGGAACTTAATGACAACTACCTTCTCTTCCCTTCATAAACATTTCCTTATCCCTTTCCCAAACTGTAACGACATTTGACCACTTTGTTGCAGACGATTTTAGAAATTTTAGAAATCATGCTTGGAAAAGGGGAAATTGCTCATGAGCAATTTTTCCTGTACCCACAATGTTTTCTGCCTGATCAGAAGATTATTTTCCAAATTCATCACATTTTGAAATGTCGTCTGCAAACTCTTTCAATTCGGGACAGTCAAAAATTTGGCGTTTGGGAAAGACAAATAATGCACAAGCCAATTTTAAAAAAAAATGGCAAAATGATCTAGTTGCACAATGGCAAAAGTTGTGTTATATTTGTTTTACTGCAACCTCAGCAGAAGACTTCCGATATGTTTGGGTCGAGAAATTACCCATGGTGGTAAATAATTTCTCTTTTATCACAATGGTTTTCTACCATATATTGCAAAAAAAAAAAATGTATCAGCATTGTCCTCTGCAGATACTTTGAATTTGGACCTGCCACAAATTCCCATATATGAGCATGGGTTGTTGCTAACAGTACAGGACTGGTGAATACATGTCAGCATCAGAAAAGGGTCTTACCCATAATGCAGCAGCTGAGAGGCCCTTTCTCTATCACCTGCACTTAGGGGCCTAATAAAGGGATACAAGCACAGTGAAATGCCACCTGCATGCAAGGGTGCAGATTTTTGGCTCAAGGGCAATAATTACTTGGTGACAAGAATTAGAGGCCATTTCTTGTATATAATAACCTTGTAAGTGGCTATCAATTTCTGGTAAAGGGGAGGTAATGAATGATTATATTTAGATTCCAATATTTCAACCCTTTACCCTCGAATCGGCTTTGACTAAAAAGAAGCCATGTCACAGGTTCACATCCAAGTACTACAAACTTTGAAGATAACAATGCTTGATAACATTTCTTTATTATAACTGGTAAAAATCTTATATCTATCATATTACTTCATAAAGCAGAATAAAAAATTATCTTTTCTATGCAACGGTCTTTGGGAGAAAAAGAATTATTGGGGCTTTACTTTGTCACTTTTGATAAAACAAATTCGCTTTCAAAGATTTCATAGATGTTTGATTGTCATAACGAGAGAATTTTCATGCAACAATTTACCACAGTGTTTCAACAGTATTTCAACAATGTTGCAATGTTTGCTGCCTTATTAGGAGATAATTTTCCAATTTCATCACATTTTGAAATGCCATCTGTAAACTCTTTCAATTTGGGACACTCCAAAATTTATTGTTTGGGAAAGGGTTAAAGATTGGGATACAAAATTCTGATTGGATTGAATATTGTTAGAAAATGAAAGACTGCATGTATAAATAAATTCTCCATCTCCAACAGTTTCAATTATCAGCTGCAGTAGAACATTAAAACCCAGGTCGTGTTTGGTAAAGGATCAATTAATCCAATTCTATCAAATAATTACTGTCATTAAATTTGGAAAGCAAGATTTGATATTAGCTCTTCTCATGAAACTGCGACAAAAATCGATAAAAGAGACTTTCATTTTTAGTCATATAAAAAAGGTCATATGAAATATCAAATCTAAATTTCATATTCAAGAATCAATTGTCAAGTCAGAAATTTGCCATTGTACCAAATTATCATTTTGTCATAATGCATTTTATTTCTCTCCTCCAAAATTGTCTGCTGGAATGCTAACCAAGTCGTTTGCTTCCTGAGAAAGATTTAACCAATGAAATCTCTAATTTCAGTGGTCATAAATCCAAAGTGTCAAAATAACGTTGGACCCTTCATTCTATCAGCAACCATTTTGACAAATTGTCCCATTTCGAATTTTCTATTGTGATTTGGTTAAACTAGTTTATAGCATCCCATCAACACTATAAAAGTAATTTTACAATCACCAGGAGTCAACCCCAACCTTTACAGCCCTTAATTGTTTAGATGCTAAGAAGATGATCAGCATTAAGTCAGCCAGGAAGTATACTTGAAGATGTAATCTGGATATCTTCTGATATATATAATTTGGAAAGGGAAAATGTTTAGAACATTAATCATTTCAAATTGAAAGTAAAAGCACGGAACAAAAAAAATCTTTATATGTTTGAAAGAACAAAATGTGACAATTTCAGGAAGGACGCTTTGCTCATCAAGAGCAATTCAACCTTTTATATTCTTAAAAGTACACATTGTGACAAGATGGATAATTTGCAATTCATCAAGAACAATCAATTATTGATCCTTTTTTCACAATGGTTCATGTCATGACGTGTGCAACAGATGCATCACATTGGGAGAAACTGGTTTGAGGGTAACACAAACCAATGTATAAGCTTTCCATCCCTCTCTTTTATAAAGTACTTTATTGTTTAAAATTTTAATCATAGGCAATGTAATGAAAATGTCCCTTGTGAGCGACAAATCTCATGGTATTGATTTCTGTCTATTATTCATACATCTGTACACATTGCATAACACATGTATTAGTCTGCTTTTAAAGGGTTATTCGCCCATATCATGCGCCACCTAGCGCCGATAAGGAATTTCTGATAACGATCGATAATAGACGTTGATTTTGGCTACGAATTACTTCCCTTGTCAACTTCCGCTTGTAAACAAAGACACAAAAAGTTTGAAGAAATGTGAGAAAAAAAATGATGAAAGGCGTTGGAAAGGTCGATTTGTGAAGCCGGGTAAGGCTGCAAGACTTGAGGCAGAAGAAAAATGCAGAAAATGATGAAGAAATCCGTAGCGATTCAACCAGTTCATGTTCGATTGAAGAAAAGGAAATTCCTTCGGCCCAAGCATGTTCATCACTCAATCCCGATTGGAGTAGTGGACGAAGAATTATTGAACTCGGACATGTAGCTAACCAATTGAAACAGTGTAAGAACCGTGACTGTGAAAAACCTCTTCTTCTTCATAACATTGATCGTGAAACGACAGTTGGGTATGCCAGTATCCTGTACATCAAGTGTAGCTGTGGGATGAGCAATGCCATTACAACAGGGAAAAGTCATCGCCCACCTGACAAATCAAAGCGTGGAATGCCTGTTTTTGACATCAACACAAAGTCTACACTTGGTATGTATTTATAAAATAGATAAGTGAAAAAAATTCATGCATTTCAAACGTGTCCAATAAAGGTTACAGCTTTATCAAGTGTAAAAGATATGTATGAAGAATAAAACAACGTTCAAAAAACTTTCTTTCATATGATATTGTTTTGTATCTCGGGATTAAGGTCGAAACCTGTAACTCCCATGGAATCCATGGTTATTTAATCTAGCTTGATTTAGACAATATGATCTATTTTAGTAATTCTGAACCCAGTCCCATGTGACATGAAGTTTACTTGGGTTACTCTATATGATATACATATCAATCGCATGGATATTTTACTATGTTTCAGGTGTCATCCACAATGGCTTGACCTACAGACAGATGAAAGGGTAAATGTCGACATTAGAAGTCGGAGGTCTCCACCACACTGGGATGATGAGACGAAGAGAAGAAATCACCCCGATTACCCTTGGTGTCGCTCGAGATTCCTGCTCAGATGCCCTGAGCGAAGAGGCTGCACTGTCTGAAAAGAAGGAGGGGACCACCTACAAAACTGCAGTTGCTACACTCAGTGACAATGTGAATGTAGAAACCCCACTTCCTGTGTATGAACCAGAATGGGATAATTTGTCAGCTGCTGAGCCTTTGGTTTTCTGCAACATTGAAACGGGTTCATTGAACAAGGATTGTGACATTCTACAATTAGGTGCTTGTGCCAAAGGAAAGGCATTCAACCAATATATCATGCCAAGCAAGCCAGTATCACCATACTCAACCAAAGTCACTGGTCTATCAGCTCAGGGAGGTGTACTTTTCCAAGATGGTTAAACTATTTAAAACATTTTAAATATATTATGTGTTCACTTTCCAATCATTTGCCATCGGATTATTATTGTAGCACCTGATCGAGGTCTACAATACATAAAAATATGACAGTTGAAAGTAACAACATTGAGAAACATTAAAATTAACTAAGGTATATATGTTTTAAAGGTATGTTGTGAATAAATTTGAAGTTCTGAGACATATTAGACTGCAGAAGATATTTTTAGAGTTTTCGCGCCTAAAAAAGCAATGGGGGTATACTTACTTTTTGTGGTTTGAGTAAAAGTAAGCATGGTAACCTACCTATTTCTTAACATTTTCTGATTGCTTGTTTCCAAAACTTGATTTTTGTGTAGTTTGGTGACATTCTTATTGGTAATAATGATTTTATGACAATTTTTCTAAAAAAACTTTCTGATAACTCCGAAAATCGAACGCTTCAAAAGGCACTAAAAACATGCCAATCATGAAGAATTTTTAGTAAAATGTTTAAAATCAGGTATATTTTCTGTTTGTGTGATATATTTTATTATATAGAACATAAAAGAATAGCTGAATGTTTAAAAATAAATAAATTATCAATAAAAAACCAAGTTTTCTTATTTTCCCCTAAAATATGCCTAAAAGTGCTAACGGTCACTTCTTCTAGAGCGGATTTTTAAAAAAAGTAATATGGTGACCCCATCTCTTCTTTACACCATGGAATTCATAAATGTTCAAATAAGAGATAGGCAAAATTCCATGAACATCTTATTGCAACAACAATTGTGTGAATATCCCTTTAAATCTCTGTGTTGCTATTTCTTACAAAATTAATCTATTTTAGATAGATTGTGAAATAAGTCTCAAACAAGGTCCTGACAACTTATATTGATTCTGGCCTGGTTCCATAAAAACAAGTAGTCTCACTAAAGGTGGATGAATGAAAATTTGCAAGGTGAACTCTAATACCACGATCCTTGTGTACTGGGGCCCAAGCTCTACCCCTGAACCACTGATCTCCCTGTTTTATTAAAGAAGGGGAACTCTTTAGTAAAATAGAGTAAACTTATTTTTTTTTCTATAAAAAACCTCTTGTCTGCTCTTATCTGCGACTGCAGATAGCACATTTATTGACATTGAAAAACATGAAAAAAACTTCACACTTCTTAATCCTGGATATTGAAACTTGTCAAAAATTATGACTTTGATCCAAGACAGTTGCTGCTAACGTATGTAGAAACCACTGTGACTTTTTGGTCACAATGCTTTCTAACCAAAATAATAGACAAAATATTTTTTATTATTATTTTTGTTTGTATGCTGCTGCTTTCAATCTGGACCAGTCACAAAAGCAAATATGAAGAAATGAGATAAGTCAATGACAAAAACATTCCTTTCAAAGATGTCTGTCCCAGATATCTTAAGCCTAGAAATGGGGATAGTGATATCAGGGAACCTTTAGAGAAGATGACAGACACACAAACCAGTATTGGATGGCAGAATTAGTCCACCCCAATCAACCATGAACAACAAACAAATGAGGAAGGACAGAAATGCCACCATCAGCCATCTCGAAATTCATCAACCCAAATATGCTGCCAGTCTCCCAGAAAACAGCCTATTGGTACCATAGTTAGTATAGTGTTGAGGAACAAAGAGACGGATTCAGCCTACATTAGATCAGAAGACAAAAACAAACCATTTTTAAGCCCACAAAAATAATTTTGTAACAGTCAATTTTGTAAGGATCTAATTATGTGTCAAACAGACTTAATTAGCTTCAAAGATCAATCAAGGTATACTCAAGAAATAAAATTGGCTTGAAAGGGATTGGTCTTTTTCGCTCAAAGAAAACCAATTATTTCAAAATGCTATGCGAGATCAGTGCATTAATATAAGTTCTTCACATTTGTGAAAGACTAACTAGGTATTGCATTAAGCCTTCAACTTATTATTACTAGCCGGCACAGCCATGGTCGTCCTTACTGTTATTTAGCTTATCAAGTATAAACACTACCGGTAATAATCATCTACAGTAAAATTTTAATCAAACAATAATTTTTCATGAAGTCTACAGGGTAAAATAGTACCATATTAAAGAAATAGAGTTTCTATGTAGTTCAGGAACACATGTATGCTCAACCAATTTACATCAACTGATCCTAAAATCATTCTTTAAGACAAAGAACATAATGTTTAAGTCATAGAAAGAAGACCTGTTTCCAAACATTAAAACTAATTGGTTTTCTTTAACCCATAACCAAACAATAACGACATTTGACCGGTTTGTTGCAGACGGCTCTGGAAAACATTGTGGGAAAAGGAAGAATTGCTTGTTAAGAGCAATTTCTTCTTTTCCCACAATATTTCTTGCCCTATCAGAAGAAAGTTTTTCAATTTCATCACATTTTGAAATGTCGTCTACAAACTCTTTTAATTTTGGATAGTTGAAAATTTGGTGTTTGGTAAAGGGTTAAGGTAAATTTACTGCCATTCTTATCAATATTCCAGATATAATATGATGGTCAGCAAGCCCTTCCATGGTGTTTCTTGACTAGAAATGCCAAATACCTCTTTCACCAGTATCACATTTGATGACTTTATCAACGATTGGAGTAAAAATAAGTCAAGCTTGGGTTTAACTCCATAATGCCTTCTTTATATCTGCTGCAGAAGGCTGTAGAATCCAATGTACAAAAACAAAGCAAAAATTGTGGTTAGCAAATTCATCCTTTTGTCAAAATGATTTCTACCTCACAACAATTAGAAAATGTTATTTTCATACTTCATAACTGTTGTCCACTGTTGCTTGATTTGGAACAGTCATAAATTACCATATAAGGGATGATGGTTAAACTTTGAAATCCTGTTTATCAAATCAGTCCACAGGGACCAATGCCAAATGACATACCTTTATTATCAACATATGTTTATATTGCTAATATAAGTATGTCAAGCAACATTGGTCCCCGTGAAACAGACCACATACTCGCTGAGCTTAACCCTTTCCCAAACAATAACAACATTTGACCAGTTTGTTGCAGACGACTCTGGAAAACATTGTGGAAAAAGGGAAATTACTTTTAATAAGCAATTTCTCCTTTTCCCACAATGTTTTCTGCCCTATCAGAAGATTGTTTCTTAATGAATTTCATCACATTTTGAAATGTGGTCTACAAACTCTTTCAATTTGGAACAGTCAAAAATTTTGCGTTTGGTAAAGGGTTAATTCAGTGTTCACACACCAACACTGATGATGGAACAGGTGGAATCGAGGGATGAGCTTTTCATGGATGCATTAACACCACAATTCTCAGAGACTTGGCAAACATTAGTTATCAAACAAGGAGATTTTCGATGCATAATCAAAGATCTCAACTAAGGAATAATCCTAATAAAAGCCAACAGTTATTGCTGGCCTGCCAATCATGTGCTCACACATCTGTAAAATCAAACAACTTCTTTTATTTCTGTGTTCTTCTAAGCTTCCTATATTATTAGCTTATTGAACCCTTTTTGGAATTGATCAGAGACCACAGTAGCATCTAGACCTTTCCTTTATAGCATGACTTACAGCAGACAGCATAAACACCACAGTAGCATCTAGACCTTTCCTTTATAGAATGAATTACAGCAGACAGCATAAACACCACAGTAGCATCTAGACCTTTCCTTTATAGAATGACTTACAGCAGACAGCATATACACCACAGTAGCATCTAGACCTTTCCTTTATAGAATGACTTACAGCAGACAGCATAAACACCACAGTAGCATCTAGACCTTTCCTTTATAGAATGACTTACAGCAGACAGCATAAACACCACAGTAGCATCTAGACCTTTCCTTTATAGAATGAATTACAGCAGACAGCATATACACCACAGTAGCATCTAGACCTTTCCTTTATAGAATGACTTACAGCAGACAGCATAAACACCACAGTAGCATCTAGACCTTTCCTTTATAGAATGAATTACAGCAGACAGCATAAACACCACAGTAGCATCTAGACCTTTCCTTTATAGAATGACTTACAGCAGACAGCATAAACACCACAGTAGCATCTAGACCTTTCCCTTATAGAATGACTTACAGCAGACAGCATAAACACCACAGTAGCATCTAGACCTTTCCTTTATAGAATGACTTACAGCAGACAGCATAAACACCACAGTAGCATCTAGACCTTTCCTTTATAGAATGAATTACAGCAGACAGCATATACACCACAGTAGCATCTAGACCTTTCCTTTATAGAATGAATTACAGCAGACAGCATATACACCACAGTAGCATCTAGACCTTTCCTTTATAGAATGACTTACAGCAGATAGCATAAACACCACAGTAGCATCTAGACCTTTCCTTTATAGAATGACTTACAGCAGACAGCATAAACACCACAGTAGCATCTAGACCTTTCCTTTATAGAATGACTTACAGCAGACAGCATGAACACCAAACGAAAAATCAAAGAAAAACTTAAAACCAGAAAAGGTAAACTCAAAGAAAAACTAAAAACAGAAAAGGTATTATTGAAACCACAAAAATTGAAAAATTGCTTGTCGTATGCAAAACCTCCATTTAGGACAATGTAAGCAAGGTTATATGAATAAAACTCATTAACTTGTAGAATTCAGACAACTTACACACCATAAAAAGAACATATGATGGTAAAATAGTTTCAAGAAAGTAACAGGGAAAAAGGAAAAAGTTCTCATGATGATCAACATATTCCACCATACAAATATTCTCATATATTTATCATAATTGTATGAAACATGCACAGCTATAAAGTTTTCTTCATTTTCACAAATCTGATTCATCTGTGCCATCTGCTTCGTAGAATTGTGAAGGTCTTGATAGTTTATAACACATTATACCATATCGAGCATTTCATGTGATTCTATAGCAAGTCTTTCACAAGTTTGAAACACTATAGTATTGCGCTGAATCTTTGATTATCCGACACTTCATTTAACCATCATGATGAAAAATTTAATCCTATATCATTATGACTCCCTATATTGAACATGAAAAGAAACAAAAGACTGTGATAAAAGGAGGAATTACTCCTTGGTTATTTGACTTTTTCTTCCATAGTTGAAAGTAGATGCATCAATCCATGCTTTTTTATCGTTACAATGTTGGCAGTCTTTCTTTAAATTTTGGCCCCTCCAAATAGCTCAAATCTAGAAAATCTTTTATTATCCTGTTGTTCAATGATTATTGACAACATTTCTTTTACTCTATTTTACAAGCATCACCTTTTGACACTTGCAGTTCCGACCAATCACCAACTCAGTTGATATTTTGGGGAAAAGGGTGCAGATTCATATCAACAAATTGCTATTAATCATATAACAAATGAGACAAAAGTATTGATTTTTGATTTTCGTCTTCATTTTAACCACAATTAACCATCTTTAAATTTCATGCTTCACTGCATTAATAATCTGATGCATTTGTTCCCACAACTGAAATTATCTTTAACATCTTTGACACCTGCATTGATATTACAGCAGACAACTATCCTTTATCATCCTTCAGACGACATGAACTATTCCGTATTTCAATGTCAACTACTCATTTATACAGTTTATTACAATTTACAACATCAAACATTCATTTAAATTAATCACGTTTCCCATTCCAGTTTGACAATTAGTAATCGGGCTGTTTGTTATATAACTCTAAACAGAGAATTATGAAAATGATGTTTGCTGAAGAAAACTCTGCTGAAGAGCACTGCCATTACCTCTCTTGGTCTTAAAAAAATCAACTCCAAAAGATGAAGCATTTTCATTTCATTGAGATTAAACTAAGTACATATATCTGTCGCTGAGTTTGCTCATTTAGTTATTCTTCTAGATTACTGAATCTGCAACTTCAAATTTGGATGATTTTGGACAGATCTCTTTGTTGGTCTTTATGAATTAAATTGTATTGTGTAATTGAATGTTTGCAAATTGTCATGACACGAAACATATATAAAGATCTACACCAGTTACAGGTTCAAAGAATTGCAGGCAATCTATAAGATTGTCACTAACCCTAAACGAAGCTATCCCTGATTTAAAACTATAAAATCATTGTGGTAAACACAGCAATTGATTCCATGGGAGTCTTCTCCTTTTCCTACAGTAAATAACCTACCAGGGGAGCGAGGGTCTTGCAATTTGCTTCTTCCTGTATTTTGAGGGTTCATCGCAAGGCTTAATTAACACATTACCGGGAAGCATAAACGAGCAATTTCTCATTTTGCCACAATGTTTTTGCGCTATCAGAAGATTATTTTTTAATTTCATCTCATTTTGAAAGGTCGTCTGCAAACTCTTTCAATTTGGAACGGTCGAAAATCTGGCGTTTCGTAAAGGGTTAAGTAACTCCTGAGGGATTCACTGCAAGACTTCATGAAACACTTTCTATAGAATTTGCACTGAACCCTAGTCGGACAGTTACTTTTATCAAGCATTTTAGTCTTGCATTGAACTCTTGATTAGGTAAAAGCAAACTTGCAATTTCAAATGTTTAAAAATAGCTGGTGTTTGGGATTTTTACACTAGAATCAAAATTCAGGGTTCTCTCTGGCTAAAATTTTCTTTGCGCCAACACTTGCGCCAAATTGAAAAAGTTGGAGCCAAATTAAAAAAATTGGAGCCAAATTCAATAAATTGGAGCCAAAACAGTCTTTTGTAGAAGGGGAAATCCTTCATTAGGGTCACCTACGGTTCTAAAGAGGTTCTCAAGTGTTCATTTGTTCTATCTATTTCTATGTTCTGTTTTCATTAGGTTCTATGGATTAAATCCTCTCTCACACTCAACATTTGAAACAGGACATAGCAGAAACATGACTTTCACCTTGGCGTCATATCATAACCAACTATTTCCTGTCTTCCAGGCCTCATTGTCAGATGTTTATTTGATTTTTAGTGGTAGGCATATTCAACGACTGAGAAGATCGATTTATAGTCACTCTTGTGTTGAATCAGAATTAAGTGTCACTTAAAATCGTGGATTTTATATACCAAAACTTCGGTGCATAAAAGAGTTTCATTTATTTGTCAACCAACACAACTGACTTCTTCGTATTTGATGTCAACTTCTTTAAAAGGAGCCAGCGCGATGGCAAACATTTTGATTGAAAAGCAATTAAAGTAATCAAAGTCATAATTTCCATATAATTGAAGTTGTAAAGGCTGGCGAATGACTAAATGACAAGAAAGTGTCACCTTCAACAAACTTGACAATCAACAGATAATAAACTGAACAAGTGTGAAAACAAGATAATCCCGTATCGGAAATCGCATTTGATAAACAAGCTGGTTCCCGAGTTCTAATTCAAAGTACTGCGATTACGGGAACCATCGATATATGGTTCTCGGCTCTACGGTAAAAACAAATCGATATTGACTCGAGATCGGCAACCATGCGGTAAACAAACATAGATGGCGCCAGGCACTTTCGCCAAATTTGTTTTTCTTGCGCCAATTTCTTAATTTTGGCGCCAATGGCGCCATAATTTGCGAAGGCCAGCGTGAACCCTGAAATTTGTTACAAAAAAAATTGTATTTATTTCCGTTTAACATTTCATCAACTCATCTAAATAGTATTACCATTGTTTACAAACTCTTTAACAATAACGACATTTGAAAAGTTTGTTGCAGGCGACTTTAGAAAACGTGGGAAAAGGAGAAATTGCTTGTAACAAGCAATTTTTCCTTTTCCCAAAAATGTTTTCTGACTTATCAGAAGGATATTCTCCAATTTCATCACATTTTGAAATGTCACCAGCAATCTTTTTTAATTTGGGACAGTCGAAAATTTGTTGTTTGGGAAAGGGTTAAAGAAAGGATAATATGAATAAGTATCGAAAGGTTTTTTGTTGTCTCTCGGACCAAATGGATTTTCCTCATCCTTGTACTAGTCAATAAAACTTATTAGCAACATGCTTGAATCTAACCAATTAATACAGTGATACATATATCTCATTCAAAACAAATATAAGTTAAGTTGTTTGTTTGTCAAAATTAGTAAAATCTGTTTCATTTTCTACATAATTTCATGTGTTCAAGTAAAGTAAAAGAAACATTTTTGATAATTTCAAATTGTCAATGTCAGTATTACTCTTTTGGATTCAGATATGCAAAAACAGTTATTTGGCAAAAGTAATGTCAGTCTGCATTTTTAAATGTTCATGTCTGTAAATAAATTCAAATCCATTGATACAATGCCAACAGATCCTCCCACAAACTTTCTCTGATAAACTTGTGTATATTATAATCACAAACCTTTTAACAATCTTTTAACTTATTTCTAGCAAAAACTGAGAACAGGCTATAGCTCTTTGGCTGATATACGGAAGAAATCATTATTGATACGGATCCACTTGTGAAACAAAATAAGAAATCAAACTTGCATGACAACAAAAGGTTGAATTAGGGAAACAGGTGCCTTTTTTTCTTTGGCTATTGTATTATTTGGTTAGGCAAAACTATAAGGGACTGCATTGGGTGGTAATAATCTTCTGTCTAAACATCTTTAAAGGCTCCCTTTGTTAGGAGCCCCAATCTTTTCTTCTTTTTATTCGGGTTTTACATCACATCAACATTATTTCAGTTATGTAGTGATGCCTGACTCTTAATGATGGAGAAAGACCCCATACTCAACTGCCCATAAGGGCTGGTCAAGGCGATAGAACAATCGGCATTCCGCAAGTCAGTCGGGAGACTGCCTCTCATGAAAATCCATATCCCTCTCAGGATTTGAACCCACGCGGAGAGGGGCCAAGTTCTGTACTCTAACCACTAGGCCAAAGAGGGCCCCCCAATCTTTTAAAACAGCTGTTCATTAAAAATCTTGCCAGCTAGTTTCGATTTTTTTCTCAAAAACAAACATAATGGAAATGTGTTTCAGTCTGAATACAACTATTACTGCTACTCCCTAAAAATTTAATTTAACATGTACATATCAAAGCATAACTTATTGGGTCATTTGCAAACTCCTGCATTCAGTGGTTGATATTAAATCTGAATGATCATTATGGCAGCTTGTCAACACTGTGATTACCTCGTGGTACACGCTAGGTGGTTTAAAACTTGGTTCATTTTTGTATGAGTTAGTTTATTTATGATTTGCAAGAAATCAAGACCTCTGCAACATCAATACTGATGCTTTGGAAAATGGAATTCTTATGCTGTTTTATTACTTACTATAAACATAGTGAGGTAAGGCAGCCTAGGTCTCTGTATGACTGTTAAAGACAATCTTTATAGGCGGGTAAAAGTGAGAAGCCAAACCCCTTTTAGATCTGATGTTAAAGGATTGGCATTTCAAGGCTTTGTCAAAATAAGAACAGATATATTCAAACATTACATTTTCCACACAAAAACAGCATGATGCCCACAGCTAAGGCAGGGCATTCAGGAATTTCTTTTTAACTTATTTTGTGGATGATATGTAGTTATCTTTGTTGCCCTAATCTTGTTCCTTGTGACATTGCATTCTGTTTGTTGTTAAGCACTGCTGTGGGCAGACACATTATAATTTTAGTTGTCCCATCAAAATCAACAATGTGAACCGAGATTTTCTTTCATCACTTAATAATGCATTTAATCTGAAAGTATTCCATACTTGATCAAATATAAAAGGGTTATAACCATGCAGGATAACTTCCTTGTTTCTTTTTCAGGAGAAACACTGAAAGGTCCAAGTAAAAATCATGAGTGTAGCTTCATCAAGATCAAGATGAAAACTACTGTATTGTTCTTGGCACATTTATGCCAATTTGAGAGGCTATTTCATTGTTATAGGGAACATGTAGGTGTATATGGACAACACGTGATATCATTGACTGAGAACTCATTCTTCACGGATCAGATGTGAAAGTGGCTTCTAGAAATTGGAGGTTTATTAGTTTATTTGCTATGTTCGTTACGATAATTTAAGGGAACGGAGGGATATACATAAGTTTGAACTTTGCGTGTAATAAACGCGTTGGATGTAAACTAAAGCCGACTCTATCAGTTTGTTTTTCAAATGAATACAAGGGTTTTAACGGACCTAATTGATCAAGCACAGCTGTAAATCCGATTCCAATCCAAGATACGGCCATCACGTTGTACCCCACCCACCATTATTCAGATGTGTCACTATGGTTTGACCAATATAATCATAAGCTTAAACAAATGACTTACTGATTCTTTGAAATGACTTGACGCTAATTGGGGAATAAGACTATATTAACGTTGAGTTTCTCAGCAAAGTGATATTACTCGAGGAAAGTGTGCTTTTAATAAAATGGTACCCCGTCCAGCTAATGTATGCATTTTGAAAGTGGGGACCATATATAATTGGAAACTTTCGCACTAGTCATATTTCGAAACACACAGTTTCGTGCCAATACCATTCGTGACCAAATGGCTTTCATGACAAGAGCAATGCTATTGAAATTGATAATGTTATTAGATTTGATAGTGATAATGATATTAGAATTAATGCTGCAATACTTGTCATTAAAGAAATTTATATTTTCCACAGAAGATCTGGTTTTGTAAAACATTTGTGATTCAATATTATGTTTCATAATTGAACATATAAGTTTCTTTTAATAATTTATGTAGATTCATATTGTCATGATTTAATGTCATCCATAGTTCTTTGCATCTCTGCATATTTACATAAGCTGTCAAGGGTTCATGAGTACTAGAAGTATCATCATTTTAAGTATGGGCAAAGCAGATCCTAGAATTTACCTTGAATTACCTTATCGTTTTAAATTAATTGTGAAGGAAGCTTAAAGCTTGTTCAATGATACTCTTGTTGACTGGCTCATGGATACTTAACCGGTACTTGCGCTGATTTTTTGGTTTGTCGCGCAATTTATCTCCTTGTCTGACTGGGATTCAAACCCGTGACCCTCGGTACAAAGGCCAATGCCCTGGTTTGGGGCGTATTTTGTCGAATCACAATGTCTTATTCACAGGTCAAGTTGAAATAAGTGACATCAATTTGGCTGTTTTGCAAAGGAAGGGCTGTTTTGCAAAGTAAGAGCAATCAGCAGTCAGCTTGGAAACTAGATCTCTGACGAAAGTCTAAATCCAAGACATTTAATTAATTGATTAACTGACATTGGTCTAGCAGAGCACAAGAGGCCAAAGCGGAATGAGGCATTAGATCCACTCCAATCTGGACAATCCTGCCTGATATGTAAAAGGACATTCCATGACAGGGTCTGATCTATCAGTCATCTACGCGCCTACAACACCAACACATAAAAAAGAGAGAGTTGAAATCTTGGTCATCTTCAATCGAAGGACGAATAAGTAGTATTTCCATCATAAGTAAATAAGAACATAAGGCTTTCTATTGAGCTCAAGTACAGAAAATCAAGCGTTGAAGCAAGTATCAATGTCAGATGTCAATCAGGTGACAGTGGTATAGCATCTGTCTCTGGTACTGAGGCTTTGGGTTCAATCCCTATTAGCGTTTAGGTGAAATGCCAGTCTAGCCCTTAAATCATTACTGGATTACTGGTTTAGTTTCCAGGAAGCAGCCATCCAGAGTGAGTTTAATAAGCTTCAAGCTTTCATCACAATCAATGTTATATGAAACAGTTAAAACTAATTAGGAGACATCTTACAAAAGACCCATTGTTTACCTAAGGAAATAATAAAGGAAAATAACTCATATTACATAAATGATAAGTTGGAGTAAAACACAATGTCCTTCCCTCATTCTCAACAGTGCTATGAAGAAAATTACCTATTTCCTCATATTGGAATCTGTGACAAATAAGTAGCATTATAACATTAGGACGAAATACTTTTTGGAAAGAATTTATTCTTTTGTCATAGATGTTTTCCTAAGTCAGTTAATGCCGTAGCAGCAAAGTAAGGTATTATGGAGTCTTTGGGCATTGTTACTTAAAACTTATTCACAATAAACTAAAACCAATAAATCAACAAGGCCAAGTGTAAATGAGCCTCATAAAGAAGGCATTTTTTTCCTCATCCCTCCTCAACGAGGGCTTAACCCTTTACCAAATGCCAAATATTTGACTGTCCCAAATTGAAAGAGTTTGCAGACGACATTTCAAAATGTAATGAAATTGGAAAGTAATCTTCTGATAGAGTAGCATGCATTGTTACGAGCAATTTCTCCTTTTCCCAGTGTTTTTCAGAGTCATCTGTAACAAACTGGTAAAATGTCTTAATTGTTTGGTAATGAGTTCATCTGTTTCATCATCTTTAAATGACTCCAAATCTTGTCTGTATAAACGCTTTCTGAACAATTTTTGAAATGTTGCCTACAATTGCATTGAATTTGATCTAATTTGCAAAACCTTACCTGTAAATGCATTAAATTTTATTGAACTTAAATGCTAGACAAGAGAATTAAAAGTTTCTTTTTGGCATCTTCTCACTTTGATCATAAAGTGTACAAAAATCTTCACACCTATAGCATTAGCACTTAAGGATATCTCTTGTTATTAAGCTGAACCATCATTTATAAACTTATACACACAAAGAGCTTTAAGAAGAACCGACACAGGGTCTTTATTATATGGTTTCCATTAAAAGCTGTTAAATAAAAGATCACTTTGTAGCCCTTGCCCCATAAAGATCACTTTCAACACATAAGTAACCAACATTGATGAAAAAAGGAATAATCACATGAGAACAAGACATTTGTTCAGATTTCATCTGCCTAAGGGTATAAGTTAAATTTAACAAATTATTTATGAGTTTGATTCCTTGGTAATGCCATAAAAACAGTAAATGCACATTTATCTTTTACAAAAGGTACATTTATTAGACAATTTATTTCTTACATGTAGATCATCACAAAAGCCCAGTCATGTTAACACAAAAAACAAAAGTAAAACAAATATCTTGGTTAATATAGGAAAAACATTGACCAATTCAAGAAAGGAAGTAAAGAACCTTTGTAAAATACAAAATCATTATAAATATCTCACAAAGTAGGCAGAGATCCAAATAAAAAACATGCTCCCCTACTCAAATATCTCCTTTCTCTTTTTATCAAACCCTTTATTGTAGGTATTTAATAAACTCATCACAGTGATATCAATGTTTTTCTTTGTTTTCAAGTTTGAATTACCGTCTTAAATATACACGTAGATCTGGGTAAACCATTAAAATTCACTCAATACAAATACAACAGAATTGTTCAAGACCAGTTGTTGCAGTCAAATCAAGTATTCATGAAATATTTTTAAAATGCCATTTTTAGTAAAAATCTGAATTATATGAAACAAGAATAACACACTTCTATGAAGAGTATTCAACCAGGCTTTACCGAAACAAAAAACAATAAAAGAAACATCACAATTTTCTAAGTTTCACATTATGACCATGTATGAAACATGCTACCCTTTATCTTAAATAAAATTACTCAAAAGAATTTGTTGCCAACAACTTACAGAACCATAAACTCCTCACAGTGATCTCCCTTTATCATATTAATCACCTCCATCACAAATGAAAATGGAGTTTAAAGATAGCATATGCAGAAAGAAAAGTTAACATTTTGTTTTGGCAGTAACCATTTTGACAAAAGGAGAATTCGCAAATTGATTCCTCCTTTTGTCACAATTCTTTCAAATATATAAAGGAAAGGGTTTACTAACACAAGTTGTTACTTGCATCCAATTAATACATTTCACAACTCACAAAGTCATTCATCATGAGAATCTATTTCTTGTTCTTCTCATTTTGTTCTTGCAGAAATAGATAAGCAGATGAGAAGTCTTTCCCACCAAACCCATGATTGGTCATAGTTCTGTAGATCTGATGTGCTAGAGAGCCCATTGGTGTCGGGGATTTGTTCACAGTAGCTGCATTCTGGGCCAACCCTAAATCCTGGAATACATGGAAATCAAATATGATGAAAGAGGTTCTAAAAGTTCAACGCAAGAATATAGTTAAATTTATAAGCTTATTTAATTTACATCAATTGTGAAACAACTTCTTACAACTTATATTAATCACTCTCATAATAAGGCCTTCTTCAAAACAAAGAATTTGCTGTAAACTTGCAATGAACACTTGCCTTGTCTTTTGGTCATCGGTTTGTATACAAATATTTTGGCTAGATTTCATTAATTTGTTTGTTTTGGGTTTTTTTTTATATGGGTTTTACATCACATCAACATTATTTCAGTTATGTAGTGATGCCCGACTATTAATGATGGAGGAAGACCCCATACTAAACTGCCTATAAGGGCTGGTTAAGGTGGGTAGAACCATTGGCATTCCGTAAGTCAGTCGGGAGACTGCCTCTCATGAAAATCCATATCCCTCTCAGGATTTGAACCCACGCGGAGAGGGGCCATGTGATTTCAAGTTCTGTACTCTAACCACTAGGCCACGGAGGCCCCTTCATTAATTTGTATGCAATAAATAGTTAGGTAAAACCTGTAAAATGTCAGGTGATCCATTCATTACATCACAAATTTTCAAAGCATTTCTTTCTTATTAAAAGCTACTTCTTACCATTGACCTTGATTGGATTTGTTCTTGTTATAGAAAACTTTAAACAAAATGCATTGTCACTCAAGTTTTCTTACCAAACTAATTGAAAAAGTCATAGTTTCCTTGACCCAAAAGTGTTGATTTCAGCATAAGAAGCCAAATTCATAAAAAACTATAGGTTAAAACAATAGACATGAATTAATACAGAATCATTAACACCATATCATGTGCACCACAACAACAACAACAACACCTTAAAGAGGAAGTAAGCCCTTATATTTAATGTTGCAATAATCTTTACTTTACCTTGGTCATGAGAGCAGTCCCAAACCCTCCTTGGTAGTTGTTACTGGATGGTACCCCTTCTTTCACCCCGGGTACTGGGTTATATACCTCCGACGACCAGCATCGGCCAGAACTCATGTTGAGTATCTTAGCTAACAAGACAGGATCCAGCCCAAGTCTGAAAATTATTAGAAACAATTTACTGCTTAGTCATAGTGGTTTCTAAATTCCTTTGCATCCAAGATGGTATGTTGAGGTAATATGGAGTATGGAGTTAAGTCACAATATAAAATTATTTTACATTTTTCTTTAAAGGAGAAGTTTGCATTTTTGTGCCAGTGTTCCTTAAGCAATTCATAATAACTATTTTGAAAAAAAAAATAAGACTTATGTATGCAATAAATGATTCCAAGCATATAATTGTTTTAAACAGGATGTCTCTATTGAAAAATGAACTTTGAGAATTTCACTTACTCCTGATAACTAACATGATGTATTCTGCCATCTTTCCAAGAAAATATCCTAACAAATCAATGTTTGACTAGAACTAACAAAAAGGTTTTTTGGGACTTTTTCGTATGAACCTAAAAGTATGTAGTTGTAGGCATGTATGTTCTGATTGAAAATAAACACAATTGCTTTACTTCTGTCATTCTTTTTTATTTATGTAATGACATGAATTAGGTTTATTTATATGGGGTATGCCAATGTTCAGAAGGACAAATTTATCAGCCCCTAGGTTTTTTCAAACAGACAGCAGGAGTCCTTTCCATAAATGGCACATTTATATATCAAATTGAATAATTAAAAAGAAAAGAATTGTGGGAAGTAGAATTGTTTCTTAAGTCTTCTACCATAGCTTGGTTCAAGTTAAATCAAATCCATACAGATCTATTCTAAAAGAGGAACTTGTTAAAAGTCTGCCTTTCTTTCATTTTCACAAATCGATAAATCTGCATTGTTCTCACCTCATTCCTAGATTCATAGTTTCTGCTGTCCCAATCATGGAAATACCCAACAACATGTTATTGCAGATTTTGGCAGCCTGGCAATGAAATAAAAACTGCTAAAAAGGGTAAAACTTTTTTCTGATCAGAAATATCTCAATATAATTTGAAGCACTGAACATGTTAAGAGGAGGAACAGTAAACTATTCTCATTACTTTGTAATTTATCCTTTTGTCATAATGGTTTCGAAAGCACATATCTTAAATTGAAGTATAAAGGAGAAGGGATTAAATGTTTTTCACAAATGTTAGATAACTAGTAGTCTGCCTTCACCTACATTTGTAACATGCTGGGCACAAAAAAGGCCTGTTGAAGTAATGTAAAAATTCTTAGAGCTACAAAGGTAACCCTCTATCAATTATTACAACAAAATAGTCTATCAATCTGAAATAAAAAAAATGTTCTTTTGTTGGTCATTTCTTGCAGTTTACAACATTTTTTCAGTTATGATGGGGCATTCGTGTATTCCAAACTAAAGCAACTTTATTTTCCATTTAGAATTGGCATTTCAAATTCATATCAAGAGAGCCAGGTGCAGGAGCCTTTATTTCAATTTTATTTGGTCTTTGGTATGATCTAGGAATTGAACATACAGCCCCCACATACAAGGCAGACACTCTATCTCTGTGAAAATACAGTGGTCTAAAAATATTGTCAAAATCATTTCATAAGGTGTCTATGAACATTAACTCAAAGGATGAGAACAAGACATTAGCAAGTCTTTCACAACTATAAATTACCTACTATAGTATTGCAATGAACCATCTAACTGTGCCACCATCTGTAAAGTACTTACTATAGTATTGCACTTAAACTGCACAATCAAACTTACCTGTCCTGTGCCCACGGCTCCACAATGTACCACATTTTTACCCATACAGCTCAGGTACTCGTTGGCCACCTGAAATTGATCCTCTGGTCCACCAACCATAAACGTGAGGCCTGCATCTCGGGCAGCCATCACACCTGGGTATATAAACATGTACATGAGATACAGTACAGGTGAAGGGCTTTAAACAGTCCTTTCAAAATAATCATTCAAAAATCAATTATAAGACTTATATTTGTTGAAAGCCATTAGTTTTGTTAGAAGAGGTTTCCATGGTGACCCAAAACAGAAAATTGTGTGTAAAGTTCCCCTGCACCCAACCGCTATTTGTCAATACCTTGCCTTAAATAACGTGGATTTTAATCGGGTTCTTCTATGGGGGATACAGTCGAGCCTCGATAGTGTGCTCGTCGTTAATCCGGATTATTCGCCATCTGGACAGAATTTGTAGGGAACAATCCTTACCTTCATTAAATGAACCGCTTAATCCGGAAAATCCGCTTTCTGGCTCCAGACAATAAAATTCTGGAACCAAACCTTACTTCCATTAGTATATGCGTACGGCTAATCCAAAAACCAGTATAATGATTATCATTTTTGCAATTACCTATGTTAATTGAAGATACGGTAATCCGACATTCACACCATTGGCAAAGTCGCACATATGCTTGATCATAAAATGTCACCAAGTGTAGTGTAATGAAAGGTGTTGATTATTTGTAAATCAGTCATTTTGTCAGTTAACTTGTCTAACCTTATTGTAATCATCGTTGCGTGCAGATAGTTCACTTTGTAAAAGGTTCGCTGCATTAACAGCGATCAGGAGACAATGTCTGGCAATCATTTTCAACTATTACGTATTTTTTTCTTCATTGTTATTATTATGAAAAACGGTGTATAGGTAAACATTTCACTGGAAACTTGCTGATTCTTTATTCCAGATTATTCTTTAATACGGGCATTTCTCCTGGGAATGAAAGTGTCCTGAAAAACGAGGCTCGACTGTATGTATATAGAAGCTTTGAACCATTGTTTATGAGAGCCTCTGGCTAGAGACCAAGCAATTATTGTTCTACAATACAGTTAACCCGCGATAGTCCGAACGTCGTATATTCAGAATATTCACCATCCGAACAGAATTTTGAGGGAACGGTCCTTACCTTCATCAATTTAACTGTTTAATGCGGAAAATCCGCGTTCCGGAACCGGACAAAAGAATTCGGGAACCAACAGTCACTTTTCATAGTATATGCGCATGGCTAGTCCGGAAACCAGTAAAATCGTTTATTTTGCGGTTACAATTGCGAATGAAGGGAACGGTCTTCTGTTGTAAACGGCATTCACACGTTTTGCAATGTATGCTTGACCATAACATGTCACCTAGTGTCGTGTACTGGAAGGTGTTGATTGTTTATTAATCGGTCATTCTGTCAGTTCATTGGTCTTACATACTTGTAATTACGGTCGCATGTCGATACTTGAGTTTGTAAAAGGTGTTGATTGGCTGATTGGCTGCTTAGACAGCAATCAGGAGACAATGTCTGGCAATCATTTCAATTATTACTCAATCGACATGCTCCTTTTCCCTATATATAAACTCTCGACTATCCCACCCTATCTCATTTCTCGATATTGAAATAAGAAGATACAACTTAAATGTCTACACCCACAGCCAAACGAAGACGTGTCGAAATACCAGTTTCTTTAGGAAATTTAACTTCTCGAAAGACATTGCTTCAAATTGTCATTTTTTTAAAATCTGTTTTGACCAAATAAACACTTCCTAACACACTTTATATTTCCCTTCAAAAAAAATAATAATTGTGTATTTCTTTTTTCATAGTATTTATCATGATACACCGACACCGTGTAAAGGTAAACATTTCGCTGTAACTCGCATATTCTTTATTCCGGAAAATTCGTTAATACAAACATTTCTCCTAGGAACGAAAGTGTTCGGATAAACGAGGGTCGACTGTATTTGATTTGGTCAAATACCAACACAATCATGTTTATCATAAACACAGGGATGTCATCTGCCTATCATAAAGTTTACAATTTGATTTTGAATAACTTGGTAGGTTTTTGAAAACAATGATTGCTATCATGAAGAGGAATGCCATAACTCAACTTTCAACAAAAATTGTATTCGTTGTTAGAAGAGACAGTTGAAAATGCAATGTTTAGAAAAAGATAATATATTGAGAGTTCAATACAAGACTTTAGTAAGACCTTCACATACATAAAGCAATTTTTGCATAATATTGCATTGAACTTTACATATGGGTGAATCTGAATAAAAATGGTTTACCTCCTGAGACTGGTGCATCCACAAAGCTGGCTCCCTTTTCCTGAGCAAGTTGGGCCATAGTCTGTGATACAGATGGGTCTATAGTACTACAGTCCATAAGTAGGGTACCAGATTTTACAGTGCTGAAAGGGAAACCAAAGGATTTAATAATAAGATATCAAAATGACTTATGAACTCTTATTTATACATTTCCAAACAATTTTAACAGGAATCTCCAGTTGTTGTCATTACAAAAGAAGACTTTGAAACTATTCATCTACATTCAAATGTTGGTATTGTCACCATAAGTTTCAAAGAAAACAAATACAAAGATGCAAAAATCAATAGACTATAACCTACACATGCCTACTCTCAAATCCCTAAAATCAGTAAAATGGACCTCGATCTAGATTAGTCTCCCAACTGACTCCTGAAATGCAGATAAAACACACCAGTTTGATTGATCCCTTATTGAGAGCTAGACTTGTTTTTTTCTTTATTACTAATGAGCCTAGCATTGCCATATAACTTAAAAAATGTTGGTTAATTATACAATAAAACAAACAAACACACCTGAATACACCGTCCTTTCCTGTGTACACCTCTTGTACATGGGAGCTCTCTGGCAACATGGATACAACCCGTGAAACATCGGACGCCACTTCACCAGGCGAACCTGCTATCTCAGCACCTAATTGATTGTGAGAATGGTTTCATATAGGTAACTCTTAAACATAAAAATTTTGAGTTTTGCTAATTAAATAAAGTTATCTAACAGTCTTAATAGAAAACAACAAAAAAACACATTTAGATAGCATTAAACAAATCAATATATTTTCTTAGTGATTTTAGATTGAAGAATTGTGAAAAAAAAATCTACATTAATTATCTGTCCTTATAAGCAATTTTTTTTTGTCACAATGATTTCTTATATCTTCTGTTTCAGTTGCGATTTATTTTATATATAAAGCATAGGTTTCATTTGTTATGTACGTTTTTCATAATTTTCATGGTTTAAATGGGGGAATTACTATAAGCCTTTATATATTTGGGAATGTGCATAACTTAACCCTGAAAAGATGTTGAAAAAAGATGATGGAAAATGCTAAACCCCTTACCAAACAATAATGATATTTGACCAGTTTGTTGCAGACGATTCTGGAAAAAAATTGAAGGAAAAGAAGAAATTGCTCTTAGCGAGCAATTTCTCCTTTTGCCACAATGTTTTCTGCCCTATCAGAAGATTATTTTTCAATTTTATCACATTTTGCATTGTCTCCTGCAAACTCTTTCAATTTGGAACAGAAAAGGATTTGGCATTTTATAAAGGGTTAAACATACAAACTTTGTGACTTCTGCTGATTAAATAAAGTTATCGGACAGTCTTAATAGAAAACAACAGCAAACCACATTTAGATAACATTTAACAAATCAATATATTAATATTACCGCCCCTCATTTGCAATTTCTTTTTTTTGTCACAATGATTTCTTACATCTTCTGTTTCATTTGCTGTCTATTGCATGTATAAAGCATAGGTTTCATTTGTTGTGTATGTTTTTCATTATGTCTATAATTTAAATGGAAGAATTCCTACAAGTCTTTATAAGTTGAGTATGTGCATAACTTAACCCTGAAAAGATGTTGAATAAAAATATTGGACAATTCTTAAGTACAAAGAAACAATAAAAGAGGAGAATCCAGTTGTACACAGACTCAGCTTTCATGTTTAATGTACATTCAATAGTCCCTCTTTGTATAATACAATGTTAAGGAAGCCATATAAAACAAACCTCATCAAGTTAAACTCACTTTTCTATATGAACTAAAGTCTGTGTAATTTCTCCAAACACAAATAAACTCCAATAGTTAAATCTCATTTACAAAAAGACAACATAACCCATCTATCTTTTCATAAGTTGTCTGTTGTGTTGGCATAACAAAGGTATTCCTTACCTGCCTCCTTGAGAGTTTTCAGATTGTTTGGCATCACATCATAGACAATAAGCGGATAGCCTTTCTTTAACAGATTTTGGGCCATGAAACCTCCCATGTTACCAAGTCCAATAAAGCCAACTTTGGTAGCCTGGAAGAAAGTTAGGCAAAATATTGCAACTCATTTTGATATGTAGAAACTTATGGCATTCTGAAGGCAGTATCATTTAATGGGAAAACATAGAACTCCTGTATAGCAGTCTTTAAAAAAAATGCCCAAAGTTATCTGCATTCACAAAGAGTTAAAGGGGACTTTGTTAAGAAATATAGAATCATTACATATAACCACAAACAGATTTTTCTGAGAAGGTTTATAACATTATTCTATGGTAGAAGAAAAACTATATCTTTATATTATCTATAGTTATACACTATTAGTTATGCTTTCACTTTTCCAAAATATCTTAAAAAGAATTTGGGTTAACTTCAGAACGAAAATTTGTTAGTGTTTAGAATGTCTATAACCAGTTAAACATTTAAAGTAAAAGTAAGAAAGATTTATATAACAATAAGTGTAAGTACAATGAAAACATAGATATAATTACCATTCTGTTCGAGCTACCTGAAATTATAAAGATCAGAAATTAGCTTTTGTACAACTCATATGATACCCTCATATGGTATCTAGTATCTAGTATCATTTTAAGACCACTATTAAAAGTGAAAAATTATCATTTTCTTTATGATATAAGGAAAGAAGAATGTGACCAAAGTTTATATAGCCCATAATAAAATATATGGTTATTTGAAATCTACCTTTTGCCCATTGAATCATGTTTGGTTTCAATAATTATTAGATAAAAATACATGATGGACTTTGCATGGACTGATATTAACTGTGTCCCTCTGATTCTAAAACAAGTGTCCTAATAAAAAGTATATTATTTACTGATGGGGCAATCAACCATTGAAATTTTAAAGCATCAACAGAGTGGTGGACTTCGTCACCTAGTGTTATTAAACCATTATTTCAAGGTTAATATGCTGAATACAAACATGTTAAGTGCCTGAATTGATTGAAAAAGGATTAATTCACAACTGTGAGTAAAATAATTTGATAATTTTCAATAACAATAGCAATATGGGTCTTCAAACATTGCGACAAATTTGTTTGCCGCATTTGTCCTTCATTAAATGAATCGTTTGAAAGTTTGATGTGAGATATTGCCTGATACAAACATTTCTCAATATATCTGATCGCATCAAATTAGTTTGACAATGGTGTTCATATCTTGCAACAAAGGTTTTGTCCAAAGTTGCCACCATCAAATGAATGGTTCGAAGGTTTGATGTGAAAATAGATTTTGCCTAATGCACAACATATTTCAATATTCTCTGACCACCTCAAATTAGTTTGACTAAACCTTAACACTGATGTGAAATATATGACTGCTCGGTACCTTATTGTCCAGGTAAATTTATCGTAGAAAAAAGGTAAAAATGATTGGTGTCTCTGAGTCATCTTGAATGGTCATCATACATTAAGCTAGCTATCACCAAACCAATGTGTTGTAGCCATGAATCATCTACTGTCCGAATATATATCAATTTCCACAAATTAAAGTCGACCTGTTTGACCTCAAAACTTTCGTAGACAACATTGTCACATTGAATGCAATCTATAGCCTGTTGAAATCAGATGTAAATGTGTTAATCTTACTAGCAAATTGTCGTGATGGTCTTTTGTTAAGCACCAAAGGACCATTTAAAGAAGGTCGCAAAACAACAAATCTAGCAACAGCAGCCATTTTTAATATGGTACCCAGCATCTCTTGCCGTCCCGATGGATTTCGATACTACTTTGTTTCGCCAACAGATAGATTTCTTCTCGCAAGCATCCGAAATAAGTCCTACCCCGTGACTTTGATTTCTATATACAGTGTCGTAACTTTCTTTAGGCACGTGTCTACACTTTTTTCAGGAAGCAAAAATAAAAATATTTTTGTGCTTTCAAATACATGTCCGAACGCATTCAGACTGATCCATTTCAGACTGCACTTTTCCCAGGGGCGCATGCCTGGTCCCTAGAATGACGTGCCTACACATTCATTTCAGTCAATCTACTTCCATGATCTAAAACCTTAATATAGAACAGATTACGCGTGTATAATTCAAACACCGTCTGGATTCAGTTTCCGAGATTGTATTCTTCAAGACTTTGCGAATAGTTCATGACATCAGAGCTGCAACATTTGTGCTAATTAACTTGATAAAACATTTTTTTTATAATTATAAAAGGAAATCTCACATACAAGACTGCACAGTTAGATCTCGAGTTGTTGTCCACAATTGTTGTAAAAGAAATGGGATGGCCAGCTGGTTCAAGTCATTCTTGCACGCACTCATATATTATACTTGGTAATATTACTTTAATCTAAAATGCCTTTTATATGTTCATGATTGACCAAAAGCTTTCAAAAACAATTTCTTTCGTGTTAATTGAAACAAAGCTTTGTGAAGCAATAACCTCAATGTCAAATGGACATTGTTTTGGTAAATCTGTTGCAAAGGAGTTAAGAAACTTCTGATAAAAGGGGTTAATTTGCTCAGATTGATCAATTTATTCTAGTCTCACAATTGTTTCTTTCCAATACATTTACCCAAAAATGTTTTTTCTATGCTTTAAAAAACTGACGACTGTTCCTGTGATCAATTTTCTTGTTCGTTGTTTCCAATTTCGATTTATCACATATAAGGGTAAACGGGTAAAGCTTATTCAGTGGGGCCTCATATTTTATGGTCTCTAATTTGGGCTTTAATTTGCGTTCAAGTTCTGCAATTCCAATCATGTTGGCTCAGATGGTCTAGTGTCCGATTCGTGTTAAAAGGTTGGGGTTTGATACCCGTGCAATGTCATTTATTGCAACCCCTGCCATGTAATTTTTTGAAAAAACATTTCGCTGGAAGGCAACAAACAGGTAAATAAAATCTAGTACTGGTGTTATGTTCTGAGCAAAAAGACTAATCAAAGAAACGATCGCATCCTATCTGTAAAAAAAACACTACATCTGCCGCTGATTGTTTGTAACGTTACTAGCATATTCTCTATAATAATGCGTAGGTTTGGACGTCCCGTAGGTTTGATCTATTCTAATGTTAATCTTTTACAAACGTTCCACAAACGTCACTCCAGTTTGGATACAAAGGTGTCATCATATATAACTGAACATTTGTTGAGCACGGCGATAAACTACAAACCTACAAGATAGCAAAGAACCGAGCAAATTAACCCTTATGATGCTGGACAATTTTCAAAAAATGGGATTTTGTGTCGTCTGCTTTCCGAAACCTTAAATATTTGATTTATTTTGATGAGGGAAGATACTCAGAATAGCAAAAAGATTAGATCACAGGCCAGTCGCCAATCTACTTGGTGGCTGGCATGGATCCAACCTGTTTGCATGCATAACCATGAAGTCAGTTACAGCACTATAAGGGTAAAGAAGGATTGATATCTGAAAACATATTCACATCCGATCAGTGAAAAACACTGTCGTCCACTGATCGGTTGTGCTATCTATGTATGCACCCGCATGTTCTCTATAACAATGCGTTAGTTTTTCAAATATGCATTATCGTTCCATGAACGTTACATAACTCCCTCCTTCCAGAAGATTCGTCACGATTATTGACCCTTAGGAGATAAGTGGGAAAAGCAACACCGATAGAAGGAGAAGTCTTCGATCACCCCACCGCTGCCGCCATTGTAACGAACTGGGCAAATAAACTTAATAGACGCATTCACATCCGATCAGTGAAAAACACTGTCGTCCACTGATCGGATGTGCTTTCTATCTATGTACCCGCATGTTTTCTATAACAATTAATGTGTTAGTTTTTCAAATATGCATGATCGTTCCATGAACATTACATAACTCCGAGAAGACTCGTCCCGATTCTTGGCCCTTTGGAGATATTGGGGAAAAGAAACTCCAAATTAATGAGAAGTCTTTGATCATCCCACCGCTGCCACCAATGTAACACACTGAGGAAATAAACTTCTTATAGACACAATCACATCCGATCAGTGAAAAACACTGTCGTCCACCAAAGACCTAATAAACAAAATGTCTGTGTTTATTATGTCTTTGCGTCCACTGATCGGTTATGCTCTCTATTTATATATCTGCATGTTCTTTATAACAATGCGTTATAATCTTAAATATGCATTAATGTTCACTAACGTTACAAGATCATATGGGTGGACGAAGAGACTTGTCTCTTTTCATGACCTTTTTCATTGAGGGTCGTGCTCTGTAATCCGACCAGGAAGATAGACGGCAAGGATTGGCCCGTACTAACGAACACTTTCATTCAGTGATACCGTCTCGACCAATCAGATCACAGGAAACAATCTTATCTGTCTGACCTATGGTGTCCCATTCATGTAGACTTACTAAAGTGGAACCTTTCAAAATAGATCCTTATCCGTGTCGTGTTGATGTAAAACGTCGTACATGCTTAAACTCAATGTTGTTCTCACAAGTCCTGGTTTGTATTGGTCAATATTCAATCAAGTGGTATATGGACCAATTGCAATCCAGGATTACTGACAATGTCTCTGAATTGAGTCCCTTTCATAAGAGTTCATGATCTTCGATCGTCTTTATACATTCGAACATCTGAAGACTTGGATATGGATGTTTTCAACGTTAATTTATACATGAATTACATCACCTTTAAAAGACGATGTTTTCTTCAATACAGATATATCTTATTTTGAAAACTTAAATAAAGTTAGTGCAGTTTCGGAAAACGAGTTTTAAAACCAGATTGAATATGTCAAATGATTGTTGTTTAAATCAGTTAAGGGTTTTATGTTGTTTTAGTTTTTATGCAGATCTTTCATTTTATGAATGAGCAATATCCATTCATACAAAGGTAAATATTTACTACTCGTATTTACCATCTTATCTTTTGACTATTATTTGTGTGTGCCTCTCAATCGCTTTGATTCTCAAAGTTGTTGTATTTAAATCAAGTTACAGCACATTTTTTAAGAGGACTTATGCTTTAGTTCCAAGTAAAGACTAATATTCGAAAAGAGAAATGCCATTGGTTTGAAGAAACTATGATGTATTACAGCGCACAAGTTTAATTTTGGTGTTTCGAATGACGAAAACAGCTTACATGTGGACAAGAAGAGGGTTCAATGCAAGACTATCGTAAGTGCTTCATAAACATGAAGCACTTACGATAGTATTGCATTGAACCCTCAAAGAGTCTTTTTGCGATGAGTTGAAAAAGGATAACGACCAGCATGGTTTCGGGGGCTTCTACACCTATTACCTATACACCTTCATAATGTAGGCGTGTTGTACAGGGGTCGCAGATTCGATTCTCGGTAAATAAACATATATCACTTCCGTGAAAAAAAACCCAGCAACTTGCTATGTTTAAGTCGCAATCATAGTTTGATACATATTGTACTTAAAAACAGAAAAAAAATCTGCAAATCGTGTAAATTATAACCAACATTCGCTCACAATAGAATGCAAGGGTGCGTTGGCGCACAGAACAGGGAGATTCGGTTTAATAACCGTTCCTCCTGAGCTGCCATAAATACCGATGACTTTCCACAGAGATTTCTACCCAAAAATCGCCCAAAAAAGATGGCTTTTGTATTTTCTTTCTAAATCTGTCTTGTGTTTCTTTCCCCAACATATTTTGCATGGGGACAAAGGGCTATACACGCCATATGGAGACGACTTACGAAAGTATTTCAACGAAAATGTCCATCTCAATAATGTACAGGGGTGGCTAAATCTGATTTACTTGTTAGTACATTCCGATTGATTTAATCACTTGTCCGTATGACGGTTATTGAAGTAATAATCACTTGTCCGTATAACGGTTATTGAAGTAATAATCACTTGTCCGTATAACGGTTATTGGTGTAATAATCACTTGTCCCTTTATGCTTATGGACAAGCTGGGCCACACGGACAATTGATTTTCCCACCCCTGCTGTGGTGTCTGAGATAGTATTAACAGGTGTCTTCGTTAAAATCGTCGTCGGCAAATGCTGTCGATTCAAACTACTTAGTCTTCATCATTATCCATTGAAAATGGTTTACTTTACTTCCAATGTGATTGCATTTCAGCAGACGACATTATGCCGAAAAATCAAAGTCCCGAAACGCCGCCCTTAAAAATATGCGACTGAGAAACGGACAAGCTCATAACTGTATCATGTTTTCTGAAAGTGTAATTGAGAGTTGTACATGTAAAGATTTGGTATTGTATCGTATTGTGTTTGTACATAAGGAGAGCCTAGTCGTCATCATAGCGGGAAGTATCTTTTTGCCGTAGCGGTTTGAATGTAACCAAGGTTAAGACGTAGGACTCTTTTTCTCATTCGAAGGCAAGAGGAACGTTCAGCAAGGGGTCAACGAAATGTATTTCACTAATGGTGTCCTTACATAAACTCAAACAATTACAAATTTAGATTACGGCGCACCACGTCTGCTCGACTTGATTTATCAGTTCGGAGTTCGATGCAAGAGTGTATCAACCCATTACCGAACAAAAACGACATTTGACCACGTTGTTGCAGACGACTCTGAAAACATTGTGGGAAAAGAAGAAATTGCTCGTAACGAGCAAGTTTTCCCTTTCCCACAATCTTTTCTGCCCCTTCAGAAGATTATTTTCCTATTTCATCACATTTTGTAATGTCGTCTGCAAACTCTTTAAATTTGGAACAGTCTAAAATTCGGCATTTGGTAAAGGGTTAAGCCCTACGCTTCTGCGAACGATTTGCCATAAATATGCATTGATCATTTGAATTGGTGTTCTAAAGAATGGCAATCGTAAACAAATTTTTGTCTGGTTTCCTGTCTGTCTGGGGTGAAACCTACCGAGTTGGTACCACTTCAGAACGTATGACAGGCGTAGTCTGGATTAACTGCCCCTTTAACATAATTTATTATAGTACAAAGGGAACCAGACTAATGACTGGCGTTGTGTCGATGGATGTGAGCTGCTTACGGTAAAAAGTTAACGGTTGTCACACCGTCAAAGAATCAACCCATTATGCATGAACCCTTAGAATGCTGGGTAAATTTCTAAAGATATATTTTTGTGTCGTCTGCTTTCCAAAACCTTGAATAGCTGCTTAAATTTGATGAGGTAAGATACTCAGAGTTGCAAACAGGTTAGATCACAGACCAGCCACCAATTTACTTGGTGGCTGGCCTGGGTCTAACCTGTTTGCATAAGCATGAAGATCCAGTACTAGAAGGGTTTATAAACTTAACACGATGTGTGTAGATGAAAGGCCTAAATTGTTGGATTGCAATCACCCGTCCACTATATCCAGTCTTAAAGGTGATTGTTCACAGGTGTGATTAATTTTGATTTCTTAATCGCGGGTGTACTGTTATACGACACACTGACACACAGCAGTTGGAAGCAAAATTAAACTATCTTTAATCCTTTCACGCGTGCATACAGTGAAGTAACATGCATTTTAATCCAAAAGTGTAACATTGCTTTTTAGATATACCACATATCAAATATACATAGTTAGATAAATTGACGCATTCTGAATTAATTACGCTTTCAATAGGTAATTCTAATAGACATCAAACAACAATACAAAAGCTGTATTGTTTCAACGACATTTTATTAAGAAATTCACCTTTTTTCTTCTATGAACAAGGACCTTTAACTAGATATCGTGCAATTGTTGGTCATCGGAAAACTGTACATTTTGTGTCCTGAACTTATTTAACAATCAGTAAGCATCAATAAATGCTCATAAAAGGTTGCCCGAGTCAATGTGCCCTGGTTTATTTCAAATCGGGTTCCTCCTGATGGTTTATTTTCAATAATTTCAAAACTGGTTATTTCAAAAGTGGTAAGACATCGTAACCAGTTTTGAAATACGAGAAATGAAGAAATTACTCCAAAACTGGTATTTTATTTCAAAACAGACCTTTGCTTGGCTTCAAAGCTGGATGTGGATAACAACCACAAAGATATTTGGACTGATTCAAAAAGACGAACACTCTCTTACATTGAAAAAGATTTTTGTCTAAACTGTTACCCATTTCAAAGTTTGCTAATCATAAACATGCCACTGGTTCTCTCATTGCTAAAAGTATATCTTGGAATTTAATTAAGTTAAGATTAACGGAAATATGGTACAGCGTTTCTGTAATATCTCGGAGAAAATTGCCAAGTTCGACCTCAGTTATCGTGTTAACGATGACACTGCCTTTCTCACGGCAGTGTATAGCCTTGGACAGTTTATTTTGGTGGGAGGTTATGGTACTTTTTTGTTGCAGACGACTCTGGAAAACATTGTCGGGAAAAGAGCAATTGCTCGCAACGAACTATTTATCCTTCTCCTAGAATGTTTCCGTCCTATTAGAAGATTGTTTTTCAATTTCATCACATTGTTAATGTCGTCTGCAAACTGATTCAATTTGAGACAGTCGAAAATTGTGTGTTTGGTAAAGGGTTAACATATGGAGGAATGTGTTAGCGCACCTATAGCAGATAATTAATGAAACCATTTTGACAATAGGATAAATAGCCTTTCACGAACTATTTCTCATAAAACGATACTTTCTACCTAATGTCAAAGACGAAACATTATTTTACCAAATTCTATCACAGAAGGTGCTGCCAATTTAGACAAATTTTGAATTCCATTTGTGATGAGGAGGTCATAATTTTCTTCATGAAATAACTCCTTTTATAATAAAAGGCAAAGTTCGTCCATGTGGGTATTCTTCTATGTGATATTTCGTTCCTTTCGTCACAGTTATTTCAAACATCACCAGATGTTGTCTGGCTAAAGATTAAAGCAAAGTGCCTAGCGGCAAGATATCATTGTTATAACAAAATAATTCAGGCGTAGCGCTAGTCCGAATGATCCAGACGTAGATATTTCATTCAACTGCACACACAGTTACAGCTTAGTTTATCCAATTTAGCGCGTAACACAGACACATCATATACACTCGTATAAATGATCCTGTGATGGGAAATGTTCATTACTCCCTCACATTAAAATTTGTTCTATCTTCAAATTAAAAGTCATTACAGACGACAATTAAATCTTGCATGGCATATATTATTACAAGTTCTGTGTGATATTATAAAACAGAAGCAAGTGTGACAAAAAGGAAGTCACGAACTTCTGTTGTCAAAGTTGTTTTAAACAAGCTTCTGCTATATGTACAATAACTCAAAAAGATGCAAAGAAATGGGATGCAATCACAGGGATTCGTAATTAGGATTCTTTGGCGGTAATGGCTTTATATAAAGCCATTACCACCAAAGAACCCTGACTACGAATCCCTGTGGATAAAATGTTGAACATGAGTCCAACAATAGGTAATGAAACACTATATATGTACCATGCTATAGTTAACGCAAACGAAAATACAAATCAACAAGATCATTGTTTTTCAAATGTTTATATAGAACGAAATAAATCAACGAATAAATATAAAGAGTTACACATAGCTGAAAATATCCACAAAAAGACATTGTTATTTTGTTTTCACATTATCTCAAGGTCGTCTTCGAATCCATTGTGGAATTACAACATCGCTTGTAGAGAGCAAATACATAGAAATGATTAAGGTACCAGTTTTTAGCAATGAAAATAATCATAATTGAAATGATGATTCGCAAATTGCACGTGTTATAGATTCTTTTTGCAATGTGATAACTGTGTAAAACAATTAAGTTTCAATCTTTTAGACAATGCATCCATTTTGTAATATATGTACTCTTTGACTGATGTGTGTTGACGAAGGAGTTTTTGCGTCCAAAAATCTATTGATTATACACCTTCATTCCATTAAGGTTGAATACCAATCCGACATTTTGAAATTCACACTTTCGTCGGATTACTTCATTCGTTCTCGGTATACATCGGTCAGGACCGGAACTTTTCGGTGCATTCGGACCACCTCGGCCATTTCTTAAAATAACTACCGACTTGTTACGGGGATTACCGAGTAGATACGATTGTTTTCGGTGTAAAGCGAATAGTTCCGGTTCAGACCGATGTATACCGAGTACAACCGAAGTAATCCGACGAAGAAAAGACACAAACAATGGTGGATTATGGGTATCCTACCATTAACCCTACTATCACATATTTGCTGCAGTCGTCTTAAAGAGATCTCTGTGACAAAAGGTTGAATGTCTATAATTGAATAGTATACCCTTTTGTCTCAATGGTTTTTACCAAATATTGAAAAGAAAATGTCGGGTATTCATGCTATTTAGTGTCTTCTGTCGATGCTTTCAATTTGGAACAAATACAAATTCAAAAAGGGGTGTAAAACGACCTTATGACTGTGTGTACAGTGGTAGATTTATGGAAATCGGCATGGTTCATTAATCGAATGATTAAAACACACGAGGTTGACTAAAGTACAGCAGCGACGTTTGTAATTGTTTAACCCTGGTGCACTAGCCCTTAGAATGCTGAGTTAGTTTCTAAAAATCTTTCTTTGTTTCGTCTGCTTTCAAAACCCTTAATATCTGCCTAATTTGATTAGGAAAGATACTCAGAGGAGCAAACAGGTTAGATCACAGGCCAGCCTCCAATGTACTTGGCGGCTGGCCTGGATCTAACCTGTTTGCATAAGCATGTAGACGGTTCTAGCCCCATAAGGGTTAAATCTTCTTTATAGTATACATATGTCGTTTTGTTACAAAGCTCTTTCTTTAATAACCAGACGATGTTGACATGACAAGATACCCCTTAATTCACATTTTTGGAGAGCATATCAAAAGGTCATCATAGTACAACATATGTTATCGCCCGTAATGAATACCACCTCAAACATTACTTTACAAACAGTGCACGCAAACAAATGTTACTGAATATATCGAAGTTTTATCTCATGTAACTAAGTTTCAATAAACGTGTCAAACAGAGATAAAGGATGTTTATCGGTGATATTACAATGTTGTTCAACCCTTAGAATGCTGGATACTAGAATATATGTTTGTGTCGTCTACTTTCCCAAACATTTAATATCTGCCTAATTGTGTTGAAGAAAGATACTCAGAGTAGCAAATGGGTTAGATCACAGGTCATCCGCCAATTTTCTTGGCGGCTGGCCTGGATTTAACCTATTTGTATAAGCATGAAGTCGCTTCCAGCACTATAAGGGTTTGCAATTCACCAGACGACAAACTGATTATCTCCCCAAAATTGAAAGAGTTCGCATACAACAATAGAATTTGGAAAAGCTGAGATTAGATTTACATACAATAGCTCAGCTGGTAAATAAATTAGATGATTTTGTTAAAAAGGGAGAAATTGCTCGTCACAAGCGAGTTCTCCTCTTTCATTATTTTGTCTTTTCTAGATTGTTATCATAAATTGAAACATGTAAACAAGTTAAAGTTTTGTAAAGGTAAAAACAAGAGACTTATTCACTTGGTTAAATAAGCCTTTTGTATGAATAAACAGAAGATATGCTATCTGCTCTTATCGTCTTTCTCATTCAGCGTATCAAACATGGCATCCCCGTCTTTGTTTGTGTCTCTAATCGAATCATCACTGTCCGCTAATAGCGCTCTCTCTGCTCCCTCGGTATGCATGGACCCGTCTAAAGTCGTATCCTTGACAACCACATAGTTTTCGTCATCCACCTCAAAATCCTCGTCGTCAAAATCGGAATAATCGAACTCAGAATCCGAGAAATCGTACTCATCGTCCGAATCGATGTCTACGTAATGGTCGGAATTTAATTCACCATCCTGAACTTCAGCGTGTTCGATTTGAATCAGATGTCGAAGTCTACAAATCAAGTCCGCCTTAATGGTGGCAAACTGGTAGTACATGTTCCGCACCCCTTCCAGCACGGATATCCGGAGCCTGAGTGAGTAACGGAATGCGTGCATGCGGTGTTTGGACGCGGATTCGTATCTGTACTGCATGTCCTCCAGGACTCGGTTAAGTAGCATGATCTGTCCACATGCTCGACGGAAACATTTCTCTGCGTGCATCAATTGTGACACCCAGTCTGGCTCCATTATGATCCCCCAAGTAATTCTATGACGCCCACGGTTATTTATTTTCAAACACGGCTACTCCAAGTATTCCTTTATTTCTGTATCGCACTTTTGGTACACGAGAGCAGTTAACAACTGTGTGGAGCATTAACAAGTTTTATCAAAGATATAATAACGTTAATTCCTTGCTTCCCTTTACAATGATCACCTTTTAAGACACAAGTTCAAACACCATATAATTGTCGACGAGTCTGTGTCGATGCTTACAAAGTAATGAATCCCGTATGTAACTCGGTTCTAGTTTTGACACTAACAATGACACAATAGTAACATTAACTTCTGACTTTTAATTCGATAGTTCCCGGTAGTTAGACGTCCGCGTGTCCTGTAGCTATCATTAAGTGACCATTAACTGACCTATAATGGGTCATACCCACATTTATTATTGTCCGGGGTATCTAACAGACTTGACAAGGAGATCATTCACCCATGTCACTGACCAATGAAATCGCGGGAAATCGATAGCGTTAAAATAAATAAAAGATATTGGAGATGCGATAAGTATTTCCTTAAGTGGCGGCCATTTGTTATGCGTCAGGGTCATGTGACCGCAGGGGGAATTCCCTTCAAAATGGCGGCGAACACTGCAGCACAAATTCGCGCCCAGGTGTGAAGAGGCTGTGGTTTGGCATATGTTAGAATACAAATGATATCAGTAATAGTATTTACCATGAGATTATCTTTATTAACCCGAGTTTGCTTATAAATCGTTCAATGAACCCTTAAGAATTTCTAGTGCGAGATATGTAAGTGTCTCTTAATTCAGTCCCCATATGGGATTGAGACTAGGCCAAATAGAAAGCAACAGCAGACGGCAAATAAGCAGCAAACCAATCATTAGTTTGATAGGTTGATATCGTTATGAAAAAACGACTATTTACACACAGTATCAATTAATTACCCAAAATATCATTATGGTGCTGGTTGAAATTGAGGGATCAAGAATAGAAATAAAGAAGAGAGAAAAGGAGTATAACAACATCCTTGCATCTAAGAATTAAAATTCGCATTTTCTGAATGAACCATTTAGATTAAAGTAAAATTCTTATCACGAACAATGTTTGCCTGTGCTCACAGAAGCTGTTTGTCACAGAAGCTGTTTGCCGCAGAAACAGACACCCCATAAGATAAAGTGCTTGAGGGTTCTTGAAACGGACTCGAACTTCCGTATGGAGCCATGTGTTACATATGCTACGTACAGTAACTTCTTATCAGACCTTCGTTTAATGAATCAACTATTTTTCAATTTTAGGAATGTGTCGTTCTGATATCCACTTATCAAAATATTACCAGATTTACCAAGTTCATCCAGATGGAGAAGTGGCTCCTAATCTCAAGTTTCACATTTGATCGCCAATGTTTCTTGGCTGGTTAGTATATTTGAAATATCAAGTTGGATAAACAAATAACTGAATAAGAAATCTGCTAATGAAGTGTTATTATGCCATAGACATAAAGTAGAGGAAAAAAGAGAAAAAATAAGAATAATAAAATATATTTATTAGCTAAAGAAGACTAAACCACTTGCCTTTTTGTCTTATTTGCGCAACAGAAACCTAAGCGTCATATTTTAAAGTATCCGGAAATGCAAACAATTCGCTTTATTTAAACAAATGTTCTGTAGATTGTATCTACTTTCAATGGATTATTGCTGTCTTGACCTTTACCCGGGTTTCGACCATAAGAATACGTAATCTGAAAACATTCTAAAAATGGAAAAAATACCCTTAATGAAATATTTTGTTACTCCCGATGATTTCAAGGTGTGTTTGACATTCATGCTTGTTTTCCTGTATACTTTATTTAGTCGCTGTAATTGGCTTTAATGCATCTTGTCGCATAATGCCGAGAAAATGGAACGGATTAAAATGGCTTAGCTTTTCATAAATACAGTTTAAGTATGCGACCAATCCAGGAAACAAATATTTGAATCGATAAATACTGATGGCTTTTAAGATCAATAATCGATTAACCCCTTACCTCTACAAAGTAAAATTTAAAAGCTGGCTCAAAATGAAATCGTTTCTGGAAGAAGAACATCACATTTCATAAATATGTTTGTAACTTTTGTTTTAACGTCTTATGAATTACAAGTGTGAGAAATTCAAAGGCCAACACTCAATCTCTCCTTTTCTTCACTGTTCCTGTACTTTGGAATACGACCTCGATTTTTAACAGAGAAAAATCTTGATTATGGAAAGAGTAGGTTTTCATCAGATTAAAAGAAACAATTTGTTTTCGCGTGTAAAAACATTATAGGGGTAACAAAAATACATTTCCCTCTGGCGTTACGTGATTAAATGATAACGAATGGTCATTCAACAAGTTTATTTTATCACCTATCACCCTCCATTGTTTATATTTATGATCGCCAATGGCTATTGACATAAAAAGAACCCTCTTCGATTTCTCAATGTCTATAAATTTGTCGTTTGTCGTATTCTAGGTTGACATGTTTAATCGGATAAGATCCCAGGTCATCCATTTCAATCAATGCCAAATTTATGTACTTAGGAAAGCTTGAGGATTTCACACCCGAACCACTTATCATATTTGAACAGGGACGGAAAAGCATTAGAAAAATGAGATAATGCAAGATGTTATAATATTTCAGATATGTTTGCTTTGAAGAGATTTTGGTCTTAACCGCATGTCTTAAAATCATTAAATGTATAAGGGGAACCGAACATGGTAACAATGTGATACTCCAAAACATACCAACTTAATATAATAATGAGAGTAGAATACGAAATCGGGATGCATTTGAATGTAGATGAAATGGGATTGGTCCGTTTTTAACATGGATTCGTATGACAAGGGGATACATAATTGCAACCGATAAACCTTACATTACAAGGACCCGTGACTTGTACACGATGAAAATCTGTTTTAAACAACCACACTGCAATACTCCAGTTTACTACATAAGCTACTGAACACCTTATAAACCATTGTGACAAAATAATTAATAGCTTCGAACGAACAGTATTATAAAGTACTATAAAGAAAATGCATTGGTCGTCTGTTGCTGTTTTCAATTTGGACTAGTCGCATGAGATATTTCTTGAGTTGAGGTGAGGCTTCTAATTCAATCGCATTAAAACTAACATTTGTCCTACCCCTCATAAAAGACAATAAATGGAACGTAGAAACGACTCTCGCCCTTGACACGCTTGGTAATGGCATTGTGATTAGGAAAGCCAGTTCCGTGTTTAAACAAAGAGATCCGGATAAGCAGTGTATTCACAAGGCTAACTTCTTTTATGCGAGACAAGACTATTCTAATGAGTACCCACAATATAGGATTTGACAAAAAAAGTGCCCTAACACAACCGCTTATTTGGGACGCTGAAAATACCGAAAATAGGGAATCTCCGATTTCAATCAAGATAACATCGATATAACTGGGTAAATGTTGAAAACGACTTTAAAACCATGAACAAACCGACGTATGTTCCTACTTTATATGTACGTCTGTTGTTTTCAAATCACAGTAACAATTCATCCGTTACCCAAAAAAATTCCAATTAAGGATTTACTTCCAAACGCTTATCAACATCATATGCCCATAAATAAGCATTTTTTCCTTTTTTCAACAATGATTTATACCCAAATGAGGATAGTTCTCTAGCTCTCACTCGATTTAAATTTTCGTCTGTGAACAATTTGGGAAGATAAAACGTTTATTTTTCTATTTTTTTTTTGTGTGTGTGATTTTTCATCGCATCAACAAGTTTCCTGTTACACTCCGATGCTTTGTACATCGTGGATAGAGGACGACCCCTTAGGCAAGCAAGTCGGGTAGAACAATAGGTCTTCTGTTTGACACCCTTGGGACTACCTAGAATGAATATCTTCAAACTCACAACTTCCGTGATATGGGCCCAATACGGAACGGGGGTTTGTGTTTTTGAGTCAAGGGTAGCGTCTTCCTATGCATCATACGGTAAGGTTTGAGCAACATTCCGTCTGATTTTAAAGGTACATGTTCACAAACGAGAGGATTTGCAAGCCAAATAAAAAGTCGTTGAAACAGCACGGCATTTGTATCGTGGTATATTATTTAATGAATAATAGCTACGGAACGCACAATTGATTCAGAACGTGTCAATATATCCAATTGTATACACACAGAATGTGATGGATTTCAACATTGTTGCAACGCTTTTCGATCTGAATACATACTTCTCCATTTTTATAGGTTCTAAAAACTTCAATACGAAATTAATTTATTTCCAATGACTGCTTTTCATTGTGTCTCATAAAACAGTAAAGCTGCTATAAATTGTAAAAAAAAATTTGGTACCCAAATTTATGATGATATTTATATTAGGTCGCTACTAATCGTTGGTTACTCTTTTGTAAGCGTTCTCTCAAATTGTTAAGGTTTCTAAAGAGCTTGTCTAAAGCAAAGCGTTGTTTGATACTGAACATCATCATAAATATGGTGATGATTAGTATCGTTATAATGAAAACTATATGACGATGACAAAGCTAACATTAATCTATGTACACTATTAGTCGATTGTTTAAACTGTTTCGCTATTTTCTTCATTTCTTTGTTGATGTTAAAGCATCAAACAATAAGACATAAAGCGAAAGAAAACTCGGGTTTTACAACGTTTTATTTTCAATCATTGATATCAACGACAAGGTGAGGTATTACAAGATAACCCTCAGGTGCGTCACTACCTGTAAGCAGAGTACACATCTGCGTACACATTGTTCATTGAAAATAAAAATGTTTTTATTTGAGGATCTCTTACAAAGTTCATCATTTTTTCGTTAGGTTTGACACATGTTTCCTTATTCGAAACACCTTTAGATTGCTCCAAATGGAACTAAGGAAATATAATTTTCTCGGGGGAGCATGCCCACAGACCCCCTAGTATGACGTTCACTCACTAAATGACTAAGCTACGCAACGGCCCATTGGTCGCACTATTCCCCTAAACGATGTGTCGTTAATTGATGTCTGAGTATTTAAAAAAGATAACGGTTTAATTCCAGCATGGTTTAAAGGCTTCTGTAATTCGCCTATATATCTTGAAAACGTTATTCGAAATGCGAACAATCTCACTCTATCGCTTCTTCAACACAGACTAGTACAAAATAAAAAGTTGTGTTAGAAGTAAACGAGATTGCTGAGCGAACAATTTTTTGTCATGTAGAAATAAAAAAGATAAAATCAGAATTCTCTATTACCTTTTCATCACACAAAACAACTGTGTCAAATCGAAATACGATGACGTCAGAAGTAGACAGAAATCTAATATTTTGTTTTTGTGTTGTTTGACTTTAGAAAGGTCAGTCTCTAAACACTTCCCAGGAAATGTTACAAAATTTGAAAAAGTGTCGAATGATTTGACTTAAGAAGAGTCATTTCCAAATAAATACTCAGGAAAACGTTAAGATTTTTGAATGCTTTAACTTTAGAAGAGTAAATTCCAAAAAACATGCTTAGGAAAACGTTACGATTGTCAAGTGCCTTGACTTTAGAAGATTCTAAAGACTTTTCCAAGGATAATGTGTAATCTGCGTCAATAGTTGACTGCGTACTAGAGAGGGCGAAATGTCAACAGATTAACCATTACTCCATTAGCAAGCAAGGGATTCCTCCAAATCCAAAGTAATGGCAGCCGACAAGAAAATTAATTATTGACGTGACATCCGTTACGAACACTGTAATGGAATGATTATGTTCGTTGTGAGTTATTGTTCATCTTGCCACAGAAGTTTATTAGACATACTGTATTACCCCTGTTCCAGTCGAAAACATGAAATATGGACGCATGCCTATTTTAAGGGAACATGAAGAGTGAATTCACTTCGATACTCAGTATTTCGTATGTTTTTAACAAAATACACCAATTTTCATTCGCATTTCCTCTAACGTTATTAATTGTTTTGTTTGTGGTCTGAAACTACAATCTCAAAGCATGGAATTGTTAGGCATTAATATTTATCAAAATGATTGTTCTTTGAGTTAAGCGTTTAACCCAACTCTTTACATGGATGACTCAGTTTGAAAGCAAAATCAGACGAAAATTATAAAGTTTGAAAAAAAAAAACCAAAAAAAAAACACGATTTCTTTGTAATTTCGAATTGATGAACCGATTTTGACATTTGAAGTTGATCGTCACGAGCAATATCTCCTTTTGCCACAAAGAATTCAGAAAAAAGAACGCCTGTGTTGTAGGTGCCACATAAGGAGTGAAGTTCAACCTAACATATTCCCAAACAATAACGACATTTGACCAGTTTGTTGTAGACGACACTGGAAAACGTAGTAAAAGGAGAAATTGCTCTTAAGGAGCAATTTCTCCTCTTCCCACATTGCTGCCCTACCAGAACGTTATTTTTCAATTACACCCCATTTCGGAACGTTGTAAGCAAACTATTGCGAACGATTTTTGACAGTCGAAATTTTGGCGTTTGGTAAAGGGTTTCGATATTGTTAGATAATCAACCAGTTGGGTGCAGTTTTCTGCAGACATGCCCTCACATCCTTAAGGAGGGGCTGGGTCCCTCCCCCTGCATATGTCCCAATTCGTTAGATAACGCCCAGCATATCGCAGTAATCATTCCAGACGACTTTTTTCACACCAGCATTGAAAGGTCAACAACCTTTTCCCTCTTCTTACGAACGATTGTTTTTTTTCTTTACCCTTAACCACATAACATTTTAATTTAGTTTTAAACTGGAATGGGGTCTGCAGACGACAATTGAGAACAGGAAAAAAAGAAACGAGATGTTGGCCAAATTCTATAGAAGTCGTTCTTTGAAGGAAACGGGGCATAAAGTACTGCTACGAAATACTTGACATGAGCAAATTCTCTGTATTCCGGGCCGAGTCAAACTTAGATTCTATAGGATACATTAAACCCTGTGTATTCCAACAATTGCAACTGCTTACAATTTGTATGCCTTACGCTAAAGAACAAAAACATGAACAATATATTCACTAGAACATTCTTTATTTACAAACGTTGAAGTAATAGAAAAAGAATGATGCAAAAGATCCATCGCTATTTTTGGGTATTTCCGTGAGCTGAGAAATACACACGTGTCTTTGGATTAAACCGATGTGTTCAGATTGGCAGACGACTTTTCAAAAGAAAGACATAGAATAACTGATTCTATTTTAGTCTATGTTGAGAATGATGTCGAAATGTCAGACTTTCAATTCTTTGGGGCCGCCGGACATACCATTGATGGACATCTACCTATTACGTCAAAATCAAACGTCGTTTAAACATTACAGTTTTTGTATTGCTGTTTGATATAGAAATAAAAAGCTATTTTAGTATGATTATTTCAGGAAGCGTCAATTGATGTATGTATGTACAGGTGATATGCGGCAGATTTCAAAAGCGATGTCACGTCTTTGGATTAAAAACATGTTAATTCAATTCCATTTTAAAGAATTAAAAACGATCTAAGTTTGCTTCCATATAATACGCTTCGGTGGGTATCAACTAACAGTGCAGTATGTGCAGTTTTAAATAAAATCTTTTTAACTTCCGAATTTCCTCACAGCTAAGAAGTGGACAAATTAAAATGGTTATCCATTATTGATAACGCTATAAATCACTCAATAAAATAAGTCACACATGCCTTCATACCGAAGTTCGGGTCTGTTTCGAGTACCATTGAACACCTTGTCTGGCGCTACCCATATCTGCTGCAGAACGCATTTTTGGATATCGGCAATTACATTCCCTTTGCTTCTATTGTCACCGTTGTCTTTTCTTTGACTGTCCGATCATGTTTACCATACACCATGGTAATTATGGTTCCAAATGAAAGATGTTGATAGGCGATACAAACTTTAGAAAAAGCGTTATTTGGTTGGATGGAATCACTCGTTGAAAGGAAAACATGCTTGCAATAGTAATTTCACATAGTAATTTCACGTTTTCTAATAAATTAAAGTCTTTAGCGGCAATGGGTAGACCGATACATAGATTGGCACGTTTGTCAAAGATCTATGAGAAAGAGAATAATGATCATTGTTTATTTTCTTCAAAATGCCTTCTCAAGACTCTTTGCATGGCTATATATAAACATATTCCTTTTTTTTTATTTTGTGACTGGTCCAGATTGAAAGGTACAAATATGTCTGTCAAATGTAGGAAGTGTGAAAGTAGGGCTTATGGTATAACTCGTATAATGGTTTTGCATTTTATCATTGTTATTGTTTGAGTTGTCACCTGTTGGTGACTCCAAATTACACAACTTTCAAATCATATATGAGTGAATGAGAGATGTGTATATAAAAAGCAGAGTGTTGTGCCATTTATAGTAAACGGAAAATACATTTCCAACGAGTATAATTTATAAGTTTGAAGTTTACAGTCTGACCCATTCCCAACATGGGTATTTGGGACTGTTAAAAATGAAAGCAACAACAGGCGCCTGGATAATTTGCAAAAACATATATCATATTTGATATAAACTTGTGGAACAAAGGTTTGGTCCCAGTGGCCTATAAAGCATTCCGTATATAATGGATCATGATTTAATTCGGATGATCAAAGCTGTAACTATGTAGAATGAAATATCTACGCCTGGATCATTAATAACTTCAGATGTGGCAACATGTTCATAAATGCATTATTTTGAAAGACACAACACGATGGCTTAAAGTTTATACATGAAAAAAGAAAAGACAGGATGCTCTCAAACCATAAGCCAACATACATGTGTACTTGATTACCTCTTCCTCTTCAAATAATTCAAAATATAAACGAAATTGTCTGTAGGATCTATTTGAACAGAATTTTTGAAGTACTCATTTTGGTCTAATGCTTAAAAAAGATACATGTAAGTTACAAAGAGTGTATTTGACAATGCCATGTCACCGGAATCATAATGGGTGCGGCATATGCAAGATTTGGAGAGTATATTCAACGTGAGAAAGATTTATCTGCGACACGCCATGCAGAAAGAGCCCCAAAACAAGTCGTAAGCATAGATTGTTTTATGTTGGTACGTTTGCTTACTTGATCTAATGGCGATCTTAACCTTTTTGATGGTTGAGTTTGTAGACGGAACTGAAATGTTGATACATTTGAAATTTTGGGCTCTGGTGGATGAAAAATTTATTTGAGAAAATTAAATCAGCAAACGCGCACGACTAGAGCAAGCATGTAGATTTCCAAATGTTCTTCAAAATATTGGATGTTCGTTGCGCTTCATAAATGATTGTAATTTTGAAAGAGAAATGCATCGCTATCAACTTGTCTTGGCAAAATTCTGAGTTCAATGTAGATGTATTATTGTAACTGATGCAGGTTTCATATTCACGCTCAGGATCACTAACGTGTATTAGCTAACGAACACACCGTTGCTTAACCCAAAACGACACTGTCTTTTAAAAACCGAAATGTGTTTAGACATCAACCATACCTAATCGGAATACCACATGAGGACAAAAAGTGTCGTTTCTGATCAGACTGTAACGAAGTTGGAGCCCAGTCTGTAGCTACACTTCCTTTCACACCGTAAATGACAGGTTCCCGTCTTGCCATGGCGCGTTACAGATATTTCCACCAGAGTCGGTGTCGTCTTCTAGATCAGAGATAAGCGACCGCCCTCCGCCCTATAATAGGCGGTAAGCAGGGAATTGCACCATTTCGATTTTCGACGCCAAGGAAACATGCGGCTACCACAAGTAGCCTTCCTTGCGGTTCTTGCCATTTTGGCAAGGACAGAGGCCAAAGGTAGGAACACTTGAATACTTTATCTGTATGTCAGACCTCCAAACTTCTCTAACATAATACTAAAAGACAAGTTCTGATCGTCCCAAATTGAAAAGAAAAATCAACTGCACAGGCATTTCAAATTCTGAAGAAATTGAAAATGTCCTCTCTAAAGATACTAGATTTTTTATCATTTATTTTATCACATGACCAAGCGACGTTCAGACTAGAATGAAGCTGTATGGTTCTATGTTATAATGTATTGTTGGAATAGTTCGGATAGTTTCAATTTGATCGTTTACAAAATAACACCAAAGTAATATTTTAACAACTACATAAATGTGTTGTTTCTGTACGATTATCTCTATAATAGTGTAGTGTAGCCTAGAAGCATGTATTATCCACTTACCATATCATACCTATGGTTCTGTTTTAAACTTAAATGAAATCAGTTTTTCTCAAACAATGATTTAAAATGTTGCAATGCGGTTTTGTTTAGCCCATTATTGATTGGCATAAATTGAAAGCATTATAGACGGCACAAATCGTTAATAAGAAAAGCGAAACATATCATTTATACTTAGTATTTAGTAGAAACAAGTGTTTCAAAAAGGATAAAATTTACAACATGAGCAATTGATCTTAATGATGCAATGGTTTCTAAAGTTAGATGCGGCAATGAACGTATCATGAAAAGGGGTGTATGTAGGGGAGGCGGGGTGGTAAAGAAATGGCGTTTGCCATTGATGCCTTGTTGATTTTGTGATTCGGAAAACGTTTCCTAACAGCCCTCGTATGAGTTATGATTAATATGGTTTGTCTTTTGGAATAATTCCACTTGTTAAGGATCTTATCATGACTTACAAATGTGTACAGACACATTGGTCTAAGACTAGTTATTTATTTGGTTCGTCTCATTTCGATTATTGGCCTGAATGTACTCGAAATTGTCTAGCCTTTTCTATACAAGATAATAAACGACTAAGAGACATCTACGTATTCATCAACATACATATCAAAACCTTTATATAATACAAATCATGAAATCAATGACGAACAGCTGTTACGATAGAACAAGGGATGGCGTGATATCATTGAATTGCGATCAATCTTTATTTTTTAACAGATCAATTAAATCGATAGATCTAGACATACGAGTATTGAAACAATTGTTTATAGTTAATTAGTTTACATGTTTTTCGTTAAACGACGTTCCCCGATGGTTTTGTCAGGGGGTCTCACTTGAAGAATTCCTGACCCTGTTATACAAAATAATGAAAGCTATATTCTTATTAACGTATGCTGGTAATAGTCGTAGTCTCAAACCTTTACCTCATGGATTATCCTTACAAATTTGATAACTATATTTGAACAAGGCAGCAATAGTGTTATCGAAACAAAATTTCCTTTGATTTATTTAGCGGGGGAATTGTTTAATAATATATGAAGTGTTTTTGATGGTACATATATATAGATTTCGAATTATGCATTACTTTATCACGCGCTCTTCCCTTTTACTGGTGAGATGATATTATTTTTAAGCATACTGTGAAAACAGTTGGTCAACTCTTATATAGTAACATTGTTTTCTATGATTAATTTATTGAATAATAACACTAAACAAAATTGTACCACAATACTTTTGCAAAAAACGAATAAGTTAGATTTACAATGCGCGCACAATGTATCAGATAAATATATATATTTTGTAGATTCTAAGGAATCATAATTTGAATCCGCTTTTCGAAGTCGGCTTTTTTATAAGACCACGACATGTATTGTACGAGAATTATATCTTTTGTTTTGTCAAGCGTTTGAAATGTATTCATTGAATTCGAAATTACTCTGTATTTGGACACGACGTACTGATACAATTCAATACATAAGCAAATAACTTTGTGTGAATATGTATCGGTCCTGTTTATATTGACCATACACAACGAAAACTGTTCATTTTAACAAAAGTTCTTTAATGAATATGTAGACAATAAGTAAATAAAACATGAGATTGTACATTAACACATTAAATAAAGAACTATTTTTGGTTTTCTTTTTGTTCCAACTTGACAATGTTATTAAAGGCCTTTATCATGAAATGAGTAGCTTACATGACAGTAGTCGTAATGCGACTGTCATACAGGTAACATTGTTGTCTCTTTCCTGCCTTTTTGTAAACAAAATACCTTACAATAGCTGAGCAAATTGGTTAAATTTGACAAAATCATTTTTTGGGGATTGTTTCTTGCAACTGAATCATATGTACTATGTTGCAGATGTTAGCTTCCCAAAGACATTCTAACCAGTGATGCCCGTTGTTATACTTTTCCATCACGTCTATTTAATTAAACCTTCAATCAATCAAAATGTTGTTGTGCATTTTGGTACTATATTGCAGAATCTCAAGATGAATAATATTTTCATCTTTTCTTTTTCTAACAATCTTAATCACACGGCAAAACTTTAACCTACGAACCATCTTTATTGTCAAATCAAGTTCACATAACGGTTGATAAATTTTCTGTAAACAGCGGCCTGAATTTACAGAAATTTTGTTGAAAATGGCATAAAACTTCACCGGCACGACAACTGATAAATGTCGTCTGTTTACAAAGCGTATATGTCGTCTGCAGGTCACGAGGGAAGATATAATTAGGAGACGGTGTCCCTTATCACCGCTGTCACCTTGTTTGTCTTAGACGAGTCATGATTCTAACCTTACGGGGTCACAACCAGATAACCTGGTAACATTGACATGTGAGATCCATGTCTTATCTCTACCAGACGATTACAGACAAAGGCCTACATTGTACGTGTCGTAACCCTTTACCAAACAATAACGACATATGAATAGTTTGTTGCAGACGACTTTGGAAAACGTTGTGAGATGATAGGAGAAATTACTCTTAGCGAGCAATTTCTCCTTTTCCCACAATGTTTTCTGTCCCTTCAGAAGATTATTTTATAATTTTATCACATTTTGAAATGTCGTCTGCAAACTATTTCAATTTGGGACAGTCTAAAATTTGACGTTTGGTAAAGGTTTAACGTTGGGGCGCATTCACATGCGCATGTCCACATGTCATTACATTCTACAATATTGCAACCTTAAAATGTTGTATACAGTCGGGAACCGACTACTCCAACATGCGAGCAGGGGCATAGCTTGAATACAATAAATGTGTAGGCACGTCATTCTAGAAAAAAATATGTCTGAAACTACTCAGTTGCGTTCTGGCATGTTTTTGAGAGCACAAAAATAAATTTTGTTTAAGCAGAGGCCCTTGATTTTTATTTTTTTGCTTCCTGAAATAAAGTGTAGGCACGTGCCTAAAGTGTCTAAAGGAAGCTACGCCAATGGCGATATACGTGAACCTTGTCTTATCCGAAATATCATCATGCAGGGTCCCATCGTTATCCTTCTTATTTCCACATAAGATACAATGGTCTTATCCAAATTCGGGTTATTCCAACACAACCCAAATTCCAAATTTATGTGTGTTAATATATAATACTGTACAATAGTATTTTATAATCAATTCGGGTGACAAAAGACAGAAAGCGAATAAAAAAAATGCAATAAGATTCACCGTGACAGATGTCTCTGGATTCGCGGGGGAGGGTGTACGGTGATGCACTCGGAATGATTAAGCAGAAAATGCCTAATCAGGGCCATTACACCGTCACATTTTCAATACAACACATGTAATGTCGTACTTAAAGTTTAACTTTAGACTTACTTACCCGAAGCAACATGTCGTTGGAAACTTCATCCAAATTGAGATATTTATTTATGCTCAGTACGCCACTGACTTTAGATACCCATGGAAAAATGGACACCAAAACATGTCACGTGTTCTTTAGTTGATTGCTAAAGATGAGCCGGTCCAAAGATTCTACATATGTAGAATCTAGTCCTGGATAGGATTCTTGTAGGACTAGATTCATGTATTGAATGTGTCAGTAACATAAACAAAACCCCTGTACTCGTCTAATGTTTCTTTTCTGTTTGCTTTTCAGACAAACGACAAGTGTCAGGTATGTTGGCCTACTTTTTAAAACTTGCCATTGAAACTATTCTCCCTGTTGTTGTTGGTCACGAACTACAACAACGACCTATTATGACTTTTGGGGATCTTTGAGTCTTTAACTTCCAAGGGTCTTGGGATCAGTTTAGTTTGGAAGCAATAATAGACAAGAAACATGGTAGAGTAGAATTTACAATGATGACTAAATAAGACATTGGTCGTTCCGAGCTAGTTTTCCTTTGGCCACAGCAGTTTCTACCAGCTTTTATTTTAGATGTGTCTAAATGAGGATATGTTGAAAATGTATTTAAACTAGCATGCATCTAGATACAACTTGATTTTAGATCATCAGCTACTTCATGCATATATATCTCACACTACCAAAGGACTTTGAACTTTATTTGACACAAAGTCAACAATTTCTATGAAATATTTTTCTATTACAGCTGTCACAAGAGCCCAAATGCTGTAAACATAATTGAATATGTCACTCATTTTAGATTTATGCATTCAATACCTAATAGAATGTAGACAATTTGAAAGTAAGAAAGGATAAACACCTTTTATGTTTAGGAGGATAAAATCTGAAAACAACGTTGCAATTGAACGAAGAATAAAACAATTTCGAGTGACAGTTTTTTTGCAATGTTAGGAAACTGTTTACAAAGTCCACACAATGTAAAAGATGAATGTCGAAAGGAACTCCTACAGAATGTATAATTTTATAACTTGGTTTACTTCCCTTTTCAGGACCAGCATGCGTAAAACAAGACATTGTTTACATGGTCGATTCCTCGACCTACGTTGGGGTTGACAACTTCCGCACCCAGCTAGACTTTATTAAAAACAATATCGGGTACTATAACATCAACCCGCTGTGTACTCGTGTTGGTATTGTTACCTACAGCTCAGGGGCGTACAATCAGTTCTATCTGAACTCGTACACCACCCAACAACAGCTGTACAGTGCCATCGACAACATACAGTACCAGCCAGGGGGCCGTAACACCGGTGACGTCATCAATTTCGTCAGCAGTTACGGATTCTCCTCGAGTAATGGCGGGAGAACCGGCGTGCCTCATTATGGTGTGCTGGTTTCCGGCAGTACCTCGTCCAACCAACAGTTAACAGCCCAGGCAGCACAGAACGCCAAGAACCAGGGAATCACCATGTTCACGGTGGGTGTTGGTAATGGAGTCAGTGGGACGGAAATGTCGGCCATTACGGGAAATGTCATGAAGAACACCTTCCACTCGAATGGCTACAACTCATTGAACACTGTTTCTGCACCATTGGCTACACGAATCAATGGAGGTATGAGGCTTTCTTTTATTAACACCAATACTTGTTTGACAGACACGTGCTTCTAACGTGCTCTCTTATGCAGACGACCGAAAAAAAAAAAACGTTAAGCAGACGACGTCTAATAACCATGTGACATAAGGAACATTTGCTCCAGATGATGATCATGAAAATTATTCCTTTTGTCACATAGGTAATATTCAATTAAAACTGCAGCTTCTACTGAACACTGTTTGTTTTTTGATAATTGGACATTTAGGAAAACAGAACAAAAATGCCATTGCATGGCTGACATACACAACAATTTAGAAGTATGTGTTTTATAACAATGGATGCAGTTGCAATAATGAATTAATTTTGCCCTTGTTTTAAGTAAGTTGTTGCAGACAACTTTTTCAATTGATAGCAAGTTGCTGAAAGTATTTCATAGTATTGTTTTGCTTCATAGTGCATAACAATGAAGTCATTGTGACAAAGGGATAATCGATTTGTAATGGGATGTTTTTGGTTTTGTCATGGCACTTTGAATTGTTACTGTTACAATTGGGCTTTGAATCATTTGAGAAAACCAAACTATTTAAACATCATGTAAGAAAATTAGGAACTATTTCCACCATATCAGTTTCTTAGTTTCTTAAATGATCAGGATTTTCCATACAATATTTCATCTCTCACTACTATATTATGCAAGCCATAAAATATTAAACAGTGTTTTAGTTGATCAGTTCTCTATCTTGTTACCAAATTTATTTAGAGCAGATGGCTTAGAACCACTATACCAACAAGAGAATTTGTTTACCAATTTCTCCTTTTGACACAATGGCATTCTATTCAAGACCATATAGAAAAGGATGTTAACCCATTACCAAACAATAACGGCATTTAATCGCTTTGTTCCAGACAACTGGAAAAACATTGTGGGAGAAGGAGAAGTTGCTTGTAACGAGCAATTTCTCCGTTTCCAACAATGTTTGCTACCCTATTAGAAGATTATTTAAAATTTCATCACATTTTGAAATGTCGCAAACTCTTTCAACTTGTGACAGTTGAAAATTTGGCGTTTGGTGTTAATACTTATAGCTTTGTAAATTGCTTTGTGCTATTTCTTTATTATATATTTGTCTTGAAGTGTCATATAGGAAATGGTCTAAGGGTAACTTTATGGTCACATGTCTATAATTGTCTCTCTGATTTTCTTTTCCCAGCTGTTTCCCCACAACTTGGAAGTAATCTTGGTGCTCCACAAGGTAAGTTCCTTTCTCCCTCAATGTTTATAGTAAAACACATTTTTTGTCACGTCATATATTATAAGAGGATATTAACCTGACTGCTCCTTCCATCAGCTAGAATGTTAGAAAAGAGAGAAACTATTCTTTTTCTTCAATTTTCTCGACTCATTAATTGTGGGAGTGTCCTTTGATGCTTTACTAAACAATAACGACATTTAACCACTTTGTTGCAGATGACTCTGGAAAACTCTGTAAAGGAGAACTTGCTCATAACGAGGAATTTCTCCTTTGCCAACAATGTATTCTACTCTACCAGAAGATTATATTTCAATTTTATAATATTTTGTAAGTTTTTCTGCAAACTCTTTCAATTTGGGACAGTCGAAAAATGTGCAATTGGTAAAGGGTTAACAAGACACTGCAGAGTCAAGTACTGATGAAATCCAGGAAAGCTTTAAACCCCATGATTTCTTAGATTGATTTGTGCAGAAATGTAATTAAACTGATCAAATTAAAAGCATACTATTCTATTTCAAAACTTGTTAACAATGTTATCAGAAACTAAAAGCTTTTTGGATGAAACGGACATGGAGATTTTATAAAAAAGATGAACACATTGTAACTAAAGTAGGAATACTTAGGAACAACTTGTCAGAGTGAGTCATTTAACCCTTTACGGTATATAGCGCCGTTCGCCGCCTTATCGATTACCGCATAAAACGCTTTTCGCCGGTATACCTATTACCGTATAAAACCTATTTTGACGGGCTATCGATTACTGCATAGAACGCTTTTTGACAGCTGAAAAATTGATTCAACTTCAACCCTTAATTACACAAATAAACACACACGTCATTTTCTCCAAAGTTTATTTTCCTATTAAACAAATATGTTTTCTTTCATGTACGATGATAAAATCATGGGGTCAAAGTTTAAACTTTTGCTCTAGAGCGAATCTTTTGATAGTGGTCACGCGGCACACTTCTAAAAGAGACGCTATGGGATTGAGATGAAGGGAAATGAAATACCCACCCCCAATAAAACTGAAAGCGGCCTTCGAAATCCTGTCATAAAGATCAAAACAATGCCGATTTGTAAAAACTTGATAAGGATTTCCTGCAATTCTTTACAAACTAACACTTTTCTAAAAATATTATCCAATTAAAAAGAACATAGGGCACGCGACCCGTAGACTATTTAATGAGAAGTCTTCCGGTCATAAAAGATCAAAACACTGCCGATTTGTAAAGACTCGATAAGGATTTCATGCAATTCTTTAGTAACTTAACACATTTCTAAAAATACTATCCAATTAAAACCAGAGCATACGGCACGCGACCTGTAAAGGATGTTTATGACACGGAGCTATTGTTCAAAGTTTAAAGGCGATTGAAAATCGAGCCGTCAAATAATTGACGTTATAAAGACGGCCTTTTTAAAATATTTAGCCAATTTGGTGTTTCCGATCGCAAGTCGGACATCAATGTAGATTCAGAGCAGTAATTTGATCGTTTTTTATTAAGCCTGAAGATGATGAAATGTTGATAAATATTACCAATTCACGGACAAGCAAATTAGATCATTCCTCCGACTTTGACTACAACTACGAGCTTTTGGTAAATTCATCACCCATGGACACGTATTTTACGGAAATATAAGCATGTTTCGTTGCCAAAATGAGTTGATTTTTACTGTTTTACATTTATAAGAAGGACTAGGTTTAACTCCTTTACAAAGCAATATTGCGCTGAAAAACATTCTTTTATATATTTTGGAAACTGTTTGAATGGGAATTGAAGTAAAACGATTCAGCTTTGTTGAGAAATATGCAAAGACAAAGTATGTATCTCGAGTCATGAACGGTATTTTTCGGCAACAAAATTCCCTGCAATTGATGACAAACGGAAAACAAATTACGGATCTCTCAGGGAGAACACATAAGTCATATTATTAACTTTGATTTTGTATAATTCACACCGTAATATACATTTTCATTGTTTGTTTAATTTTCTACAACTTAATCCTGATATGAATGTATCACTAAATAAAGAAAAAAAACATCAACTTAAAGGAAATTTTGTTCTCGTCGTCTTTTATTCTTTGAAAAAATCTATTAGATGAATGTAAAATGCATTAATTTAGGTTTGATTAACAGTACCCCAATCAATAACAATTATCGGAGATAATCCTGTGCAAATAGGTACCCAGGGTGACTAGTTATGTATGCGTTAAATGTCTTCGATAATCGGATGGTTTATACCTATAGTGTCACTGATAAGCCTTATCTCTATACCTTAAAGGGTTAAACAGACACAGCACAGTCTTGTCTTTTTTATTGAGTTCTTCAAAAACATTTAACCATCTCCCAAACAACAAATTTTTGACTGTCCCAAATTGAAAGAGGTTGCAGACCACATTTTAAAATGTGACGAAATTGGCAAATAATCTTGTGATAGGGCAGAAAACAGTGTGGGAAAAGGAGAAATTGCTTGTTAAGAGGGATTTCTCCTTTTTCCACTATGTTTTCTAAAGTTGTCTGCAACAAAGTGGTAAAAATGTCGTTATTGTTTGGGAAAGGGTTAAGTAAATTATAATGTAGGGAGTTTTCTCAATTAAAACAGGTACCCACAATGTATGGTTTTGAGAAGAAATAAAGAAATCAAGGTCTTCTCTTGACCCCTTGATTTATGCTAATTTTGTGGTTTCTTTTTACCCCTTATATATGAAGTGTGAATGGAAATTAATGATCTCTAGGAATTGGGGGTCATTTAATATATAAGTTGTGGGGTCAAGGAAATATCTGAAAAAATCAGCAAAAGCAACACATTTGTTTGCTTGATTTAATACTGGATCTTGAATTTGTCAAATCTTATAAATCTTGAATTAATCATTTAACAGCATGTGCACCCCAGGCCGATATTGTCTTTATGGTGGATGGGTCTGGCAGCATTGGGCAACAGAACTTCAACAAGATGGAGAATTTCCTGAAAGGCCTTGTGGGTAAACTGGATATTGGAGCCAACAAGATTCATGTTGGTTTGATGCAGTTTAGCAGTCGACCACAACAAGAATTCCCCTTGGATATGTACAGCAGCCGACAAGATGTTATGTCAGGTAAGGCATTCTCTGCTGACGAGGAAGATAACTACATGTATTAGTATAGCACTGATAAAAAAATACCAAAACTCAAGTTTCATTAAACCCATCCCTAAATATAGGAAATTTTGTTTAGTCCAAACAAAATGCAGAGGGACACAATAAAACATTAAGAGTTTCTTTACAAACTTATGTAGCAATCCTTGTGGCAAAAGGACAAATGGCACTAGGAGCAATATATCCATTTGTCCCAATGGTTTCTGAAGTCGAAGCACATGCTGCAAAGTAAGGTATTTTGGATTTAGGGTTTTAATCTAGTATCTGTAATCTTATAAAGGAAACATTATGGCTAATTTGCATTATTTCTGTCAGAGATGATATTGTTGTCCAAAAAAAAAATGTGCACATCTTTAAAGCAATTAATCAAGAAACCAAGAATGGATATTTTCACTTTGAATCCTCAAATAAAGATTATTGAAAGACAAATAATTGTTCAAAATGGAAAATATTGGAGAAAAAAGCTACAATCCTGTAAAAATATGGTTCCCAGCTTTGTAAATATTAACCACTTGACCTTCACCTTAATAGGAATGGACCAGATGAACTACATGGGTGGTGGAACTAACACTGCTGATGCCCTCAGAATGTTACGTGAACAACTGTTCTCCACATCCCACGGAGCCCGACCAAATGTACCCAGAATCGGCGTCATCATTACCGACGGAAAGAGCTCCAACAGCGCCGCTACTGCTACCCAGGCTAATAATGCTCGTGCTGATAACATTGGTATGCATGGTTCTTTATTTCCCTTAACCAGTTACCTCAGAATCTTGCAAATGGTCCAAGTATCGCGTAATAGCAGACTACATATTTGGAAAATGACAATCTTATAGTGACGTAAGGATGGAACCATTCTGACAAAAGGACCTGTCCTTATGGGCAGTTGAGTATGGGTGTCTTCCTCCATCATAAAGAGTCAGGCATCGCAACATACCTGAAATAATGTTGATGCCATGTAAAATCTTACAAAGATAAATAGAGAGTTCTTCTACTGTAATTATTTTGTTTTACCCAGGTTTGATCGCTGTGGGTGTAGGATCTGGTGTGGATGTGAATGAACTCAACAAGATCGCTGACGACCCAGACAGTGCCAACAGCTTCCAGGTCTCCAACTTCGACCAACTCGACAATATCGCTGCCCAGATCATACAGAGAGCATGTGCCGGTACGTACTTCATTAAACACTTTACATCATAATTGCGTTTATTTACTTAAACTAGTTCAGAGGATAGCCCCTGGAATACAGGGTAATATTTTACTTAACAACTTAAGAAATATTTTTTTTAAGTCAAAACTGATAATCATTGATGTTTTCTTATATAAACTACAATATTGTCAAGTGACATATCATTGGAAATGTTTCTCAAGACACTCAAGACACATGGGTTAGTTTTACTAAATATCTTAAGCGAAATATTTGCATTAGTTCAAAACAACATTCTCTCTTATTTCAATATTGAGATAAGCAATTTTGTAAAGTAATACATCATTGGAAGCGTTCTTTAATAAAACTAACCAAGGTGTCCTGGGTTTAAAACTCTAGTTTCGACAATTTTTTTCTGATGTTTAATGAAATCAACGAGACTTAACACGATTCATTTGTTTCTGACAAATTGTGTTTGTCTTGGAAAGCAGTCAACGCCTGTTGTGCAATACAAGTGAGGATATAACAAGAACATAGATAGGTGTGCAGACTGTCTTAAAGGCATTATGACTTTGCCATTATTGATAAAAAGATTGATAAACGTATTGAGAAAATGAATATTGCAAACATTAAGAATAGGAATATGGCAAATATTGAGAAAAGGAATATTGCAAAGTAGGAAGGAGGTGATTCCTTAGGTGAAAATTGTAGGGCTGATTTGGACCAGGGTACTGTTTTACTAAACAAATTAAGGAAAATATTTGCTTAAGTCGTAACTGATAAACATGGATAGTATCATCATTGAAAGTACAATATTGCAATGTGACACATCATTGGAAGCGTCTCGGAGAGACGATTCCAATGATGTGTTACATTACAATATTGCTTCGCCCAATATCGAAATAAGAGGAATTGTTGTTTTAGACTTACGCAAATCTTAAGTGTAAACTGTTAAGTAAAACGGTACCCTGGTGAGCTGCCAATATCAATAATCGTGCAAAGCAAACAAACAAATCAAGGGTTCAGTGCAAGATGTGAGTGAGTTGCTATAGTTTTGCATCAGACCCTCGAGATATGGTCAGTTTATGTGAGAATATTATTTTCTATTTTTGCAGTTTCTGCAACAGCTCCTGCACCAACAGCTAAACCAGTTGGAGGTAAGAATGGTTAATCATTGTAGTCGATAATTACAGAATAATTTAAAGGTGTTTGTTTGCACATGAGACAGTTAGCAAGTCGAAATAAAATGTTGAAACAATACAGTTTGTGTATGATATCTAATGCAAAATAGGTACCAAACGCAAAAATTAATTTACAATGCGTCTATACATCTAAGAATCTAGAGATGATATATGCAATGGATTTGAAAACAGTTGCACTGCTTTTGTATTTTTATACATATTTTTTCATTGTAAAGAGGCTCAAAAGAAATGAATATGAATTTATTTGACCTCCTATTGACTATTCTTCAGAATGTCTCCTACAACAGTGCAGCTGCTATAAAGTTTAAAGGAATGAAATTTAAATATCCAAGTCCCTTACATCTATGAACAAGCAGATTTAAAGAAAACTTTAAAAGCGTCATAAGAAAGCATCAGCATGTCTGCATAAAATTTGTGCCTTCTTGGTTTGTTAGATAACAAAGCTAAATAATCTTGATATTGTTTTTTGAAAGATTTTTGAAATTATGAATTACAGTTTTCAGAATGCTCTTGTGTTATTCTCTATAATTATGAACTGGACATCTTAACATCATGAAAATTATATTTACAAATTGCAAAAACCTTAAAAATAAAGAGATATGTCATATTTATATTTCAGATATGAGCCATTATTTAAGAAGGGATTAAGGAAGTTTGCAAATCTGTTATATCATTTTCAGGAACACCAGGACCCGACCCTTGCAAGGATTTACGTGCTGATTGTGCAAGCTACTCAAAAAGCGTGTGCTCTGGAGATTATTTTGGCTGGGCGAAAGATAACTGTGCGAGATTCTGTGGATTCTGTGTCCGTAAGTTACATTCAGTGATTTTCTCCTGCTTTGGTTTGCAATGATACATTTCTATTTTCATTTTGGTTTTGCAGAGCGTCTCATCAATTTTCATTTTTTTTAAAAAAAAAGATGAAACAAAAGTAATAGTCAACTCCATTATTTCTTAAATAGCTACACCTAAGAATTTCTCATTTTTTATATTAAGTTTTTACAACACATACACAATAAGTGTATATCAGATATGTTGCAATTTCCAGCTCAGAAACAAGAAAGACATGGTGCTTAATTTCAAATAATAAAAAAAGTACTTTTTGTTTATTGTTAACTAATTTTTCTAAAATCTGGCATGTCACAGAATGCTTTATGAAAGATTGCAATAACAGAGTTCATTAAAATGATAAAATCTAAGATGTATATATTCACACATAATTCATCACAATATGTGTCTATTAGGAGTATATATTTGTACTGGACACATCAACATGTTTCGCATGTTTGTCTATTTCAGCCCTGTACACAACTGGCCCACCCCCGTGTGTTGACATATTGAGTAACTGTAATGAATACCAGGCCAACTCATGTGTCGGAAAATTTACTACCTGGGCCAAGGATAACTGCCGAAAATACTGCGGATATTGTGGTAAGTTGATTCTTTAGTTAGGCATTGTTACATGTTCACTCATATTGGATTGATGATTGGTCCAATCTTAAAGCAACGTCAGACTAAGTCACATTTGTAGTATGCTAATGTAAGTTGAGAGCCAATGCAATATTACAGAGGGGATTCGTGTATATAAGCCACCATAATCTATCAGTGAATGACAGATAGCATATGAAATACATTGTGGCTGATGGGTAATTTGAACATCATAAGCAACTTCTTCATTAAATGATAATGTGTTTAATGTGTTTGAATCAATTTTGAATATTTCTTTAAATATTCATACCTTTTTAATTATATTAGTCTTTTTGGTTGCAAACAAAATTAAAGGGGGTGAGAGGTTAAGAGTTTTGATTTGGTATCATTTCGTTTTGGAATCTGATGGTGCTTTTTATAAAAATAATTTCATTTTAACTTTTGTTTTCTTATTTATATTTTTAGATGCAACAGCCCAAAGTGTTGGATTCTGTAAGTATAGAAACTTCTTTTCCCTAATAAGTAATAACTTCAACATTACTTAATTGGGGCTAATTATTATATAACCTTAATTGATGTTTACTAAACCTTTTCATTATAGAAGAACTACTGGCAACTTATTTCATGCAATTGGTTACCAAACATTTATGATAGTTTTATGAAACATACGATTATTTGAACTTGGCAAAATTGTGTATATCATTATCTTACAACAGCATTTTAGTCATTTAATATTGGTCAGTGCACATATCAATTCTTTACACCCTTTCCCAAAAAATTACGACATTTTACCACTTTGTTGCAGACGACTTTAGAAAACATTGTGGAAAAAGGAGATTACAATAAATTTCTTCCTTTTCCCACAAGCTTTTCTGCTTTATCTAAAGAATGTTTTTCAATTTCATCCCATTTTGAAATGTCGTCTGCAAACTCTTTCAATTTGGGACTGTCGAAAATTTGTTATTTGGGAAAGGGTTAATACATAATTGATCAGTGGTGTTTCACAGATAGTATAAAGAGGAATATCGCTTGGCAAACTCTTTTAGACTCTTCAGCTAATGTAAATGCTGACACATGCTTCTTTCCCATTGTATTCCAGACGGCCAGTGCTACTACAAAGGAAAGACCTACTCACAGGGTCAGACCTGGGACGATGGATGTGACTATACATGTACATGTCTCGATGGACAAACAGGAAACTACCAGTGTTATAACAAGTAAGTCACCAAACATATCAACTGTTCAGTACATGGCTTTAGTAAGTCCTTTACTACATTGAAAAACTTACTATACTCTTGCATTAAACCCTCAATAGCATGTATCATGCAACAAGGTCTTGTGTCATTGATGTTATCCTTAAAAACTTTGAGAGCTGAAATCTTTGTGGCAGAAGTAATCATTGTTTAAAGTTTCTTCCATTCTTATGAATTTGTTCCAGATTGTCATCTTAACTGTGAATATAAAGAAAAAAGAATTCCTATTGATTACTTCACCAAGTGATCGGTATACTGGAGAATCATTATGAGAATAAACTTCTTTTGTCACACTTTTTTTTATCACATCAACTTTGAAGGGGTTAAATGCCATTTATACCCAGATATTTGGTAAATAAAAAGGTTTTCTAGATGATACTGAACATAATTATACCATATGGGCGATGCAAGGCTTGGCAAAATCAGATGTTCTCTCAAACTTTGCCAAACACAATCATTCTGTGCCTCTTTCAAGCCATAGGTTTTCGTGAGAGATAAATTGTTTACTGGCTTGGTAAGATTATGGAATTCTAAAGTAATAGCAGGACATCTGAATTGATAAAATGACTGAAATGAATGAAAACCATTCAAATGAGATTTACACATTCATATTTTTTTTGGAACATTCCCACACATAGGATAATGATTTATGACTCAATTGAAAGCAACAGCACATATCAATTACTTAGTTAATAATCTGTGTTTTTGAAAGGATATTTGAAGAAAACATTGTGACAGAAGGAGAAATTGCTCATCATGAGCCATTTCTCCTTCTGTCACAATGGTTTCTTAGATCTTAAATGCTCCAGATGCATAAAGAAATTACAGTTCTTCTACTAACACCACAATACACAACATGTACAATAATATCTTTACACCATATGTTTTAGGTGCCCAGTCTACTACAACCTACCAGCCCAATGTACCCTTGTGAAGAGTGACTCCCAATGCTGTCTACAACCAGTCTGTGATTTCAAACCCCAGATTGCCACAACTCAGACAACCAGTCCAGGAAAAACACCCGATGGTGTTGGTAGGTGTTCAGTTTCATGATGATGATTAGTCATGAATAACTATCTGATTTTTCATTCATAAGTTTTTCACAAATGCCAGTCTCACAAAGATTTGTAACTTTACGTCTACATTTGCAATATTTTTTGTAACCCTTGAACCTTAGATGTTACTTTGTTCTGTGTATGAAAAACAAACATGTGTAACGAAACGAGCAAATGAACCTCTCAAAGATACAAACACATCCAGTGAAAAACACTGTCATACACTGAGCGGTTGTGTTGTCTGAATACATATACCAGCATGTTCTCTACAACAATGCATTAGGTTCCCTAATTTGCATAAATGTTCAATGAACGTTACACATGCATACAAAAGTATGAAAAGGATTTCTCAGCTACGACTTATGATTTATTTGTGAATATCTATCCTACAAACCTTTGTGAGACAGGTCTCAGTAGCATTTCGTTATGTTATTAATTTGTTCTTTACATACCACAATGTTTTGATTATACCATATTATGAACCTTTGCTAGCAACAAATGAAAGAGAAATGAAAATTTACACTGGTAGGTTAGCAATTACTAACAAGAAAGGCTTTTTTCCCCTTAATGAGTTATTATCTCTTAGGCAGCAAATCCTTAATTGTTTGGTAAATTTGGAAGCTAAACTTATAGGATAAAATGGGCTACTGCTTTATGTGTACATCAAAGAATATGTGTTGTTCTATAACTTTGGTTTCTTGCAAATGTTGGACATTTTGTACAATTTGGCAACCCTAAGCCTTTTGAAATAATCTTCAAGAACAATAATGTAATACACACTGCTAATACTTAAGAGACCATTTCTTCTGGACAAACAATGTTTTTGGTTTAGATGCTTAAGGGTTTATGACTGCTCACAGAACTGTTATCTAAATTTAGTGACTGCCATACAACCAATGCAAGTGCAATGAAAATTGATTTGAGCAGCTGTCTGCAGTTATGGATAGTGGGATAAATAATAGAATAAAGTGGAAAGAACTTATTACGACGTGATTGTTCAGGAAGAGGTATTCCACAATGTAATGGGTTAATTGATATATGGCATTACAGATTTACATGTATTTACTTTCTGGCATAAATAAATGCCTGGCATTAATAAATGCCCTTTCATCATAGCTTGTCTCTTGTTTTCTGTGACTTACAAGTCCAACTACCTCCGGCCCCCTTTTTCCCTTCATAGTATCCTGATAAGTACCCGAACTGAACATAAAATAGTACAGCCACTGTTTTACAATCTAAGGCAAACTTGTTTGTGGAGGATTATCTTTCATTATGTTTGTAATTTTGTTCCAGATGTTTGTGTGTTCAAGAACCGTCAATACTACCAGGGTCAGACCTGGGAGGATGGATGCCAGTTCTCTTGTACTTGTACCAATGGTAGAACTGGACTTTATGAATGTCAAACACTGTAAGTAAAACTATCACTTAAATTGTTCCCATTTTCTGAAATGTTTCAAACTATTTATCAATTCTCTCTGTTACTTGAGCTAATAGATATACTGGTAATAAGAACTCATTGTTTGTGGGATAAATGATAAAAGCCATTTGTGTCTAAGGGATCAGTTGATTATAAGAACCATCAGCCTTCAGAAAGTCAGTCAGGAAGTCTAGTGTCAAATAGAGTGTTACATCCCCTATTGTCCCTCTAATTTCTTCAGAATTTCACTTTGAAGCTGTTTGTTCTGCTTCCCTTATAGTAGAAGAGGGAATGCAGCCAGTGGGCTGGATGAATATTGTGCAGTATAAGTGAGGAAACACCAGAAGCATGGATAGGTGTGCTGACCAAACAAATATGATTAAGACATTAAAAACTGCTAAACCCTTTACCAAACACCAAATTTTCGACAGTCCCAAATTGAAAGAGTTTGCAGAATACATTTCAAAATGTGGTAAAATTGAAAAATAATCTTCTGATAGGGCAGAAACATTGTGGGAAAAGGAAAAATTGCTCGTTCAGAGCAATTTCCTCGTTTCCCACAAGGTTTTCCAGAGCCGTAAGCAACAAACTCGTCAAATGGCATTATTGTTTGGTATAAACCCCAAATCAAACCAACCAATTAAGTTTAATAAGGCAAGTGATGCATTACTAGATTACTTGCTTTTATTTCCAGCAAATTCCACAACTCTACAATGTGTTTTATGTTATTACAGTTGCCCAACATATGCCAGTCTACCAAACTTCTGTCACATGGAAACCAAGGCCGGAGAGTGCTGTCAGAAACCAGTCTGTGAATTCCAGACCCAGTCCGGCAGTTTCACAGGAAGTGGTACGATCAGTGGACATGGAACCGGCATATCCCCAACAGCCCCTCCTACCTGCGTGGACGCTATTGCTGACTGTGATAGATACGGCAGTCAAGCCTGCGTAGACTTCAAACCCTGGGCCAGAGAAAACTGCAGGAAGACTTGTTCACTCTGTGGTAGGTGTTGTTAATGATGTTTTAATTTTATTCTAAAATGTTAATAAGATTGTGCTTTCTCATAATAAACAACATTTTTGAGGTTATATTGCAGTGTATCTGACTCCAGACTTCTATGACTTTTATTGAATTACTTACTACAGTCTTGCATAGAACTTTAGATATGTAAGATTTGTTGTTGTTTCTTTGAATAGCAAAAAAATTAAATACAGGTATGATAATTTTTATAGGTATAATAAAAGGATACATTAGCAAAGTATAAGAATATTATGTTGTAAAATATATTGTTGTTTGTAACCTTTCATGATTCCCCTTGTTTAACCATTGGATATAAATGTATAACATTGAATATTTCAGATGACAATGCCCCTAACCCAGATCCAACTGATGTTTGTATTTATAATGGCCGAGCCTTCCATCAAGGTGACTCATGGCAAGTGGGATGTGACACCAAGTGTACATGTGAGAACGCTGTGTACGGATACTACAGATGTGTGAACACGTATGTATTGTAGCTTGTAACTTATCACAATTGTAACTGATTGGGCAAATATAACCTCCCCCCAAAAAAAAAACAAAACCTGGGTTTGATGTGTGAGTAAAGATACATTCTGTGAAAAAGTTATTCTTTGTTTTTCAATTTAGTTCAATGTCCATATGAAAACCTGATCATTGGCATTAATTTACAATCAAAGATATCATTTTCTAAAAAAAGAAAGATTTGGTTAAGATGTTTCAATGTTTTCAAATAATGTACAGAGCAAAGACTTCTTAATTCTTCTATAAAATCAAGACCATGTTGAAGCATATGTTTCTCATATTTCTGTGGCTTCATCAATATGGATACAATACCTTCTATTTCAGATGTCCAACATACAACAACATTCCAGCCCAGTGCACCCAACAGAAACTTGCCGGAGAGTGTTGTGCCAAGGTCATCTGCTCCACTGGTACCTTCATCTCATCAACTGGAAATCTGGGAACCATTGGAAATGGAGGACTTATTCAGGTGGGAACCGGTGGTGCTATTCCAACCATTCCATCAGGAGGTACTCCTGCACCAGGAACCGGTGGAACCGTCTTTAGACCACCAAGCCTGAGTAAGTTTATTTTTTCTGTAATGTGATACCACCGCAGATAATCTTGTAAATATTCAGCAAATAAACATTCTATTATTCAGTTAAAAATGATTAAAAACATGACACTAAACCACCGTCAAACATGCAAACATGTAACATGGTGCATGAAATAGCCTGCAAATTCTGGATGGTCTTTGGTTTTTGATTTCTTGTAATCATTGTTCATAGTTCATGTAGAATTATTGATATTTCTTGGTATCATTGTTCATAGTTCATGTAGAATTATTGATATTTCTTGATATCATTGTTCATAGTTCATGTAGAATTATTGATATTTCTTGGTATCATTGTTCATAGTTCATGTAGAATTATTGATATTTCTTGTAACATTGCTTATAGTTTACTTAGAAATGTTGATATTTATTGTAGAATTGTTGATTATCTATGTTGAACACCAGCGTACCGTTTTACTAAACAACTCAAGGAAAATAAATGGGTAAATAAAACTGATAAACATGGATAGTATGTTAAATAAAAGTACCATATTGCAATGTAACACATCATTGAAAGTGTCTCGACGAGACACTTCCAATGATGTGTTACATTGCAATATTCCTTTTGTCAAATATTGCAATAAGAGGAAATGTTGTTTTGAACTTGCATACATTTTACTTCCTGTGACCATTACAGAGGGTTGTCTGTACAAGGGCCAGGTTTACATACAGGGCCAGAGATGGGAAGATGGATGCCAATATGCCTGTGAATGTACCAACGCTGATACCGGTGTCTACCAATGTACAGCCAAGTAAGTGTGACAGACTTAACACATGTGTAACCGGACCTTTGGTCTAGGGGAATGAAAGGTCTGGTGGTTCGCAAGTCAACCATTACAAGGGAAAAGGTAGTTGACAACACGTTTTGAAAGACAAATAGTTTAATTTCCAAAGGAACAATGTTTTCACAAATTTAAAGCTATTGGAAGAAAAGGAGGCTAAGCAGTATTTAAGGAAAAGGAAAATGTGATTGACTCGGTGAGGGGGTTAAGCATTACCTTTAGAATCTGTGAGAGCAGCACTGTCAGCACAACTTTACATAAGGTTTCTGAAAGAAAGGCTACTAAAGGGAAGTAATTATATGTCATGTCTCACTTAAAACAAAATGTCGTCAGTGTTTTGAGTGAAGCAAGCCACATAAACTCCTATTAAGCTAAATTAACCTCATAGAAAACAAAATTAAATGCAAAAAAACATTTCTGCTACACATGATTTTACCTTTAGGCACAGCTCGTGTTACCTTTAAATGCTTTTTCGCAAAAGAAGAGCTTTCCCATAATGGTCAACTCTTCCTTTTGCAATGTCATTTTCTGAAATTATACTTTCATTGTTATTGTATTCCTCATACAGCTTCATTTAGATATTTAGATAAACAGTAGTGACAAATGAGAAAAAAAACTGTTTGTTATGAGCAATTGATTTTGTGTTTCAAAGGTTTCTTCAAAAGCTGCAAAGAAAAAACTTTTCATTAGGTGTCTGCTATGGCATTTGATTTGTACATATCACAGAATTTCACTTAAGGGAAACGATTAAGGAGCTATCATAAAATATTCTGTTACAAAATAAGAAGTTTTCTCTTCACAAAGTTCATATTTGTCATTGAAAATATTTTCTATTAAGTTTCTTGTTCACAAATGAGAAATTTTCATTCACATAGCTATTCAGTGCTTATCATGTAAAGGTACATTTATTGTATCTCAAGCGTTTTATCTAAGATGTAAGAACTTTTAAAAAGTTTAAGCTAAACAGCTATTGTACAGTTTTAAAGAAATCACATCTGTGATTGTATGAGAACCTTTAACATTGTTTGTGCTATGAGTTTCAGTAGTTTCCATAGTTTTTGTTTTAATAGTCGATAAATCATCCATTGTCCCTCTACAGATGCCCAACCTTCCCCAACCTTCCATCGGAATGTGTCCTTGAAGCTGATCCCAGTGACCTCTGTTGTCAGAAGCCCAAGTGTACCTTCACCGGTACCCCGCAGCCCGTGGTTCCTGTATTCCCACCCAGCACAGGGGGACAGAGCCTTGTGGAACCGCCCAAACCCGTTGATCTTTACCAGGGAACACAAACCGTGATCTCCATCTTCACTGGATCTGGTACTCAAGGAAACATCCCCACTGCTGATCCAAACATTCATGGCGGAATTGGTATGTTGACATTGAACGATTTTTCTTTCATTTGTTGGCATTTTGACCTTACCATCTGCATAAGGTAAAGGAAAAGACATTGACAAACATAGAAATTTAGCAAAAACGAGCAATTTTTCCTTTTATACCAAAAGAATTTTTATCATCACAATTCCATTTTGAAGCTTAGTATGATATTGGAAGATGTAAAATATATACCCCAATACATTTTTACAATATAGCCTCCTAGCCTTCATTTAATAGAGGGATTAACTACAATGTTTAACAACATGTTCATAGACAGGTTGATTTGTTAAAGAATTTAAAGGCCCATAAATATTTATAAGCTATGTCATTTTGGGGATGGGAGGTAGATAAAAAATATCAGAATTATAAGATTGCTTCCATTAATCAGGTCACTGCGAATACAAGGGCAAGATTTACCAACAAGCTGAGACTTGGCAGGATGGCTGTCAGTATAATTGTGTCTGTGAAGATTCTACTCGAGGATTCTACAGATGTAATGACAGGTAAGTTATGGGGATTTGTCCTCAATGAGCTAAAATATGTTTTTTATTAATGTGAAATAGATTTCATTTTGAGACATTTTGACATAATAAGATTTGTTTGTCAAGTCTAAAAATCAATAAATAAGTGTAGAAAGTGCTATAAGAAGAGCAGTGTGCTTCATTGTCATAGAAACCATGTATACATGTATGTTCAAAGATATATCAAAATTTTTAAGCACTAAATGCAATTTCATTGTGCCTTACTGTTACTGGAACAGGAGAAGATTGCTCATCTTTTCTATCATACATGGATTTTTTTTTTCTGTTACAATTTTGATCTGCAAATGGTTCAATAAAAGATGATAAAAACTCTTCGTAAAGGGTTTAGCTGGGTTTATCTGTATTAGGTATTAATAGTTTGTGATAACCCCACCATACAATGTTACCAATCAACGATCATTATTTATTGACCAATGGGATGTGATTATTACAGATGCCCTACCCACCCACCACTCCCAGTTCCCTGTATAATGATAACTGACCCAGCTGACACATAGTTTGTGATAACCCCATCCCCTTAAACACTGTAATCAATCAATGATCATTATTTATCAACCAATGGGATGTGTTTATAACAGATGCCCCACCTACCCACCACTCCCACCTCCCTGTGTAATGATAACTGACCCCACTGACACATGCTGTAAGAAACCATCGTGCACGTTTACCGGAGTACAGACTGTGATTGTTGGACAATCCAATATAACCACGCCCATTCCCATCACTCAGCAACCCATAACCGTCCAACCAACAGCACCCGCACCAAGTAAGTTATAATATCATATATATTCTCTTTTTGTTATAGTCTATCATAATTTTGTGATTGACTCAAGATTTGTGAAAAATGGAGAAAAAAGATGATATTTGGTCCCAATAGTCAAAACACTCATGGAGGACAGCAGTCAAGGGGTTGAGCGGCGGCTTCTGGATACGAGTATCATGGGTTCGAATCCTGTGAGAAGGGGGATCTGCCTTGCGAACTTTCATTAATCCACATTCAGCGCGAGTACTGGTTATGTATCCAGGAAGCAGAATGGAGAATGATTGATCTAAGTTGTAAGAACTTGTTTCACAATCAATGTAAAATAAATAGGTTTAAACAAACTTAACAGTTAAAACAGAAACAGTTTATATTTAATTCCATAAAAGTGAACACATAACTATATCATACACTCATGTGTACAACTATTGTTCTTGTTTAGTCAATAAAAACCTTGTGTATATTTTTATGTTCAGAAGTTCCAGAAGTGTGTATTTCTGTAAATGCCTATGTACCTGTATGTATGTCCCAGAAGTAAGTATTAACACATATGTCTATATATGATCAAGAGATTTGTATTTACATATTTGCCTATATATGCTTAAGAAAAGTGTATCTACATATATTTGTCTATGTATGTTCCAGAAATGTGTGTGTACAAGAACAAGCAGTACAGTCAGGGACAAGCCTGGTTTGATGGCTGTGATTTCAGATGCACCTGTGATAACGCTGATAGTGGCTACTACAGATGCTCCAAAAGGTAGGGGGCAGCACTCTACACTGGAACACAAAGACATCTTCGACTGCTCAAATAGTGATATTCTTTTCCACATGTTTTAAATCAGTAAGATAAATGTGAAAGTACTTTGATTGAAGGAGTTCACATCATTTTGTCACAATAATTTTACTTTTAGTTAAAGTAAGCTATATGGTATTGATCAAAAAAGAATAATCAACAAACTACTTTTATCAAGCCAGCTATAAATTAGTTTGCTTCTATCACATGATTGATTGTTTAACATGGAATGCTAAGAGTTTCTACAGACTAGTTTGAGGCATTGGGCGATGTTGCATAATGTTTAAATCATACATTGCATTCTTTAATTCAATCTTACTTTTAAAATACTTTTTTTGTTTCCATTAGATGTCCAGAGTTCTTCAATGTGCCAAGCACCTGTACCTATGTGCCAGATCCAAATGACCCCTCGTGTTGTAAATCGCCCCAGTGTGTCCCAACACCCCAGCCTGGTCAAACCCTGGCCCCAGGGGCCATCCCAACCATCGCCCCAGGAACATTTGTTGGCGCACCCAATGCTACAGGCTTTGTAGGTAGGTAGAAAAATAAAATTCATTTGAAATGTTCTTTATTGTTTTGAATTGGGTTAAAATTGTTTACAGTAGTCTGACAGATTTTGAATGGCAGTAAAGTCAACTATTCAAGCAAATTTCATTATGCTATGAAAGATGTGGCACCTGTATTTGCTTTTAGTTTACCTTCACTTCAAGCTTCAAGTATTTGATATAATTCCGTTTTCAAGTTTAAGTTTCCTTAGATATTATGGCAAAATACTTTTAATTGCCTTTTATCATAACTTGAATGTTGATATTGATTCAAAGAATACAACCATTGATCCTTTATCTTATTTCACTTCAACTCACTTTTTATAAAATAATGACTATTACTTGAGGATTCAGTGCAAGACTGTAGTAAGTACTTCATGTTTTTGAAGCATTTACTTTAGTCTTGTATTAAACCCTTGTACCTATATTAGACCAGAGGCTTCTATCAAGAATAAAACATTAAACAGTTATTTCATGGACATTTGTGGACCAATCAAAACTGCGGTCCAGAGGTGGAGGGGATGACTTTCGAACTGTTGACCCGAGGCCGCAGGCTGAGGGCAACAGTTCAAAATGTTATCCCCAACACCAAGGAGACTTAATAATGCCGAGCTATCTTTGGGGAAACACCTGATGTTCAAAATGTTGACTGGTCAATAACTTGTAATGCAGTTAAATTTTCAAATCATGACAGCTTTCTGTTTTTCTCTCAATAAAACAGCAAAAAAGTAAGGAAATATCATTCATATAAGGTGTTAGGTAATAAATTGTATTTTACTGATTACCTGATTTGTCTCCCTTTATTTCCAGGTTACTGTGAATACAATGGAAATCTGTACCAACAAGGAGACCAATGGAACGATCAATGTCTGTATTCATGCACATGTGTGGATGCTGCCAAGGTTAGATATACTTCTGTACCATCCTTTTATCTTATTACAGTTTAAACTCATCCAAATTCAATATATCATGGCACTTTTAAGCTTATGGTGAAAGAAATACACTTTTTGGGTTTTGGTTTGTTACTATTTGCGACGGAAAGAATACAAGACTTTTCACTTAAATTATCTCTCCATGAGAAATGGCCAGTTTGGTATGACAGGCAGTCATAACCTTGACATTTTGGAATAAACAATTACGTTTTATGACAGAATTCAAAGGTAGTCCACTCATAGAAATATGGATAGATTATAGAAAGAATAGAAGCTATGAGTATGTTATTAAACATTATCATTTGATTTCTGATTATGATATAAACAGTAATATATTTGTATGGATATGTTTTACAAACATGATTTAACTTCCACCTTAAAGAATACTTCTCTTGTGTCTTGGCCTAGGGGAAATATGTGTGAAAGGCAACAAGATGTCTTGACACAATGCTGAAATCCATGTTAAGAACTGCGTAAAAAAACTCCGAAAGACAGAATTACACCTGATCAGTGTAACACACTGTCAGCCACTGATAGACTGTGCTGTCTGTATATAAACTCTAATGTCCTAACAACACATGTTCACAGGTTCACAAATATGCATGAACATTTTACATATGTTAACAAGTACAAGTTGTAATAGAATTTAAGGTATTCTACTCATAGGAATGAAGACATGGTTACAATCGGATAATTTACTTTATTGGGCAATTTCTAGATTTATCATATTGATATAAACAGTAAAGGAATGAAAGTTTTATAATAGTGACATGAATTAAGTATAATCAGTTAACCCCTTACTAAATGCCAAATTTTCCACGGTCCGAAATATATAGAGTTTTAAGACGACATCTCAAAATGGGATGAAATTTAAAAATAATCTTCTGATTGGGAAGCAAACAATGTGTGAAAAGGAGAAATTGCTAATAAACGAGCAATTTCTCCTTTTCCGAAATGTTTTCCAGAGTTGTCTCCAAAAAATGTCAAATACCGTTATTGTTTGGTAATGGGTTAAGTCAAATAATGATACAACACCAAGCCTCGATGGGCCTGTAGGTCACTTGTGTAATATGTACAATACGTTAATATGTACAAATTGTTTATAGGGTCAGTACAAATGTGTGGACCGATGTCCCAGTTATGGAGCCCTCCCTCCACAATGCCAGATGGTTGCCGACTTTACCAACCCCTGCTGTAAGAAACCAGAGTGTAACTTTAACGGAAACTACGGCCAGATTACCGGTACCCTCACCCCGGCCCCGGCTGGCCCCTCTGTGGCCCCACAACCGGGTGTGAACCCCACACCTGCCCCTGCACCAAGTAAGTTAATTGTAAACTAGTTTCTACTCTGATCTTCAAAAAGTTGTTTTCTTCTTGTCTGTCCATCTTGATTTCTTGTTTTTTCACCATCGAGTCTAGCAAAATGTTCTGCTTTGTCTATTAATCTGTTTGTTTTTGTCAAGGAATCAGTGCAATACTAAATCAATTATCTCATAATGTTGAAAGAGTTAATTATTTCTTGTACTAAACTCTTCGTTGTTTTATTTCTGAATACTGTGTGTAGAAGATTTATTTCTATGATTAGATAATACTACATCACAAGATATGCATATATAGTTACAGAATACTGTCTGTACAGGATATGTTTCTATGGTGACCGATTTCTGCATGTACAAGATATGTTTCTATGGTTACAGAATACTGTGTGTACATGATTTGTTTCTATGGTTACAGAAAACTGTGTGTACATTATTTGTTCTTAAGGTTACAAAAAACTGTGTGTACATGGTTTGTTTCTGTGGTTACAGAATACTGTGTATACAAGACAGCTTCGTACAGTCAGGGACAGACATGGAATGATGGATGCCAGTTTAAATGCCGATGTGACGACGCTTCAAGAGGTCTCTACACATGTAATGAAAGGTGCTTACCTCCCTCTTTTATTTCAGCATATATTCGACCTTTCACAGTGTTACAATATGTTAGCTCACTGTAAAGGGAATTTTACTACTAAAGTGTTTTTTCACTGTTATTTTGTAGTATTGTAAAATTGCTTAAAATGATGACATCAAGGGGATTTGTTTGAAGATGTCTGCTAAAGATCCATCAAGATATGTTTTCATCAGTTATGAAAAAATTATAAGGATTACGTTATCTTTTAACATATCATTTATGACATCTGTATTCCTTCATGAATTTAATCATTTTAATGACATTACCAGGTGCCCACGATACGAGAACATTCCCGCCCAGTGTACAATGGTAACGGATCCAAATGACGCCTGCTGCCGACAACCAAAATGCGACTTCACTCCCACTGTCGGGCAGACCACTGGAACAGCTGCGCCCAACCCTAATCCAAACCCCAATCCCAACCCAAACCCCACACTGGCTCCCCAACCAAACCCAATCCCAACAATGGTTCCCTCCGTGATTATTGGTCAGGCCAACACGCCCGCACCAACACCAGGACCAAACGGCCAGTTCCCATCTCCACAACCATTGAGTGAGTAGAAATATTTATTGATGATAATGATATAACTTATTATTACAAACCGAGCTAATGAACCTCTAAATGACACAATTACATCCAATCAGTGGAAGAATCTGTTGTCAACTGATTGATTATGCTGTCTATTTATATACATGCATATTCTCTATAACAATGCATTAGGTTAAAAAATTCAATAAGCATATCAATCACAAGCAATATATTATTAATTATACAGCTCTAATCAAAATAAGGGTGCACTCCCATGCAATAGAATAGGAGAAATTACTGTGATGTCAAGCACACTTGTTTAGCAATTGTAATCGAAAATGTTGGGGAGAAAGACAACAATAACAATGGGGGCAAAGATTATTATTGAAAAATTCCCCCAAAATAAAATATTTGATATAAAGGTGCAGAAATACAAACTAGGTCATGCACTGACATCACAGAAAGATTGAATTAGCAAATCTTCTGCAGCGCCTTATCCTCTACACTATGGGCATGTCTGTTAGATATTTAACATCGACTACCTTTATCACTGAAACAAGTGCTCATTATAATATTCGGAGTATACAGAGTGTGACATAACTGAACGGAATTCCATGTACCCCAGTAATTGATAAAAACATATATGTAAAATTGTTATGTTTACATCTATTTCTGTTTCTATTTCAGATTTCTGTGTATACAAAGGTGTCCAATACAAGCAGGATGAGACTTGGTCCGATGGATGTGATTATGACTGTGTGTGCCTGGATGCCTCTGCGGCCAAATATAAATGTGTTGACAAGTAAGGCATTTCTGTGTATAAAACTGTGTACATTATCAACAAAGAAAGCTTTGATAAATGCTCTTTAAATATGTCAATTCAAATTATGATCACATTGAAAGATGATCAATTAAAAGCATAGAAAATATCATTTGTGTAGAAGTAATTGCTCTTATGACATGTATTATACAGAAATTTGAAGCTCAATTCTAGTATTTGTTTTGGTCAAATAACAAGTGCTTAATTTTGTAATGAACCCATAATTCTCTCCAATCTGCTATCTGCTTTCCCACACAAACGATATTGCTTAGTGGAAAGATATAAAATAATCACATCACCTTGATATTATCATGTAAAGAAATGAAACAACTATTCAATTTTTCTGTCTAGATGTGCCAAATACACCAACATCCCCCCTCAGTGCACACTGATGAAGGATGCTGCCAAGCCATGCTGCTTCAAACCAGTCTGTACGTTTACCCCATCCACTGGTCAGATAACCGGACAGCTGACCACCAAGGCGCCCGGTCTCCAGCCCACACTGGCCCCACAACCAGGACAATCCACACCCTCACCAAACCCAGTAAACCCATACCCAACACCCGGGCTTCCCAAAGGTAGGCAAGCACAGATAGATCTTGATGTGGAACACTGTGTTAAATAATCATTGGTCTGCTGTAACAACAATTATTTAAAGATTGGAACTTTCATTATCATTATTACTAATCACCATATTTTTGTAGCACTCTAATCATTATTGTGAACAACATATGATCAAAAGTGCTTTACATTATAATAATAAAATAGAGAAGTACAAGTAACTATGCATGAAAAATGTAAGAGATTTTCTCTTTTTGAAGTTTGATAGGAACCATTGTGGCAGGAGGAGATATTCCTTGCCAAGCTTTATTTGTCCTTTTGTTACGATTGTTTCTTGCTCAGTATATTTCAGATAAATATTCATATTTGTGAGAAAGATTTAAACAGAATATTAATGAAATAAATGTTTTGGATATATGCAAATCTTGCCTTTTTGTAAAAGGGGATGTAGTAAGGTTTGATTTAAAAAATATTATATTCGAGAAAAAAATATATATGTGTATACATGTATATGATATTATGTTATTCACTGTTCCAGATGTGTGTGTATACAGAAATGACCAATATACACAGGGACAACAATGGTTTGATGGATGCAACTTTAAATGTACATGTGAAGATGCCAAACAAGGAATCTACCGATGCAGCGAGAGGTCAGTCTAAGCAGAACACATTTATTAAATTCTGAAACTATACCATGCGAGGGTTTAAGAACAGATTATATCCATCTTATTAGTTTAGCTTAGCTGTAAGGATCCTCCATGGCCTAGTTGTTAAAGTACAGAGCTTGAAATCATATGACCTCTCTAAGCATGGGTTCAAATGCCTGTGACTGTATTAGAATTTTCATGAGAGACAGTCTCTTGGCTGACTAACGGAATGCAAGTGGTTCTACCCTGCTTGACCAGCCATTATGGGCAGTTAAGTATTGGGTCTTCCTCCTTTCATTGCTTGCCACACTGATCTTCTTCAAACTATATTACAGATAAAGATTTCTTTAACACTTTAAATCTGGTTTCTCCTACTGCTTACAATAGCAAATCCAATATGAGAGAAAAGTTTTATGACAGAAATGTAAATTATTCTTCCATTCAGATGTACCAAATACTCATCGCTCCCAGCTGGCTGTACATTAGTTGCTGACCCAGCTGATCCAATTTGCTGTAAAGTACCTCAGTGTGCCCCCAACCCAAACCCCAACACCAACCAGCCTTACCCCACCCCACCACCCGGTCATGTGACAGGAGGAAGTGTGACTCCGGCACCAACACCCATAAACACCCCGGCACCACAACCAGGAGTTTCTACCCAGAGACCACCACTCAACCCTACACCAGCTCCAACACGTGAGTTGTTACGGTTCATCTAAACAATTCACCAATTAGTAAACCAAGCAAGTTTACCTCCATGAGACACAATCACATCGGATCAGTTAAAAATGCTATCATCCATTGATCATTTGAGTTGTCTATCCTCATGTTCTCTCTATCTCTATAACAATGTATTAGGGTCCATAATTTGCTTAAACCTTCCGAGAACGTAACAATTTAATCATATTTATTGACAGGTAATTGAAATTGAAATCATAAAAGACAAAAACATGGGGCCATAACTACTGCTTATGTCACATCATTTCTGTACTTGTTGCAAGGGTGTATTCCTTGTGCATGAAATTAGATTAGAATTGAGAAATGAATCATGTTTCCTAAATTGATTGTGAAACTGCTACGGTTGATTTCTATTTTCATATGTACTGATTTGTTATTTTCACCTGCATCAGTTGACTTTTTGAATTGCTTTTGACAGAGAACTTTTACCTCTTTGTCTTTGCCCAAATTATTAAAAAAAAATTAATTGTTATCTGCAAATGCTTTCAATTTTGTTAACTCCCATAAAACCTAAAGAATTAAAATGAATTTAACAACCTCTGTTTCTATCTCTGCAATATTTGGAATTATTTGCGTTTGCAATATTTTCAAATCTTAAAGAGTTATGTATTTATTCTTATTCCTGCCACTTATTCAATGATCATTACTCCCCCTCTATTTTGCTACAGCTATGTGTGTATACAAGGGTAAGACCTATACCCAGGGACAGAGATGGCAGGATGGCTGTGATTACAACTGCGTATGTCTGGATGCCATGAACGGCAGATACGACTGTACTGAAATGTAAGTATTCAATTACAATTATTTCTGCCATCATCAGAAGAAATAGTGAATTTAAAGAAGCGAAATCCTGTTTTTATTAGAAAATAACCAGAAGTTTATTTGAAGACTTGAATACTTTTAAAAGGTTCCTCGTCATTACAACATATACACATAGAATGTATGTGATCTTAGGTCCCAGTATATGCCACACAATAATATTAACAAACCAAGCAAGTAAACCTCTGAAAGACACAATCACGTCCGAACACTGTTATCCACTGAAATGTTATATATTTATATACTTATATACCTGCATATTCTCTTTAACGATGCATTAAGTTCCCTAATTTGCATAAACATTCTGCAAATGTTACATCTCACATCTAACATCTAACTCCCTTGTGTCTGCAACAAAATAATTTCGAGACATTTACACCTTGTTCCAGTTGTTCCAAGTACCCGAACCTGCCGGCCCAGTGTACACTGATTCAGGACATCAACAAGCCTTGCTGTAAGGTTCCGAGCTGTAACTTCCAGGGTACCACCAGCTCAATCTCCGGTACCCTCGCTCCAACACCCGGAGGTCCCACACTCGCCCCTAGTCCTGGATATAACCCCACACCTGGACCCTCGGGACCTACTCTAGCACCCACACCAAAAAGTGAGTACTTATATGTGAGATATTGTGAAAATATCAAAGTAACAAAGGAAAATTGCTTTGGTGTGAATCTTTTCGCAAGTTTCAGCATGCAACAGAAGACTTAGAAAACATTGTGTTACAAGGAAAAGTTAAATGTTCTAGAAGCAGAAGACTTGAGAAGACATTGATTTCAAATATCACAAAAAGTTTTACTTCACACCAGTTACTATTTTAAAATACTTCTTTCCATAAAGACTTGTATTCAGATATTTTAATTCTCCATGTGTGTTGTTTGTTCAGCTTACTGTACCTACAATGGAGTTGTGTTCAAACAAGGCCAGAGATGGGATGATGGTTGTGATCTACAGTGTGTCTGTGAGAATGAGATGACAGGCTATTACAGATGTAACCAGAGGTCAGTGTTTAAGGAAATCAAACTTTTGTCACAATGGTTTACATAGAATACCAATCATCCGCCTTTTTGAAACTCATTCTGTCATCAGTTTACTCTGGTCATTCTTGACAAACACTGGTCTGGGCTTGAATTATTCAGTTTGATGCCAATAGTTTGGGCCCTGATGGATGTTTACCATACTTTTCCACAGATGAGGGTAAATTTTGAATTTGAAAAATTAAATTCTTTAGAACTACACAACAGCTGTACTATTACTAAAAGTAAAGTAAAGGTTAATAAGTCTTTGTTCAAAATATTTCGACTTAAAGTAAAAGTTTTAAAGAATAAGTGACTGTTTGTTTTATCTTCACATTTCTATATTTCGTACGTTCGATTATTCTAGATGTGCAAGTTACCCACAAGTCCCAGCAGGATGTACTCTGGAGACTGATCCTAGCGATCCATGCTGCCGTAAACCAGTCTGCAACAACCTCCCGACACCTGCGCCCAACCCCTTCAATACGCCGGCACCAAACCCCAATGGACCCTCTCCAACACTGAGTCCAAACCCCAACCCGAACCCCAACCCAACACCAGGTCCAGGCCAGACGCCCTTGCCCAATCCAACACCCTACATTCCTACTCTGGCGCCACCACTCATTAATGGACAGGGTAAGTTACTCTTGATGAATGGCATTATTTTCTTATATAAGTCAATCCAGAATGTTTTTTTTTTAACCCTTTACCAAATGGCAAATTTTTGACTGTATGAAATTGAAAGAGTTTGCAGACATTTCAAAAGGTGATGAAATTGAAAAATTCTAATAGGGCAGAAAACATTGTAAGAAAAGGAGAAATTGCTCTTATCGAGCAATTTCTCCTTTTCCCACAGTTTTCCAGAGTCGTCTGCAACAAACTGGTCAAATATCCTTATTATTTGGTAATAGAAAGGGAAAACCAAAACAGTATCATAGATATAACCATCTACAATAACTTTCTACTACATATTCAGTTTTCAAAATAATTTGGAAAACTTTCATTGTATTCTTTATCATCCATGCTTTCATCTTATAGGCCCAATGTTGCCTGGTGTTGTAAATACTATTGATATGTAATTGTATATATTATGTCACTACTATAAAATTAACTCACTTTCTTAAAAATGTCTTAACCATTATAGTGCTGGAACCGACTTCATACTTATGAAAACAGGTTAGATCCAGGCCAGCTGCCAAGTAAATTGGCAGCTGGCCTTGGATCTAACCTATTTGCTACTCTGAGTACCCTCTTTTCTTATCAAAATTAAGCAAATGTCCAAGGTTTTGGAAAGCAGATGACACAAAAGTCTGTTTTTAGAAAATTACCCAGCATTCTAAGGGTTAAGGAGTGACCCCTTCTTTATTTAACATTATAGGAGTAACCCCAACCCCACAAGTTGGAGTGACCACCCTCTCCCCACCCACCCCAGTGTGTGTGTATAATGGCAAGACTTATACCCAGGGTCAAACATGGCAAGATGGATGCCAATTTAACTGTGTTTGTGCGGACGCCTCAACAGGCCAATACCAATGCTCCCAGAGGTGAATTTCTTATCAAAGATCTTTTTGTTTTTCTCACTGTAATTATCAACCCTAGTGTAGCAGATGACATGTTTTATTCTGTGTTGCTTATATCATTATACAAAACATTGGCTGTTAACAAATAGCCACTTGCATGATGTATTTAAATAATTGTAGTTACATCACATTAGACTTACATTAACGCTCCGTAAAATTTCACTTTGAGGCCTCTACTGTAGAAGATGACAGAAACCTTGATGACAAAACGAGGAATTGCTTGTGAGAAACAGTTCCTCCTTTTAGTAAAAATGGTTTCGTTTTTCTACCAAGTATCATAACGAGAATCTAATTAGTTTTATTAGGAATTGTGGTCTGATCATGCTTCCAATAAAGACCAGTGTCATATTACCATATGTGCAAATGGGGTGATATAACCAATTTTGGAATAAAGAAGATTAAATCAAAGCATCGGCAGCTATAGCAGCATTAACAAGTGATAATTCATATGTTGAGTTCTATTTCTTTATGACATGCATTCACTTTTTGGCTATAATCAGGGATCAGGAAATCACCAATGCTATTGGTCTGGTACAACTGAGTCACTGCTTCAACATAGAATGCATATCCTTTTTTATGGGTTACCAGCCTATCTCCTGCATTAGATATGACGGATAGTGCATGGATTACACAACTTTTTTCCTTGATTGAGTTCTCAACAATTGTAATGTGCTTGATGTTGGCCCCCTTATATCTATAATGGAACATTTTCTAAAATTATAGAAAATACAATGGTTTAATAATGTTTGTACAGAATGTATATGCTGTTCAGTTATGAAAAAGTTTGAATGAGATTCAATGAATAAGAAAGTAAACTGCTTTCTTGAACCTTTTAAAATTGGCTACAGTTTAAAATAATTATTTATGGCAACCATATCAGAGAAATGGTCAAATAATCTACCAATGGCATATTTATAATTCTTACTATATGGTAGTATGTATGTTTCTATTAATAGATGCCCAGTCTATCCCAGCATTCCATCTTATTGTCGAATGGTAACCAGCCAATCAGATCCTTGTTGCAAGGAACCCCAGTGTAGCGCACCACCAACACCACAACCAAACCCGTTTGTAACACCAGCACCATGTAAGTTTGAAACTATACCATTTGTCTTGATAAGGAAGCCTATCAAGGGTTTAATGCAATACTATAGCAAGTGATTCATGTACATGAAGCACTTACTGTAGTCTTGCATTGAACCCTCATTCTATTAGAAATGCTAGACTTCATTTCATTGCAACCATCAATAACTAAAAAGAGACAATGTTATACACACTACAAAGGTGAGGTTATCCAGGGTTTAATGCAACACTATAGTAAGTGCTTCATGTTTGTAGAGAACTTGTTGAACTAATTGTAGACAGGAAAACAAAACAGTACTGTGAAGCCAGCATTGGGTCCCAATCCAAATTCTTCACTGATTTCTCATACAATTGATACTCGTGCATTTCTAAGTAATTGAAAACAGGAAAACAGGACTTAACAATTTTCTTTTTTTACCCAGCTGGAGGAAGCACTGTGAAGCCACCACTGGTCCCAAATCCAGTTTCCACACTGGTTCCCAATCCCTTCAATACCCCAGCACCAACACCACAGCCAAGACGTAAGCTTTAACTTTATCTCTTCCACTTCATTTTATTACATGTGTTATCATGACCAAACAAATGACTGAGGAAACTATTGTGACAATAGAAAAAAATGCTTGAAATTAGTATTTTTTTCTTTTTTCACAATGGTTGATGATTAAAAGAAATAAGTTCTTTAGGGATAAAAGCTTTAATTGGGCAAATTATGATTAAGGCCATTATGTTTTCTTAACATTTTTATTTTATAATTAATGTAAGGGATGATTGAAGAAACTACAGTGACAAGCTATTACTGCTTTGTCATAATGGTTAGTATCCAGTTCAATGAAGGAATTATCATTTCTTATACATCTTAATTAAGGTCTGCCGTTGCTTCCAATAGTACCACTAGCTATAATTTTATTTAAGAAAATGTAATCTATCTTAGCTTAAACATATTTTGTCCAAGAAAGAAAAACCATAAATAAACATTACAAACAATAAACAGAAAAGGATTGTAACAAATGCTTATAGCATATAAGGCTCCTTTCCTTATCTGATCTAACTTAGACCTTGAAGTGTTCTAATTTGAAAGAAGAACCTTTTCAATGCCAATAAGATGAATTACTCCCATGCCGAGGACAGCTTTATGACAAGGTTCCCTTTTCTAATTGTTCCCAGAATACTGTGTGATGAACGGGAAACAATACACCCAAGGACAACAGTGGAATGACGGATGTGACAGAATCTGTGTCTGTGATGACCAATCCACCGGTCACTACACATGCAAGGACAGGTAACATAAACTGTATATACTGTGTTATGATTCTATTACTGCTACCTTTACTATCGGTAAAATGGTATACCGATACTACACAGGCATAGCAAACTCAATTGTCCATATTGCCAACCTTGAACAAAAGCCTTATGGGACAGATGATTTTTTACTGAAATTTACTACATAACCATTATGAAAATATTTAATATTTATGGACAAGTCGATCAAAATTAGATATCACCACCCCTGCTACCTATGCAATTGTCATGGTAAGGTCATTTCTTTTTTATTTTATTACAATTAAAGATATGATCTGAAAGCAAATTTATTCAAGGCTAATGACCAGTTATTTCTTTTTCTTGTTAAAATGGAAGGCCCCTATAAGAGCATTTACATCATTTTGGAAACTTCTGCTATCAATATCTGCTATTTAAAACTTTTGAAGATAAAGTAGTTAATCAAGAAATGTCTTGGAAAAACATGTTTCTATTATCAATTACTGTTTCTTTTCTTTCAAATAAGTGAGAAGGTGGTCGTTTAACCCTTTCCAAATGCCAAATTTTAGAAAGACCCAAGTTGAAAGAGTTTGCAGATGCCATTTCAAAATGTGATAAAATTGAAAAATAATCTTCTGATAGAGAAGAAAACATTGTTGGAAAAAGAGAAATTGCTCATTGAGAGCAATATCTCTTTTTCCCACAATGTTTTCCAGAGTTGTCTGCAACAAACTGGTCAAATGTCTATTGTTTGTCTACAAATAACTAGTAACAATGTGTAAATCCTCCCTACAGATGTAAGCGATACACCCAGATACCAAATGGCTGCACCATGGTTCCCGATCCAGCTGATCCTCTATGCTGTCAGGTCCCACAATGCATCCCAATCCCGGGAACCAACGGGAACCCAACACCGAGCCCCACAGATGGCCCCATTATGTACACAAACGCCCCTCACGCTGTTGTTACGGGAGCGATGACTCCGACCCCTGGAACAACACCAGCCCCAGTACCAGGACAATCAACTCCTGTACCAACACCAGCACCAAGTATGTAATTCTGTGTTAAATCATCAGCATCATCATTTCTTGTTTATTTGATAATCAGGCCATTAATTAATCCTATGCTGAGGATGATGCCTGACATTGCAGTTTAAATCCAAGTTTCTCTCTCTATTCCTATATTGTTGTGAAAGTAACAGTGCATCACAATCACTTCACTTGTAGAACCATGAATCTTCATAAGAGTCTGAACCTGCTCAAAACAGGAAGTGCAACACAGAGTCATGTGCTGGTTCAGATTTTGATGGAGTGAGTGTCTTGGTTGATGTTCAGAACCCTTATTGGTTGAAAACTGAGAATCTCCCTCATTCTATCAAAAATTCTGTGAACTGTCTTAAACACTGCTATTTTGTTGTAAAAATCCCAATCAATTAACCTCCTACTCAAAAGATAAAGAGACATTACAAAATTTGATTTCATTTTAATCCTTTAACTGACAAGATAATAGTCTTTATAGCTTCCAACTAATTAAGTATTGCTATGATGATTTAAAAACATAATGATGAAAGAAAAAATGTTCACCAATCATTTTGTGAATTTATGAGTTAAGCAGTCAGTGGCTATGAAAAAAATTCAAATAAATCTATCAAAATGATTTCAATGTTAATGAAATAATAACGGTCTTCATCGAGTCTGTTTGGTCACTTTTATAATTGGTTTTGATGAAGCCTGCCCTTACAGGAAAAATGGTAACCTAAGTTAAAATGAACTTTGAATTTTCTATTTATGTTATGATTTGTCCTTGTTTCAGGAGTGTGTGTCTACAAAGGTCAGGCCTACCCACAAGGTCAGAGATGGCAGGACGGATGTGACTTTAACTGTGTTTGTGATGATGGCCTCACTGGAAAATACACATGTACTGCAAGGTCTGGGACACTTTACTGTATTCCTTGTTGTAGCGAGACTTAAACATGTTTGAACAGTTAAATTAATTTCAACAATAGCAAATGTAGAAATTCAGAACCATTTTATGAAAAGCTTTCTTAGGAATTACCTTTTTTATATACCAGTATATTAAAAGAAGTTTGGAAATTTTTACACTGGAAGGATTGATTTTATTTTTGGAAAATACATAAGAATCTCTCATGACCTTTTACCACAAAATTAAAAAAGGACTCTCTATGAAAAACACGGTGATTACTTTCAATGTTGAATAACATTGAGTTAAAATGAAACCTATGGCAAGACTTATTTATACATACAGTAGAATCTCTAGACCTCCATGTTGAATGAAATTGTTCCACAAAGAAGGAGTTTGACGTATAGATGTATGAAAAATTATACCATAGAAATAAATAGCAAATATTTTGACAACCTATACTTACTTGGACATATAGAAGAGTTTGACAATCAGAAGTATAGATATTCCACTGTATATACAACAGATGTGGCTCGTACCCCAATCTACCACGACAGTGCCAGCTCCAGAGGGACCCCAAGGATTACTGTTGTTATGTGCCCGTGTGTGACTGGAACAGCCAGCCCACCCCACAGCCAAACCCTTACAACACCCCGAGTCCCAATGTGACACCCGCTCCAGGACAACCCACACCTGCCCCACAACCAGGACAGACACCCGCACCCACACCACTGCCACAACCTAAGAGTAAGATCTTGTTTCCTTGAAGGATAACCCATTGTACATCAGTCAAGGATTCAATACAAGACTATAGTAAGTGCTTCATACTTGTGAAGCACTTACTATAGTCTTGTATTGAATCCTCAGTATTCTGTCTAACACATGGAATAATGTACAAATGAACTTCAGTTTACACATAAGCCAAATTGCATGAGTGTATTTTTCCATGTTCATTGCAGATGTACTATGGAATATCGTTTTTATAACATTTCCAAAAAATAGTTCAAGAAATTTTAACTTTTTTTTGTATAATTACATATTACTAAGATTTGTGTGCATGAATATGGTGTTTTTAATCTTTCATTGCCACATTCACATGACGTCATTTACCTTTGATTCCAAAACTTGAATCAGTTAGGAATTATTTGTGAATGCTATATTGTACTTTGAAAGGATTTGTTTAACTTCTGGCTAAAATTTGAGGTTTTATGTAAGTACCATTACATTGCAGGCCTGTGCGTGTACAATGGGGTGACCTTTGCTCAAGGTCAGACGATCAATGATGGGTGTAGCCAGAGATGTCGATGTGATGACGCCGACACCAACTACTATAACTGCTATGACAGGTCAGTTTTTCTGTTGTTTTATAAAGGAACACGTTATTTCCTTACTCTGTACGCATTTTTCTACATTTCATATGAAAATGATAAAGATATTTTGGTGCTTGAAGAAATTACATTTGAAGAACACATTCTAATGGTTTGCTGCAGTTTCTTTTGCGCAACTTTTCAAAGGGAAATATTTAAAATATGTCAGCTAATTGATAATGAAATTACATGAAGTAGACTGATTTGATTCAACTTATCTTGAAAGTATTTACCTAGTTGGTCCCAAACTACCTATGAACACACAATTGTATGAAGGGCATGTAACAATTTCTGGGTCATTTTAGACTGGTACAAATTATAAGCTGAAATTAAGTAACAGTACTGAAAAATGTAGCATACTTTGTGATATAGGATAGAAAACATTGTGGCAAAAGGAGAAATTGATTGTCACAAGCAATTTCTCCTTTTTCAACAATTTGATTTCTTCAGTCTCCTTAACCCTTTACTAAACAGCCATTTTTCAACTGATGAAATTGAAAAATAAGCTTCTGATTGGGCAGAATACATTGTGAGAAAAGGGAAAATTGCTTGTTAAGGACAATTTCTCCTTTTCCCATGATAATTCAAGAGCTGTCTGCAACAAACTAGTCAAATGTCATTATTGATTGATAATGGATTAAGCTGATGAGTTTGGATGAGTCCATTTGAAGAAAGAGGCTGACAGCTTATTATGACTATGTGTTTCGTTCTCCAGGTGTGCCAACTTCCCCAATCTGCCATCCAACTGTTTCATGGTAACAGATCCCAAAGATACATGCTGTCAGATACCTCAGTGTTCAGTGAACCCAACACCAGCACCAAACCCCTATGTAAGTCAACTATTCATTCATGTTTTAGCAACTCGCCAATATGAGTGGGCGAGTAGATTCGAAACATTCTAGATTTAGGTATATGGTAGGAGAAGTCATTTTAAAATGCCACATTGATATGCATTTTCGATGGCTATCGATGTTGTTGACAAATCTTAAAACAATAAATGAAATTAGATGTATTTTCCGGTCTAAAACGATATTTAATTTCTCCACAAAGATGGTAACTACGAAGTGAAAAGTATTGGGAAAATAAAGAATGATCCTGAAAGAAAAAGTCTAGCGGTAGTCTCCAATCTATAAATAGAGATTTCTATTTGTGATTTACTTATGTTTTCAATTTGCACCAACCATTAAATATTTCTAATAACAATGTTTTCATTTCTGACACTCTAGCTGACACCAGCCCCAGGGTTAACCTATGCCCCAGGGAAGTACCCAACTCTGGCCCCAGGACAGACGTACCCACCTAACCTGATACCCACACCCGCACCAGGCTTGACCTACGCCCCGGGAATGATTCCAACGCCTGGACCAGGACAGACATACGCCCCCATCCTGAATCCAACACCAGCCCCTGGCGCCACCTACGCTCCAGGAAAGAACCCGACCCCTGGTCCGAGTGGGACATACGCTCCAGGAATTTACCCAACTTTGGTACCCGGACAGTCTCCATATCCCTACCCATCCCCATCGCCGGTACCCACCGCTGTACCCGGTGTTATCATCAACAAACCAGACCCAACTAGACCACCTACTCAGAGAGGTTTGTACAAGAACTGTACATCTACATCCACATGTTACATCATTGCAGTCAATCTTGATTAACCCATTACCAAACAATAACGACATTTGACCAGTTTGTTGCTGATGACTTTGGAAAACATGGTGGGAAAGAGCAATTTCTCCTTTTCCCACACTGTTTTCTGCCCTATTAGGAGATCATTTTTGAAATTCATCAAACTTTAAAATGTCGTCTGCAAACTCTTGCAATTTGGGACTGACGAAAATTTGGCGTTTGGTAAAGGGTTAAATGTGACAAGTGGTTACTAGATCAAAGATAGAAAAGAAATGATAGAAAAGAAGGAAAATGGCTTGGTAGTCGAAGAAAGAAAAAGGAAAGTACCATTTCAAATTAACTTGAATATTAATTAACATTCACTTTAAATCTGCTTTGTTCACTCGCAATATACAGAATTTAGACAAAGGCAGACTATCACTGTTTTCTGAATATAACAAAGAAAGTGTTATCTTTTATAGTCTTTAAGATTCATCTGCTTTGACTTTCAGTTTGGACCAATTACAATTATACCCAAATACATGTCCTTTTGTTTTTTCACTCTTTAACATGAAAACGTTTCTTATTGAGATGGTTTCAACAGAGCTTGATAAGGTTAAAAAATGCCTTTAATAAAATCTTTAAGTGGGACTTTTTGACAAGCACAGAATGAAAGTGACAGCTCTTTCTCAAAAATTCTTTCAAATCGTTGACAAAGTCATTGGAAGATAGTATATAAAATGTTGTTCTGTCACATCTGAGAATAAAAATGTTAAATAAGGAAGCTGTCAGTTGCTTTGAAGGAAAGCAGTTTAATGAGCCCTGATAATGATATGCAAGAAACGTGTAAGATGCCCTGACTGGATTAAATTGACTTATGAACTTTTCAAAACATTGTTTAACACTTACATTGCTGAAACTGACTTCATGCTTATGCAATCAGGTTAGATCCAGGCCAGCCGCCAAGTAATTGGTGGCTGGCCTGTGATCTACCCTGTTTGCTACTCTGAGTATCTTTCCTCATCAAAATAAAGCAAATATTTAGGGTTTTAGAAAGCAGACGACACAAAAATCTATTTTTAGAAAATTACCTCGCTTTCTAAGTGTTAATTTTGTTCTTATCCAATTCTCTGTGAGAGAGTAACCATGTTATATGTTTCCAGGTTACTGTGTTTACAAGGGTGTTCAGTACACTAAGGGACAGACCTGGCAAGATGGATGTAACTATAACTGCGAGTGTCTGGATGACATGACTGGACAGTACAGATGTGTTGAAAGGTTTGTTTTAACATTTTACAACATAGGCATAGACAATGTTATTCGGGACTACCTGATATTTAACACAGATTTCTTGTGAAACAACCTGAGCAAAGAGACCTCTCAAAGACCTTGGAATGAGTACTTTATGCAGTTTTCAACAGTATTCTAGTCATATTACAACAGCAGTATGTACATCTATTCATCCTTCTGGTATTTCCTCATCAGTGCTACACAATGTCGTTTCCCCAAGCAGCTGACTGCTTTTGCACATGAACATAATTACTTAGTGTGGTGTGATAAATGTATCGTGTCACAATGACTTCATTTAATACCAGAGAGAATATTGGCTGAGCCAAGTATCAAACTTAGGACCCCTGTATAATAAATGGGACATTTTACCAATTGAACTAATTGGGCTTGGCTGTTTCATGAAGAAAGAAACTTTTGAATGATTCTCTCCCCTTTTTTTAACAACTCTATTATTTGAGGATTCAATGCAAAGCTTGACACGTAATAAGCCCTTCTCAAAAGGGAGAGTTTTGAAACAGTCTTTCACAGAGCCTTTGGTTTGTCATCTGCTAGATTCCCAAGTCAAACTACTATAAAGAGACTTGGTTTGATATGAGTGCTTATAGTATACTAGGTTAAACCAAACTAACACATGCAAATGTATCAACAAATGGAAATTACAGCAGTGTAAATAAAATTTTCTCCCACTCTGTCTCAGATGTGCTCGATTCCCAAGCATCCCTGCCTATTGCATCATGGTCCAGGACCCCAACGACCTATGCTGTAAGAAGCCTAGCTGCCCAGGTCTTCAGCCAACACCTGCACCAAACATGACACCAGCTCCAATTCCTGGCCAGACCTACGCTCCAGTACGAATCCCAACCCCAGCACCAGGGTCGACTTATCCACCAAACATCTATATGATCCCAACTCTTGCGCCAGGCCAACAGACATATCCACCCAACAGATATCCAACACCAGCACCTGGACGAACATACGCACCAGGAATATATTACGTACCAACACCAGCTCCAGGACAGACAAATGCTCCTGGTAAATTCCCAACACCAGTACCAGGACAAACAATTGCCCCAGTGTTATTCCCAACACCTGCTCCGGGACAAACCATTGCTCCAAACAAGGTTCCTACCCCAGGACCAGGCCAAACCTACCCACCATGGCTGTTCCCTACCCCAGCACCAAGACAGACAGTTGCTCCAGGCCTTATCCCAACACCAGCGCCAGGATCCACTTATCCACCAAACATCTATATGATCCCAACTCTTGCGCCAGGCCAACAGACATATCCACCCAACAGATATCCAACACCAGCACCAGGACGAACATACGCACCAGGTATATATTATGTACCGACACCAGCTCCGGGACAGACAAACGCTCCTGGTAAATTCCCAACACCACTGCCAGGACAAACTCTGGCCCCAGTGCTGTTCCCAACACCAGCACCAGGACAAACCATTGCTCCAAACAAAATTCCTACTCCAGGACCAGGACAGACCTATCCACCATGGCTGTTCCCAACACCAGCACCAGCTCTAATTCCAACCCCAGGGCCAGGATCCACTTATCCACCAAACATCTACATGATCCCAACTCTTGCTCCAGGCCAACAGACATATCCACCAAACAGATACCCAACACCAGCACCGGGACGAACATATGCACCAGGTATATATTATGTACCAACGCCAGCTCCAGGACAGACAAACGCTCCTGGTAAATTCCCAACACCAGTACCAGGACAAACAATTGCTCCAGTACTGTTCCCAACACCTGCTCCGGGACAGACTATCGCTCCAGGAAAGATTCCAACCCCAGGACCAGGACAGACCTACCCACCATGGCTGTTCCCTACCCCAGCACCATATGTGACCCCTGCACCAAACCCAACACCAATGCCACAACCAGTACCTAAAGGTATGGTAAAAATTTGGACTTTTAGCTTTGCCTTTAACTTGGCATCTTAATTAGTTTTTAAGCTTATATTTGCTTTAAAAAGCTTTATTATGATCTGACAAAAGGAGAATGTACTCATCATTGGACTTAACCTGATAGGCATATAGTGTAGAAAAGTTTATTTAGGTAACCATAATGGTTTTGATATGCCTGCTTCAATGCTTTAAGAAATTGCCATGACAAATTTATAATTGCCGTCTGCTATTTTATTTTTGAAGAAAAAAGAATCAAATGAGATTTAACAACTTGATAAATGATTGATAGAAATGGTGGTTTGAACTCAAAATTGAACCGCACTTATTTTGATTATTTGATATCTTAATTGATTAAAGATGATGATTACTGTTTGGTTTGCAGATGTGTGTGTAATGAATGGTAAGTCCTACACCCAAGGTCAGCAGTGGTACAATGGATGCAAGGAGACATGTGTATGTGATGACGGAGTAACAGGACATTATACATGTAACCAGAGGTAAGACAAGGGTTTTTAACCCTTTCCCAAACAATAACCACATTTGACCAGTTTGTTGCAGACAACTTTAGAAAACATTGTGGAAAAGGAGAAATTGCTCATAACGAGCAATTTCTCCTTTTCCCACAATGTTTTCTGCCCTATCAGAAGATCATTTTCCAATTTCATCACATTTTGAAAAGTTGTCTGCAAACCCTTTCAAATTGGGACAATTGAAAATTTGTTGTTTGGGATAGGGTTAACATGTTGGACTTGTGACACATGGGATGAATGAGGGTTCAATCTTTACCTGCTGCTATAGGATTTTTGGTTGGAGTGTCATTAGGCAGTACATTGCAGAACCTTGCATAATAGTGGTGAAACCCAGGAAAGCCATCAAATAACTGAAATAATGTTGACATGGCATTAAACCCTACATAACAAACATAAGAGATTAGAAAACAATTTGTCACCACAGTTTTGTAAAGTCTTGTTCTTAAGGAGCCTCTGTGGCCTAGTGGTTAGAATACAGAACTTGAAGTCTCATGGCTCTTCTACCTGTAGGTTCAGATAACAGTAGCAGAAGATTTGAGTTTTTATGAAAAAGGTAGTTTCCCCACTGACCAATGGAATACCAAACTTAAGGTTTTTTTCATCTTGACCGACCTTTATGAACAGTTTAGTAACGGGTCTTCTCCTATCTGTGATGAGTGGTGCATCGCAATATAACAGAAGAATTGCTGATGTGATGAAAAAAATGCAATAAAACAAACACAAACTAATTCTGAACATATGGGATTTGAACTCAAGATCTATATGACCCATCTAGGAGGTCTCTTAAGCCGGTCTTTATATTCATGTCATCAGCCAAATTTGAAATGGTCAACAATTATGGCATGCCTTTGGACACTCTGTATAAAGCAATGTATCATCTACATTTCCCTGTATGTATGTGATAAAAACAGTTTTTTTATGGATTTTTCGTCCATTATAGAATGTCATCCTCTGATGCCTTAATCCAATATACTTTATAAAACAATATTCGATTCTTGCAATTCCTTAGCCTAGGTATCTTTTGAAATATTGTTACAGATTTTCCTTTTTAAAAAAAAACTAAACATGTTTAAGCATTGCTATGATATTCTGATAATCCCTTAAATCCATTCCCCAATATTGGAGTCCAAATTGAAATTATTGGCAGACAATAGAATAAGTATGAACTGTAACAAACCGAGCAAATGAACCTCTCAAAGACACAAACACAGCCAATCAGTGAAAAACACTGTCATTCACTGAGCAGTTGTGTTTATATATATATACCAGCATGTTCTTTCGAACAATGCATTAGGTTCCTCATTTGCATAAAATGTTGAACAAACGTTACATAACTCCCACTTCCGAGAAGACTCATCCTGAGTCTTGGTCCTTGGGAAACACGTGGGGAAGGCAACTCTGATAGAAGGAGAAGTCTTAGTCCCACCGCTGCCACCAATGTAACGAACCGAGCAAATGAACCTCTCAAAGACACAAACACAGCCGATCAGTGAAAAACACTGTCGTTCACTGAGCGGTTGTGTTGTCTATATATATACCAGCATGTTCTCTGAAACAATGCATTAGGTTCCTCATTTGCATAAACGTTCAACGAACGTTACAGAACAAAACATATGTCCTTTTTGATATTTGGTAGAAACCATTGTGCCTTAAGGATAAATCACTCAAGGGAGAAATTTATACTTTTGTCACGGTGGTTTCCAAAGACACCTACAACAAATGTGTTAAAGGGAAGTATTATAGAGTAATGAACTAAACAATGAATTTTGTATACTACAGGTGCTCTATGTACAACAATATACCTCCTACCTGTATATACGTACCAGATCCCAACGATCCCGTCTGTTGCCAGATCCCACAATGCACCTCACCAAACAGCACTATTCCTCAGCCAGTTACAGGTCTGTATTACACGGCTTTTGTTGTCATGGTTGATAGGGGTCACTCAGGGGTCACTCAGACTGTTGTCATGGTTGATAGGGGTCACTCAGACTTAAGTCAGAGTCAATAATGCATATTAACAATCAAGAGCATGTTTGTGGTTAACAGTTGTGTAGAGGTAGAGCGTCGACTTCTGGTACCGAGGGCCTCAGATTCGATCCCCGTTAGCGATGAGGTGAACATTTCGGGACGTGCCCACAAATCAGCGGAATTACTGGATATATATCCAGGAAGAAGAATAAAAAATCATTGAGACAAAATTTGATAAGCTTCAAGCTTCCCCTATGTTCGATTTAAAATTATTAAGTTTAAAACAGACATACCAGTATGAGCATTACTTAGTCCCTCATATATATATTTTTCAGTTCATACCCTTTTTTTCCACAATGATTTCTACCAAATTCTACTATAAACATATTGTTTTCTTCTTTTTAAGCATATTGTTACTGATCATGAAAGTTTTATTGCATGTTTAAAACTCAAGCGTCATTGTTGCTGTGCAAGAATAACATACAAGTGCACAACATCTTACCCAGATATAAACAAATTTCCATTGGTTGATTCAATTCTAATTTTAGGAACACACACTGGCGGTGGACCCCAACCTACTCCAAGACCAAACCCCTATTTGACCCCCAACCCCTTTTTGACCCCTAGTCCAGGACAGACCTTGGCTCCTAATCCCAACCCACAATCAACAATGGCTCCACCAAGTAAGTACTCATACATAACTACAGTAGAGTGACCTATTCTATGCTCTATAATGCTGATTGTCATTTTGATTCAGTTGAAAAGTTTATTAAAGTTGCAGGATATATTTGACTTTAATATTCAACATGTTGATGATAGATGAAAACAATGTACCAAACTTTATTCCTCTTTCTGAGCAAATGCTCCTTTTTTCACAAAACAGATGATTTTCTATTTTTTTTAGAAATAATGTTTTTTTTCATTTTGACAAATAATTTGGATTTTGATAATGTAGTCCCCTATTGATCAAGTGTAAAAGTTGTTGACGCACTTGTTACAGAGGTGTGCGTGTACAAGGGTAACACATATACCCAGGGACAATCCTGGAGAGACGGATGTCAGTATGATTGTACTTGTGACGATGCCATGAACGGCAAATATACATGTAACGACATGTAAGTATTTCTATATGACATAACAAATACATGTGTGACGACATTTAAGTCTTACATGCTACATTTTCAAAAAAAAGTCAATTGTAACAACACTCAAGTCTTTTCATAACACATTTTCAAACACAAAGTCTCATATCAGCTGCTGATTACTTTTGGAAAATTTAAGTCCCAGCAGATGACAAAACTTTGCTGATGAATCTATAATTCAAAGACATTTGATGTTAAAACAACAACAACTTGTTAGGCTGTCAATTTTTGTCTGCAAATTTAGATTAATGAGACACCAAAAAGATCAGTTTGGTTTTAGTTTGAAATCGACAAAGTTTAAAAAAACTGGAACCATTATATATTGTGTACAATTTTGTCATTTTATTACACAATATAAAAATGAAAACTCAAGAGATGTCTACTTCGTTCATTAGAGTGACGGTTGTTATTCTTATACTAATCTTAATTGTTTGTAACAAAAAGAGAATTTGTTTTTTCAATGCGCCTTAAAACACTTTTCATTCATTCATTCTTCTTTTGCCCATGCATTTCTAAAATTCATCTTCTGAAAAATAGCATTGAAAGTTTTCCATTTAACATAAAGTGTATGTTTATATTGACTGACCTCTTTTGTCTTGTACATTTCAGCTGCCCCAAGTACCCAGGCCTGCCCACATACTGCACCATGGTGTATGACCCACAGAACCCATGCTGTAAGAAACCTCAGTGCTCTACCCCTGCCCCACAACCCTTGGGCAGCACCCCACAGCCCATTCCAGGTGTGGTACCAACACCACAACCCGTACCAACACCAGCTACCAGTAAGTTTAATAGTTGTTCCCTCACATTGAAGCATAGTAAATTTGATATTAGAAGAAATACCATGATCAAGTGATCTAGTTGAGGTGTCATGATGACTATGGTCATCATACTGATTATGACAGAAGCTAGAAGGTTAGTAGATTCACTTTCAATAAAATCTTCCTGGATACATGACCAGTACTTGCCCCAATATGGGGGTTAGTCCCGGCAGTTTCACCTTGCTCCTAACCAAGATCGAATCTGGGACTCTCAGATCTGGAGGCCAGCACTCAACCATTACACTATTGCCGCCCACAATGGACATCTTGAAGTCAGCCAGAGTAAGCATCAAATGTATTAGTAGGCGAGAACTAAAACTGACATAAATACAAAAAAAGGCTCTTCCTTGTAAAGTTTCTGTAATCTTTGTGAGCTTTCCATATCTAGTCAACTTATCAAACAACCAGAAGGCCTTGTAGAATTGTCAAATATAGAACACCATAAATGTTACAATCTTTTTTTTATCTTTTTGTGCTGTGACCAATAGTGCCGTGAGTCAGTCTTTTTTTGTAATTGTTATGATAGGGATAAATACTTTGACAAATGGAAAATAACTCTTGCTAAAGATGGCTGAATTATATATCTCCAGAAAATTTACAGTTATTTCCATCCCTACAGATTTCTGTGTGTACAACGGTATTCCACTTCCTAAAGGACAAACTTTCAATGATGGTTGTGACAAGGTGTGCCGATGTGAGGATCCAGTAAACAATGATGTCGTCTGCGATGATCGGTAAGTTAACAAGTTACTTGCACTTTTTAAGGTATGAAATGGGTAGGGCTAGATGGATTGGTTGTTTAACCCTTTACCAAACTTTCCACTGTCCCAAATTGAAAGAATTTACAGACGACATTTCAAAATGTGATGAAATTGAAAAATCTTCTGATAGGGCAGAAAACATTGTGGGAAAAGGAGAAATTGCTTGTTAAGATCAATTTCTCCTTTTCCCATAATGTCTTACAAAGTCGTCTGCAACAAACTGGTCAAATGCCGTTATTTTGTTGGTAATGGGTTAAGTCCAGTAACTGTTCTACAAGTACATTAAAACCACAGAGGTTTGTACTTCTTCTTGGGGTCAATAGTCTATACCGGTAATATAATAACTTTATTTTGTGATAAAATATTGACTCCCAGGACAAGTACATACCCTTGTAATTAAAATGAGTGTGAGAGAAACTGAAAGAAAACCTTAAACTGTACAATAAAACCAGTACAAATGAGCTAAAGAAAATATAACTTAAATCCTGGTTAGTACATAAAATCAAGTATATGTGCGATGAACAGAAATAAGGCATCAGACTCTTGAACCAAGGGTCCCTGGTTTGAATCTCTGTTAGGGGAGGTGAAAATTGCCAGAACTTACCCACAAACTGGCGCGATTACTGGTGTATTGTCCAGGAGAGTGAATCATTAGGCTTAACTAGGCCTCCTTCACAATCGACGTAAAACAAATCAATCAAACAAACAAAATAACAAACAAACACTTCATATTCCTGTGATTTTCTAGTTGCCCCACCTACCCACCACTGAGAGGAGGCTGTACCATGGTCACTGACCCCAGAGACACCTGTTGCCAGGTACCACAGTGTGCTCCAAACCCGGGAACAAGCCCCAACACAACAGTCATCACTGGTGTGCCGGGTACCATCTCCGGACAGAGCCAACCTAAACCAAACCCAGGATCTGGCCCAGTTGTGGGAACCAGAGGTGAGTTATTTACATACATTTTATTAATTCCCCTATATAGGGTTTGTGACTGGTCCGAATTGAATGGTATGTTTTCAGTAGTTGTCATTATGAAAAAATAGCATAAGTTGCACATTAAACACAAAATACCTTGAAGAAATACAAAATACCTTGAAGAAATGTTTGTGAAATAGTTTGCTACAAATTACTTAGTACAAATAAAGCATAAACGGGAATCCTATTAGAAAAGACGGGAATCCTATTAGAAAAGACAACCTGCTAAAAACGATTTCTTGTTGAAGAATTAGCTCATTAGGGTCAATTTCTCAGTTTCAAACAGTACCATCTGCAACAGGCAATTAGACCTATTGAATTGTGCGTTTAATGATTGATTGTTAGATTATTTCAACGTTTTTATTATTCATTTTAAAAAAAATCCTTGTAAATTTCTTGATAGTGTATCATTCTAGAAAGTTTATGCAAATTAGGGAACCTAATATATTGTTGGAGAGGACATGCTGGTATATATAGACAACACAACCGCTCAGTGTACGACAGTGTTTTTCACGGATCGGATGTGTTTGTTTCTCTGAGAGGTTTATTTGCTTGGTTCGTTACAATAGATTTCTCACTCTATCAAAAAATGTTACATCACAGGTTCAATGCAAGACTATAGTAAGTGCTTCATGTTTGTGAAGCAGTTACTATAGTCCTGCATTGAACCCTAGAGTCATGTACATGTTTGTGTTATGTATATTACAGATGTATGCTTGTACCAGGGAACAATGTATAAGACAGGAGATAAATGGGACGATGGCTGTACATACACATGTGTCTGTGTCGATGGAAACACCGGCGCCTACAGGTGTACAGAGAAGTAAGTCTAGATCTGAAACCTTTACTCCATGATACTAGTACATTAATTTACAGCATCTACCTCAAAAGACTCCAGAAACTAATGTGACAAACTAATGTGACAAAAGGAATAATTGCTCCTAATGAGTGATCATTGCTCTATATCATAAAGAAAATGCATTTCTTGATGCTGGTTTCTGTCACCTACTTTAAATTTTGAGTAGTCATAAATTCCTCATGAATTAAATGCCTGTAAATAGTAATAGGTTTAACCGTGGCAGTTTTTGACAGTTTCTGAAATTCTTCCAATTCAACAGTTTTAAAAACTTGATGTTCGGTATATCTCATTTATTTGTCTTTTTTACAGTAATTTACCTACAATGGTACATCAATCAATGTTTTCTTGTAAAGCATCATCAATAAGTCATAGCTACTTTCCAAGTCATTGGTTTTCTGTGGATCATCCCTTGAAACGTTGATAATCATTAAAAAAATAAAATAAAAAAAAAAGCTATATCAGTACATACATTGGTTCATCAGTAGACAGGTAGGATTTCTATTCCAAACATTTTGACTGTTCATGAAATAGGCATACAGTTACAGGTTTAACATCATGTGTATTCTGTTTCAGATGCGCAAGATACCCGAATGTCCCCGCCCAGTGCAGTTTGGTGAAGGACCCAAGCAACCCATGTTGTGAGATACCCAGATGTTCCTTCATCCAGCCCACGCCCCTACCCAACGTGACCCCAGCTCCACAGCCAGGAATCACACAGTCTCCACCCTTAAACCCAACTCTGTCGCCCAACCCTAACGCCACACCAGCACCCACACCCGCACCAAGAAGTAAGTCACTCATAAACATCAATCTCTGTATAATTCTTTATCAACTGGTTGAAAACTTTTGTATGATAACAAAAAAAGAAATATTCCAATAAGGTGCATTTTCCAACGAGGTTCATCTAGTTCTTGTTGAATTTTAATTTTCTTCTGTATAGTTTTAAGACTTTGGACAATAAAATAACTTCATCTCCAATTTGTATCCGTTTTTTTTTTAAGGCAATTTGGTTACTTTATCATCTTATGACAATAATGACAACCTTGTTGTTCTGTAACGGTTCATTTGTATTTATTTCCCAGTGGTTTGCCAGTACAACAACCAATACTACCGACAAGACCAGGTCTGGTACGATGGATGTAACGCCATCTGTCAGTGTGAAAACGCCGCCACAGGCTACTATAGGTGTCAAGAAAGGTAACTCTTCTGTGACTTTTAGTTTGTTTTGAGTATTCATACAATGAAACCCTTTTATTCCATTACCAAACAATTAAGACATTTTGACCAGTTTGTTGTAGACGACTCTGGAAAACCTTTTTGGAAAAGGAGGAATTGCTCGTAACAAGCAAATTCTCCAATTCCCACATTGTTTTCTGCCCTATCATAATATTATTTTTCAATTTCACAAATTTGAAATGTTGTCTGCAAACTCTTTCAATTTGGAACAATGAAAAATATGGTGTTTGGTAAAGGGTAAATGAGACAACTTGGTGACTTTATTGTGGAGTGGTAGGATTACTTTACTTCAAATCACTTAGCCTATCTCAATATGGGTTTGAATCCCAAGAGCATTTGGATTTTCATGAAAGTCATTCTCTCTGATGATATGAGGGAAGTTGAGGTGGATGATATGTTGATTACAATAGATTACTTCTTGAACTTCAAATTGTCAAAACTTACCATAGTATCAGACACTGTACAAAAAAGGGTAAATATGGTTTGAGAATAATGTAAGCATAGGATGCATTCAACTTTGGAAGATCCTGAAATGCCACATGAGGGAATGGAGTTTTTAAAGGATAGAACGATTTAGTCAATAAGAAAAAAAGATTAACTCGAAATAAGAATTACAATTAGTTAACAATCTTTGCCCAATACATTTACAGGTTTGTCAGTATTTTGAATATTTTTTTCTCATTTGTCAAATATTTTATAAATCTCGTATGTTTTTGAACAAGTTAATACGTCAATTGATTTTCTCTGCCACAGATGTGCCAAATACCCGAGTGTACCTTCAAGTTGTACTCTGGTGCCTGACCCGAAGGATCCAACCTGCTGCAAGGTCGCATCTTGCCCTGTGACTCCACCAACAGGACCTGTCCCAACCCCAGGCTTCGTTACGCCCAACCCCAACAACACCCCAGCGCCACCACAGATCACTGGTGTTGCCCCGGTACCCACCCCATCAGGCCCATACCAGACACCAGCACCAGTACCAGGTGCCACGCCAAACCCCAACCCAACACCAGCACCACAACCAAAAACTGGTATGGGTTAATGTGTATTATAGAGATTTCTTTTATCCAGTCCTTCTTAAGAGGATGATAAATCAGATAATAAACCCAGTAATTGGCAAAATGTATCATTTAAAACAGGATATTTAATGTTAGAAATATTCTAAAATAAGGAATACTTTCTCATACTGTGAAGGGTACCATTTTACCAAATGACTTACAAAATATATTTTTGTAAATAAAACTTGAAATACATACATGTAGATAGCATCATAAATAAACGTAAAACCTTGTAATGTGACATGTCATTGGAAGTGTTTCAGAGAGACGATTTCAATGTTGTGTTACTTTGCAATATTGCTTGCTTTACTCACTATTGAAATAAAGGGCTAGGTTGTTTGAACAATACCCAGGTGTTAAAGGTTTTATGTATGAGGGAGATTGTTTTATTTTTTGGATTGTTTGATCTAATTCATATAGCAAACTCAAACATGAGTAGTAAGATTTGTTAAAAACCACAAGCCAGTCCACTCAACCAGCCATCTAACAAATCACTTCAAACATTTTGGTGAATCGTCTGTTAATTTGTTTGGTATCATTTCCAGGTTGTATGTACAAGGGCACCATCTACAGTAAGGGTCAGACATGGCAGGATGGATGTGACTATGACTGTACCTGTATTGATGATATGACAGGACAATATACCTGTACCAAGAGGTAGTTTAACTAGACTTTTCCAACTTTTTTCTTACTCCACTCACACTTGAAAATGCAAGACAATACAAGATCAAGAGGACGTTTAGCTTAACTATTCTTAATATATGAAAAAGTACCTGATGGAATTACAACATTACACCTGTGTCAAGAGGTAGATTAACTAAAATGTACCGAATTAATGAAGAAAAAATAAATAAGACTGGGTTATATACCTGTACCAAGAGGTAGATTGATTTTAAAGCAAGACTATAGTAACTCCTTCACAGAAGTGAAAGACTTGCTATAGTCTTGCATTAACCCTGTGTGTTCATGAGAGGTAGTCTCCCAAATCACTTACCGAATGCCAATGGTTCTAACCAGCGTGACCAGTCTTTATAGGCAGTTGAAGATGTGTTCTTCCTCCATCATTAGGAGTCAGGCATTGCAAATAATTGAAATATTGTTAATTAAATGTAAAAGGAACATATGATGAATAAACCCTTGTAAAATTTCATCACAATGATTTTTATCGACAGATGTCAAGATTACCCAACAGTACCACCACAGTGCGTTCTGGTCCAGGACCCCAATGACGCATGCTGTAAGAAACCATACTGTGACTACCTTAACCCAACACCATTTCCCAATGGTTACCCCACGCCGCTTCCCAACCCCAACCAATCACCAGCTCCAGGGCCACAGACAACTCTGGCTCCAGGCGTGGTACAAACGCCAGCACCACCTGGTGAGTGAATTATTAATTCACAATCTTCTTTATATCTTATGGATTTTAATTTCCCTGAGATAGAGGACTTTAAAACTATTGTGACAAAAGGAGAAATTGCTCATTTTCTCCTTTCATCACAATGGTTTCTTTACAATATGATGAAATTTTATATGATTTTAAATGGTTATCTGCTATTGCTTAAAACAATTGAACATGTCACAAAATCTTCTATGAATGAATGGGTTAAATGTTTTAAAAAAGTTGATGAAACCTCAATCCATTTTAAAGGTTGTTTGGCAAAGAGAATGTCTTAAAATACTCTGACTAACTGTAAAATTATTATCTTTCTATATTGCAAAGCCAAAATCCATATTTTATGAATATTCTCTACCATTGTTATTTAGTATGGATAATGGGAAACATCCTAAACAAAGGCCAGATTAAATGGTTTCATTGCTTTAGCTCAGTTGGTAGTGTTTCTGACTTTGAATACAAGGGTCCCGAAATCAAGACCCAATTGACCAATATTCTTTAGATGTTTACATATGGGCCACGTCACGGGAAAAGGGGCACTTGGACATAGCAAACAGTGTAGCCCCAGACCAGCCGCCACGTCACTGACGTGGCGGCTGGTCTGGGGTTACACTGTTTGCCATCTTAGAGGACATCAAGTTCTACCTTTAAATAAATATAAATGATAACTGCTAAGAAAGAACTGAGTCAGTGGTTTTTATTTATGTCCGAGTGCCCCTTTTCGCTCGACGCGGCCCATATGGTCATGGGTCATTGCTTGCCTCTCACCACTGATCAATATGTTAATATGGGAAAGCAGTCAGCAGCTTTGGGAGACTATGAACATGGATAGATGCACTGACATCTGCAATATGATACAAATACTGTTGATAACAAGGGTATGAATACAATCAAACCAACAACCAATTATTACAGGTTACTGTGTGTACAAGGGAACCTACTACACGCAGGGACAGACTTGGGATGATGGATGTGACAAGAGATGCCGATGTGATGACGTCTCCACCGGATACTATGCATGTACCAACAGGTGACATTTTACTTCCTATATGCAAATTGATTAATTAGAAGTCTTTGGATTCTGCAACCAACAACAAGTTTTATACCCTTCACCACTGGAAGATCCTGCATCTTTAATATGATTCATTTTGGTATATCAAACAAGAGTCTTAGCAGCCAGCAGTTAAATTTGAAAAAGAAATTTGACCTTATTTCTTTGATATGTTAGTAATTTCAAGTACCTATATATATTGGTCATCAGCCAGATAAGATGACTTTAAGGTAATAGAAACTAGAATTCAAGCTAATGTCACAATATTTCTTCTCTATCTTGCGTTGAAATTGTTTATTATCAAAGTACTTGTCATTTACTGAATCTTTCGACAAGGCCAAGTATGATATCCAGCTACCTTTTCCTAATACCAGCATTGTCAATATTTTCAATTCAATGATTTTATATAAATAGTTTTTTATTATTATGTTGTGGCCAAGATCTTTTTGACTTTTTTTTCATTGTCAAAGGTATATGGAGGTCATATCAAAACCTCTTCATACACTTATCTAAGTATGTTATATTGATAAATATTATAACAGTTTAACCCTTAGTTAAACATTCAACAAGTCATGCATAATCTAGATGCCAAAATTCATTCATATATCATGGAGTTGTTTACCATAGTTACCATTATTTTTGAAATAATACTTTCAAATTCTTCCGCTTTATGATGCTAAAAGGTTCATGTATGCAATAAACCCTGACCAAACTCTTATAAACTTGTCCTATTTTTGCCAGGTGCCCAGTCTACAATAGCTACCCATCCACCTGCAAGCTGGTAACCGATCCCAACGACAAATGTTGCTTGATCCCAGACTGCAACACATTCTCCATTACACCTGCCCCAGGAACCGGTCCCTCGGGTACCAACAACCCACTCAATCCAGCCACCCAGCCAGGAGTCACTGGGTTCAATCCCGCAACAACTCCACAATCTCAAGTCCTGGTTCCCACATACATCCCAGGAACCTTTTCTGGGTCCAGTAACAACAACCCTAATGGTAACACCCAGGTCGGACCTTCAGGAAGCAGCAGTGAGTATAAGGGATAATGTTGTCATGATAATTATGATGAAAATATTGATAATAGTAGTAATAATCATTATCACTGATATGATTATAATGATAATAATGATGGTGTTTGTAACGATGAAAATATTAACAATAATGAAGCTCATTTAGCTTATTTTGAATTTGTTTACTCTACCAGTTAACATTTCAGTTAACATTTCAGAGATAATGAATTACAATGGGGCAACCATAATATTCACCATTTTCTCTTATGCAAAATTGCTTTGAAGTAACACATCTTTAATGTTAAAAATTTGGAAGCACTTAATCTTTTACTGTTCCACTGAACCCTTTATTAGAGTACTTCATAAAAGATTAATTACCTTTTAGAAGATAAAACAAACTTTGGAATGGTGCTGCAAGGACGTCATACAAATAATTTGATTAAAAATTCCGTTTTCCAGATGTGTGCGTGTACAAGGGTGCTATTCACATGCAGGGTGAAAAATGGGACGATGGCTGTACATACCAATGTACATGTGTTGATCAGAAACGAGGACTCTACAGTTGCACAGAGAGGTACAGTCATGTCTGGCATGCTTTGTCTTTGTGAAAATATTGTTGCAATCCTTTACTTGAACCATTCTCCCTTTATGATACTTTTTAGCTAGTCCCAATGCGAATCAACATGTGAAGATAAAAATAACCCAAATAAGATAAGTATTCTACCTATAATATTGAGATGAAACAAATGTGTCCACACTACAGTTTACTACTGTACATCTGCAAATCATAGATTGCTTTCATTTATAATCATTGATATTGTATAACTGCTGCAGAAGCTTTTATAAAACTCTCAAACCGTGTAATGTGGTGCAAACCACCCCTTAAAACTGGTGTAGAATAACTGTAAATGCTTATAGCATGAAAGGTACTCAAAATTGCCATGTCGAACCCAATGTAACTATTATTTGCATGGATCTATTCCAGATGCCCACGATATGTGAACCTTCCTTCATACTGTACATACAAGACGGACCCGAGAGACCCATGCTGTAAGGTGGCTTCCTGCGACCTCGCCAATATCCCCACCCCCGCCCCACCCACACCATCACCCAACCCACCAGGCACTTTCCAGCCCGGAACCGGACCAGGTATCTCGGGAACCAACCCACCAGTAACATTCCAGCCAGGAACCGGCCCAAGCGTCACGGGAACCAACTCTCCAGTGACTTCTCAGCCAGGACTCCCAATCTCAGGAAACAGAGGTGAGAGAATACAAAGGATGAATGGAAGAAAATCAATACAAAGGATCATATTCATAATTAGGCCCAAGGACCCTTTCTTACTTTGACAAAAATCTAAGCATTCTTAATCTCTTTTTTCTGATATTTCATATGTCAATCTAGGATATTAGAATGATGCATAACATTGAATGTATAGTAAAAACTGTGTACAACAGCCAGAGGAGGGAGCTGTCCAAATTGTTGTTCATTTTATTTGATATTGGCCTGCAGATTAAACCGTTTTTTCAAACTTGACTGCATATGGATGTGTTAATTATCATTTTATTTGTTTTATTATTCAGATAACTGCTTGTACAAGGACAACACGCTCCACCCCAAGGGCTCTACATGGCAGGATGGCTGCGACTACACATGTGTCTGTGAAGATCCCATCACAAACAGCTACAGATGTAATGCAAGGTGAATATTTAAATAACTATAAACACGAGATAAACATTTAACTCATTGTAATGCAAGGTAAATAGTTAATAACTTTAACACAAGATATACATTTACTTAATGGTAATACAAGGTAAATATTCATTCAATTGTAACTCGAGATAAACATTGATATATTGGTAATGCAATACACACATTCACCTAGTGAGGTCAACATTTAACTCATTGTAAAATTAATTCACCACATTGAAATGCAAGGTAAATATTTAACCCATTCTAAAACAAGACACACTTGTAAAAGCACAAGATTAATATTTTACTGTTTGTTACACAAGGCAAACATGTAACTATTGGTAATGCAAGGATAACATTTAACTCTAGTTAATGCAAGCTAATGTTCAACTAATGATAACACAACATTGGCCTTGAGATAATTGTTACAAGAGGTAAACCGTTTTACTTTTTTTGCCACTCGCGGTAAACAATTAACTCATAGATTCTTGAATCTCATTAAATGGAGATGAATTAATATAAACATTTTTTTTCCTTAATTTTTATTAGATATTACTGATAATCCTATATTTCTGTATTCCAGATGCCAATCCTTTTCTGATGTTCCAAGCTCATGCTATCTGATTGTTGACCCCACTGATTCCTGCTGCAAAGTTCCCCGATGTACTGGTACCCTCTCCCCAATAACAGGTACTGGTGTCCAGCCTACACAGCCAGGAACCAATGTCGTCCCTGTCGGTACCCACACCACCTTCAGTGGAAGTGGTCGACCACAAATCGTTCCAGGAATGACAGCCACTGGCTCTCGATGTAAGTATAGTTCAACGTGTTTTAACATGATGTATCATTGAACTTCTGTAACTTAGACTTTTTTATATCAGCTTTAATTAACCCTTTCCCAAACAACGAATTTTCAACTGGCCCAAGTTGAAAGAGATTGCAGACGACATTTCAAAGTGTGATGAAATCGAAACGTATTCTTCAGTTTAAGAAGGAAACCTTGTGGGAAAAGGAGCCGTCTGCAACAAAGTGGTTAAATGTCGTCATTGTTTGGTAATTGGTTAAACAAATTCAACTGAGCAGTCATTCAAACCATTTTATTTGCAGCTGTATGTAAAATTACTGTCATATTCTTTGTCAACCATATGATTCAGTTGAAAAAAAAAGTGTTCCTTTAGAATTGGCAGCTAAATAAAACTGACTAAGATTTAATAAAACCTTTTGAAAGAAGATAAATCAATAAACATGAAGTGTTCATCACATTTTGAGTTTTTGCAACCCATTCTGTTTGCAGCGGTGTGTGTATATAAGGGCTCCGTCCACACTCAAGGTGAATCCTGGGACGATGGATGCCAGTACACATGTACCTGTACCGACGCCAACAGAGGACTCTACACTTGCACATCCAAGTGAGTTATTCTGATTGTAAACAAATTTTATACTGTTTATTAACAATTTTTCAGCAGTATTACAGTGGTTATTGTCCCCATCAATGCTCTAGGTATTTCTTCAACAGTACAGTATGGTATACTCTTGAGATCACATTTCTTTTTCGCTGGTGTCTAATCAATTGTAAGAGATTATTGATTTATGTCACGTCATCATATTACTTAGACACATGGTATCTCAAAATCTCCAATTTCCCGTTTGCTTATTTCTGATCAGTGGTAAGAGATTATTAATTCATGTCACTCTGACATATTGTTTAACTCTTTACCACCTACAGATGACATTTTATTTACTTGAATCAAATGACTTTAGAAGAGTTTTGTAAACATGAGAGAAACCTTTCAGTTCTGCTGTTGTGATATGTGAATAGGTTGAAAAAGCATTGTGGCAAAAGGAGATAATGCTTGTGACAAGTAGTCCAAGTAGCTCCAAGACACAAAAATGTGTTAGCTAGGGAATGTGTTAAAGGTGTGAAATGTTAGGCCATGCTGATGTCCAAGTTGTAAAAATTGGCCTGAGGCGTAGAATACTGAATAAAGAATTATTATTATCATTATTATTATTATTACTATTATAATTACTATTATAACTATTATTCATTTTTTCAATCTACAGGTGCCCAGCTTTCCCCAGCAACATCCCTAACTACTGCCAGATGAACACGGTCCCCGGCATGTGCTGCAAGACTCTGAACTGTAACATCCCAACACTCGGCAACTATAACCCCGCCCCTCAGCTGGTTCCCACCCCTGCCCCCACCTCCTCCCCAGGGGCCATACCCACACCAAGCTCAGGAAACCCGCCCCAGGTCATCTACCCTAGCGGTACCCAGCCCGTGATTGGTGGTAACCAGTTCCCGGGATCCGGATACGGCATTCCTCCAGGCACCCAGATCACAGATATCAGAAGTAAGTAGACACATAATGCATGCATTTTGGAGAGTTGGATCCATTCCTTATATTGTATGACAAAAATAAAGCATGGGGTTTTAAAAAAAATAACTCTGTTAAAAATCCAAGATGAGGGCATTGCTAAAAGTAGACAGTTTCTAGCTTTTTTTTGGAGCATGTTATTTATTTAAAACTTTAAGAAAACTTTCAAAGGTTAAAGGGTTAAATCAGGAGAAAATCATCTTTGTTGGTACAATTAAGCTCATTGTTAAAGAGATTACATATTTAACTGCTAAACCCAAGCATTCAATGATCATAATGTCATCTCATAGCAGTAAAAAGACCTTCTAAGTCATAAAGACAAGTCAAAGATATATTTAATGTTGACAAATCACAAACCAGGAAAATGGTTTGTATTGAATTTAAACATGATGAAAGTTTTATTACCCGGAGACGTCTGATATGCGTATTTTGACCTGTTTTAGACCAATGCGTCTACAAGAACCGAATCTACAACCAGGGTGAGACTTGGGATGATGGCTGTGAATACAAATGTGAATGTAAGGATGGCAAGACAGGATTCTATGAATGTAAACCATTGTAAGTAGTTCCTTTCATCTATCGATATGAATTTTTTAAACTTTTTAATTATCTTAACCCTTTCCCAAACAATGAAGACATTTGACCACTTTGTTGCAGACGACTTTAGTAAACAAGCAATTTCTCCTTTTCCCACAAGGATTTCTGCTATATCTGAAGAATATACTTCAATTTCATCACATTTTGAAATGTCATCTGCAAACCCTTTCAATTTGGGACAGTTGAAAATTTGTTGTTTGGGAAAGGGTTAAAATATTTGTGAGAATCAATACTTCAAGTGTGAATCATCTCTTTTCTCAATTACTTATTATTACCCACCTATTGTAAATGTGGAAAACAAAGTATTGTCTTTTTCATAATGCACCAAAATGTCTCATTGTTGATTCAACTGTATTATGATTGTTCTTGGTCTGCTGCATGTTATATCTCCTCTATCCAAAAACATCAGGATCTTAATGAACTTTGCAGCAATAATTATTGGTTGTTATTGAACAAAAATGGCTTCTTTATTCCGTTTCCTTTGGCCATCAGAGCTAAAAGTAGTAAAATCTTTAATGTCATTTCTTAACCATATGGTGTATACTAACAAAAATCCATGGCAGTTATTATTGGGGGATGCTCCATGAATATAGCCAAACTCTTTAAGATCAGCCAATAATGACCAACACCAATTGGTAGTGCTAATTTGCTTTATATGTCTATGGAGAACTTTCAGAATTTTTTCTTTCCTATAGCTGTATTGTGCTGTTATAACTGTGTAAGAATGAACCATTTCCAATTTCCAGATGCCCAGTCTACCGAACCATGCCTCAAGGATGTTACACAGTCAAGGCCGCTGGACAATGCTGCGAACAACCAGTCTGTCAGAAACCTGACGGTTCAACCTTCAACCCTGTTACCACGCCAACCACAGGCTATCCTGTATATGGAACATTCATACCAGGAACTAACGGATTCAGACCAGGATACAACCCTAGCACAGGTTTTACAGGCTACCAAACTGTGACTGGCCAATCCAGTGAGTTCCTGTTTTTATACCTCCTTTATTGTTTAGTTGGCAAAAGAGAAAAAAAGAGAACATAAAAGAGAACATAAAAACCAATTTGAAGATTTAGTGCTAGACTATAATAGTAAGTTAGTCATGGTTTTCAAGAGCTTACTATGGTCTAGCATTGAACCCATAAACTATCAAAACAGATTTGTTTTATCAAAAACTGATTAGTTTAAACTAAATTTTTGAAAACATTTATTGTCATACATTCCCCCCCCCCCATTTTTTCTCCAAATATCTTCTACCTTCTACACTACCAGATGAATATCTTTTAAACACATAGTATTACACCTATAATACACAAATACTTCTAAATTTGAAAAGTAAAAGGAATAGCCGTACTTAAATAATTGAAATTCGATAAAGAACTAACAGGATACTGTAACTATTTGTAGGTTCTTGCATGCAAAACCAGTAATTTCAGAAACAACATTCAAAGATTCATGTACTAGGAAACAATCTGTTTCATTTCTTTGATTCATCCCATTTCAGACCGCTGTATCTACAATGGCAGGATTTACAACCAAGGACAGACTTGGGATGATGGCTGTGATTACTCATGTGAATGTACCGATGCTGCACATGGAATGTACTCTTGTAGTCCACAGTGAGTGAACAGTTTCTATCATTGTTACTCAGTGTGGTATTTTTACTCATGTGAATGTACCGATGCTGCACATGGAATGTACTCTTGTAGTCCACAGTGAGTGAACAGTTTCTAGCATTGTTACTCAGTGTGGTATTTTTACTCATGTGAAAGTACCGATGCTGCACATGGAATGTACTCTTGTTGTCTTGTAGAGTTTTGAACTTGTCAAAAGCCACAACAGATAAAGAAGATATGATTAGAATATAAACCTTTTGTTCAAAGGAGAGATTGCTCCTCCTAAGCAATTACTCAAGTTATCACAATGTTTCCCAGAATTCTTCTGCTCCATGGTGCTGTTTTACTAATCATTTTACACTAAAGATTTGCATAAATTCGGAATTAACTTGGGCTAAGCAATATGAAAAGTAACACATACTTGGGCTAAGCAATATGCAAAGTAACACATCATTACAATCGTCTCTCTGAGACACGTCGCATTACAATGTTGTAATTTTTTTCAACACACTCTAATTTTATTTTCCGAAAAATGATTAGTAAAACGATACTCAGGGACATTAAGACTAGTACATCATTATAAATGAAAGAAGGGTTTAGTCTTGTCTCAGACTTCTCATATAAAAGAGTGTGTTAATGTTATGATTTGCTCCCATTTTATCAGGTGCCCAACCTACACCAACCTTCCCAGTGCCTGTAGAATGGTTACGTTACCCGGACAGTGTTGCCAAGAGCCCCGTTGTCAAGCACCTTCCGTCACCACCTTCCCAACGCCATCTGTTACCCAGGCACCTCATGTCGGTAGCTGTTTCGACGCCATCACAAACTGTAATGCCTACGGTAAATCATCATGTACCGGCCAGTTTGAACCCTGGGCTAGGACCAACTGTAACGCCTTCTGCGGATACTGCTGTGAGTATAGTGTCTCATGGGTCATTTCATGACAATTTAATTCAATTCAACTCAATACTTTATTGGCAAGAGTCAGCAAAGCATTTTGCCTTTGGCCATTTACAATTCTTTTTAATATGGCTAAGACATTTTAGTCATGATGCCAAAAAAGATACCGACAAACACATGATATCATAGACATTACATTACAAATTGTGTAAACAAATTGAAATATGTGCATATAAATATATGAGTTGCAAACTACAACAAATCAAACAAAAGATGCAATCTAAGCAGCATGATCTAGGAAAAGAATAATACAGATGAATCAGAGCTTTTAAACACTATCCTTCATATGATTTTTTTTTTGTCTTGTCGAATTAAACTGAAAATGATAGCAATTGACATAAATGGAATATTAGAAGTAATACCTTGTGATATCAAGAGGAAGCATAAATGACATATGGACTTACACGGGTTATTTCATACCAATGAATCGGAGCTTTTTAACCCTACTCTTTTTATGATATTTTCTTGTCTTGTCTTGTCCAAATTGAAAACAACTGCAGACGACATATATGAAGTATAAGAAATAACACTTTGTGATTTTTCGAAGAAGGGATTATGTTAAAAGAACTTATTCATTATCAGGTCACAATTTTTCTTCAACTCTGCTACAAAGGTGTCAAAATGTGTTTTATATGAAACAATAAGGCAAAAAGATAACATTCTTAAACATTACGAAAAAAGTAATTTCATCTATTGAATCCATGGTGTTTTCGGTAGACATTAATTCCTTTTGCAAGTAAAAAATTATCTAGATTTTGATATAAATAGTTGTTACTTCATACATTTTGATGATCAAATTCATTATGTATCTATTAACCCTTTACTAAACAATAACGACATTTGACCACTTTGTTGCAGATGATTCTGGAAAACATTGTTGGAAAAGAAGAAATTGCTCATAATGAGCAATGTCTCCCTTTCCCACAATGTTTTATGCCCTATTAAAAGAATATGTTTCAATTTAATCACTGTTTGAGACATAGTTTGAAAACTCTTTCAATTTGGGACAGTGGAAAATTTGGCATTTGGTAAAGAGTTTAGAAGTTATTTTATTTTTTGTCTTAGCTACGGCCAACACCCAAGCACCACAAGGTTGTATTGACATGATTGCTGATTGTCCCTCATATGGCAACAACGCCTGTACCGGACAGTATGTGCCATGGGCCATCGATAACTGTGCCAAGACATGTAACCTTTGCGGTAGGTACTTTATACTGCTACCCCCTAATCACTTACTCCCAGTTACTCCCTTTTACTGTATACTTGAGTGAAACTTATAACCCTCTGAGATACCCCTTATCAATATTGTATATTTTAGGAAATCTTTTAGCTTTCCTATTTGTTTTCTTTATATCTTTTATTATAGGAAATACTGTACTTGTCCTAGTAACTCCGTGATATTTTGTATAATCCAAATTAATCTACCGTCTTGGTAACACCCTTATTTATATAAACAGAAAAACTATACCCCTTCTACTCTTGATACCATTTATTATATAAACAGAAAAACTATACCCCTTCTAGTCTTGATACCATTTATTATATAAACAGAAAAACTATACCCCTTCTAGTCTTGATACCATTTATTATATAAACAGAAAAACTATACCCCTTCTAGTCTTGATACCATTTATTATAGAAACAGAAAAACTATACCCCTTCTAGTCTTGATACCATTTATTATAGAAACAGAAAAACTATACCCCTTCTAGTCTACTCTTGATACCATTTATTATAGGAACAGAAAAACTATACCCCTTCTAGTCTACTCTTGATACCATTTATTATAGGAACAGTAAAACTATACCCCTTCTAGTCTAGTCTTGATACAGTAAAACTATACCCCTTCTAGTCTACTCTTGATACAGTAAAACTATACCCCTTCTAGTCTAGTCTTGATACAGTAAAACTATACCCCTTCTAGTCTACTCTTGATACAGTAAAACTATACCCCTTCTAGTCTACTCTTGATACTAAAACTATACCCCTTCTAGTCTATCTTGATACAGTAAAACTATACCCCTTCTAGTCTACTCTTGATACAGTAAAACTATACCCCTTCTAGTCTACTCTTGATACAGTAAAACTATACCCCTTCTAGTCTACTCTTGATACAGTAAAACTATACCCCTTCTAGTCTACTCTTGATACCATTTATTATATAAACAGAAAAACTATACCCCTTCTAGTCTACTCTTGATACCATTTATTATAGGAACAACAAAGAAATTGCATTGCAAGAAGAATAGTGTGTATCGATTTCAATCAAATTATAACAATTGTAGGAAAATCAAAATAATCTGAAAGAATGGAAAATATCTAAGGGAATGGTAATATTCATAGTTTAATTCTGTTTGTAGGCACCACACCCTCACCATATGTTACAATTGCACCACAACCCACAACCCAAGGCTGTGTAGACAAGATTACCAACTGTGTGGACTACGGAGTGCAGGGATGCCAGGGACAATTCCAAGCTTGGGCCTACGATAACTGCAGAAAGACCTGCAACCTTTGTAGTATGTATAACATCATCCCTTTTTAGTTGTTGATGGTTGTTATAAGATAAAGTCTAGCATTTCTGATAGAATGAGAGTTCAATGCAAGTATAAAGTAAGTGCTTCACATACATGAAGTACTTGCTATAGTCTTGTATTGAACCTTAGATGACATCACTTTTTGTAGTACATATACCATTGTCTCTTTTTAGTTATTGATATTTGTAATGAAATAGATTACATCATTGCTTTCATAAAGAGGGTGTAAGACTATAGTAAGTGCTGCACATACATGCACTAAGGATAGTCAAATAGCAGTAGTTATTTTCAACAGATTTAAGATAATTAGATATTCTATTTTTATAACTTTCATAGAAGGTCATGTTGTGTATGACCCAATTTCTTATTATGAAAACTAGTGACTAGTCCAAGCTTATACAAAAAAAAAACATATATTGTCTTCATGTTATTAAGACTTAATCACTGTGACAAAAGGGAACACTGTTCACTAGGAACAGTGATTGTTCAAAGTCTTCTGCAGCAGATTTAGTGAATAAAAGTATGTTACATGTAGTAAGTGGTTAACAATGAAACTCATTTTTCCTTCACAGCTGCCAACTTTAACACACCTGGCTCCATGTCTGGTGGATTACCCACAAACAGTAAGTTTAACATTAATCTACACCATTCTGTTGAGCATCAGTAAGTTTAACATTAATTTACACCATTTTGTTGAGCATCAGTAAATTTAACATTAATTTACACCATTCTGTTGATCAACAGTAAGTTTAACATTAATCTACATCATTTTATTGATCAACAGTAAGTTTAACATTAATCTACACCATTCTGTTGATCAACAGTAAGTTTAACATTAATTTACATCATTCTGTTGAGCAACAGTATGTTTAACATTAATTTACATCATTCTATTGATCAACAGGAAGTTTAACATTAATCTACATCATTCTGTTGATCAACAGTAAGTTTAACATTAATCTACATCATTTTGTTGAGCAACAGTAAGTTTAACATTAATTTACATCATTCTATTGATCAACAGGAAGTTTAACATTAATCTACACCATTCAATGATACAATAATTGTCAATAACCCATTACCAAATAATAACAACATTTAAACACTTTGTTGCAGATGACCCTGGAAAACATTGTGGGAAAATGAGAAATTGCTCTAAACAAGCAATTTTTTCTTTTCCAACAATGTTTTTGGCCACTTCAGAAGATTATTTTCCAATTTTATCACATTCGAAAAGTCGTCTGCAAACTCTTTCAATTTGGGACAGTCTAAAAGTTGGAGTTTGGTAATGGATTACAAAGTTTTTGAAGGGCTAATGATACTATAATTGTTTAAGATGTTTTTTGAAGGGCTAATGATACAACAAGTGTTTAAACAGTTTTTGATAAGCAAATCATGCAACAATCTTTTCTTTGACAAAATAAAGGGCTTTGTTTATTATAGTGTCACCCCTATTGACAGGGCCTGCCAGTTTGGCTTATGAGATACTTTTCACTGATAATATCGAGTACCTCCCAACTTCTATCACTATGCCAGGGGCAACTTGATAAAAGTCAGTAACCATTAAATCTAACTAGCTTGTTGTTCACAAACTGGCCATTTTGGAACAAGTCCCACGAGAAACAATCATGAGGACAGTGGTCCAGTGGTAGAGCGTCAGTTTCTGGACATGAGGGTTGTGGGTTTGAATCCCATGAAAAGCGAAATCTGCCTCGCAAACTTTCATTAATCCACATTCGGGGTGACTACTGGTTATGTATCCAGGAAGCAGAATCGAGAGTGATTAATCCAAGTTGTTATAACTTGTTTCACAATTGATGTAAGATTAACAAGTGTAAACTAATCAATTTCCGGAATAATGATTTAATGTTTCACAAGTTTAATATTTTGACTGAATGCTCCTGTTCTGTTTTTAGACTGGATGATCATGTTGAAGGGTGTTGCCGGTGCCCCAGGCCCTGACCTGTACTCTCTATGGAACAGCCAAAATACTCTGAATGAGAAGGTACCAGAGGCCATGTACCTGACCAGCCAGTATAACGGCCATTACAAACCAGATCTCTCCAACTACTGGAACAGTCTCTGTATAGATAAGGTAGGGAAAATACTTCACTTTCAAATTGACTTGTCTTTTCTTTAAGCCATTCTTAAATACTCCTTTAAACAATAAAAAGTTCTATTACAGTGTTTCCTGATGAGCAATTTATCCTTTTGTCAAAGTTGTTTCTTAAGTCTTCTGCAGCTGATGCAATAAAGTAATTTATTATGAAGTGACTTGTTAAAAAAACCACTAATAATACTATTTCTGTTTTCCATGACAGGTGAAGGTAGCCATCTACAACAATGGGGTTGAGAAAGCCAACATCATCTTTGACGCAAGTGGAGCTGACAAGAACAGCTGGTTTGATAAATCTCGAATTATTTCATCTACCTGGGCTGACATAAAGACTGCTCCAGCTAACCTCTTCAGTATGATCGGGTAAGTCATGTCATATTGGTTGACATAAGATATATCTGATTGGTTCACACAAGTTATTTCTGATTGGTTCACACAAGTTATTTCTGATAGGTTGAAATAAGCAATATCTGATTGGTTCATGCAAGTTATTTCTGATTGGTTCACACAACTTATATCAATTGGTTTACGCACAAAAATTGAAATCTTAAACTTGCAGCAAATGAAAATGAAATTTTCAGTTTAGTTTCGTCATCAATGTGGTTTGTTTTTCACCTGAAAGCTACCACTGAATATGCTGTATTAAAAATGCTTTCAGTTACAAAAAAGAATAACTATCCACTTAAATCTACTGCTACAGCCAACATGTCTCTTTTTTTTTGTATTGAAATTGTTTTCACTCTCCCAGAAAATATTCCCGTTCATTATAGAAAATAATGCTTTTTTAAAATGGATTAAAAGGTTGGAGTTTTAAGGAGTTATATAGAATTTATCATTGTTTCCCAGAGACCAGTTGAATGGCCATGAGTTTGCCATGACAAGTTCGGGAACCGGCTGTAATGTTCAGGGATGGATGATGGTGTCAACACAGAGTGGCTGTAACTTTGAGCAGGGAACCAACAAACCAGCCTTCTATTACTCACCAGGCCAGACTTCCACCAACTTTGGCTCTAGTATGTTTACAGTTTGATGTTTTTAGTTGGCAAAAAATGGAAGAAATTGTCTCCTTTCTTATCTGTATATATTTTTTGTCAAGTACATGATCAGCCTTTACCTACAGTTCTTAAAGACCAACAGAATAATGTATGTGATGTCTTTACTCCATGGCTTTCTGTGTAGTGAGGTTAGCATTACATCTTGCAATATAAATCTGCTAATCTTTGACTCCAAAGATGCATAAAGGGTGAATTGTTTACACTTCCTTTCTCTCCTGTTTTAGTTTTGGAAATTATAACACCTTGTTAGCTAATAACTTAATTGATGAAGTTGACACCTATTATGAAATAACAATCCGACTGCGGAAGAACCTATTTCTGGATGAACATTTTAAGGATTACAGCATTCATAACACTTTTGTTCCTTTTTTTATATCTGTTCTGGAATGCAGGTTTCGGACCGTCAAATAAAAATATCTAAGAAAAATCCATTTCCTTCTGCATGGATGTCAAGATTTCCGTAATGAAAGGATCTGCATTAACATGGCTTCATAGTATTGGTTTTAGATGTAGGAATTCATAAAATTGTATCTCTTCATATTGCACTTTCATTGTCTTTTTCTGTTGCTTTGAATTTGGACAATCACGAATTCCCTTGTGCAGGAATGATATTATTGAGGGTTCAAAGCAAGACTTTAGTAATTGCTTCATAAACATGATGCACTTCCCATAGTATTGAACCCTAGTTATGTTATCTGTATAAGAGAAAGGGTTGATCTCATCTAGTGAAAGTTTTTTAATACAGACTTTCTTATCAGACCAATGTCATTTTTCTATTTTCAGCAAATCCCTCCTCAGGAGATGTGTTTGCCATCCTTGCCCATCCAAACTGTAAGTTATCTTAATATCAGTAGTTTTGATCATGTTCTAAATATCAATAACTATATATATAAGCCCATATTGTTGGAAAAATAGAGATTGCTTTCAGTTAGCAATTATTTTCCTTTTTTCACGGGTACTCTTACATAGACACATAGAATCAGAGTGATTTTTTGATAAAGTATACACCATGTATCAAGGTGGACCTTTCATGCAAAAGTGATCGACAAATATATTTTTCAGAGAATATTTTAATGTATATTTAGAGACAATATAATCAGTTAGTGATTGACAGGGTTGTTCATGAAACAGATTTGAATGTGTCTTCAATGGAACATATTTTCACTTTGTAGCAATAGTTCATGAAAAATTCTTTGGAAATTAGCAAACTTTCTCAATACAAGCAGTTTTTTATTTGGTCAAAATTTTTTCGTGCTATTCCACTAAGAAAGTGTTATTTTTCATTCTGTATATTTTTCTTTTATCATTTTAGACCAATCTCCAACATCAAATTGAATGGGTTTATAATGCAGCGTTGACCATGAAGCAAAATAAATATAATTCTGTTTTCTATACTCTAACAGGTAATGGTGTAGGTCCAACTGTCCAAACTCAGACAATCACTGCCACGTGTAAGTGTAAAGTTGAATTAACTTTTTATGTATTTCTACACATTTTTGGGTATTACTCATAATTGGTTATTTACCATTATTGCTTGGGTATTGACCCATTTAATGATAAGATTACTGCCACATGTAAATGTAAAGTTAAATTGACATTTTAAGTATTTATCAAAACTTTGGTGTATTTCACATAGTTGAGTATTTACAAGCATTGATTGGGTATTGACCCACAAAACTGAGACAAGGACTGTCACATATAAGCTTTATATTTCTTGGTACTGTTGGTAAGTTGTAAACATTTCCTTGAATTTCAATCAAACTTTATAGCATTTTACACAGCACCCTAGCTGTTATCTTAAAAAGCGCTGGTGACAGAAAAAAGTCTTAAAAAGTAGAGGTTCATAACACAAATCAAGGGTTAAATGCATGTTTGTGAAGCACTTAATATAGTTTTGCATTGGACCATCGAAATGTGATTTTATGACTTGTGTAAATTAAAGCAAGGGTAGTAATAAACATACCAGTTTGATCCATGACAATTTTGAGGGATCTATGGAAGACTTTGGCAAGTCCTTCTCAAGAGATAATCACTGACTACAGTCATGCAATTTTTACTCAGTTTATGTTATTCCAGCTTGATGATAAGTTTTATCTTTTTTCCAGCCAACTTCTGTATCTACAAACAGAAGATTTACCGCCAGGGTGAGAATTGGCAAGATGGATGCCAGTATAACTGTACATGTGAAGATGGACAAACAGGATTCTACAAGTGTCTGAGTCTGTGAGTGGTTCTGCTTCCATTCAATTAGACTGTTACAGGGCCATAAACAATTCCTCAGTTCTATACGGCTAGGAAGTAGGGTTTTGGGCATGGGCACTGCACATCGAAATGGTTAGCCAATTTAATGGTGCTTGTCCACAGAAGAGAAAAGTTGAAAGTCAAAATAAAATTTCTTTGAAACAACACAGTTTATGTATAATTGTTTGATATACAGTTAAAGATACAATTGAAAGCATAATCAATCTGGGAAGCCGCAATCTATCTCAGTAGCTATAGCTTATATGCCGTAGATCCTTCAATTTGGAGCAGAACTTGTGTTTAGTTAAGAGTTCAGCACACAGATGTATAAAACATTGTGACAAAAGAAAGCATTGATTCATTTAAAAAAAAAGACAATTATAATTGATTTCAGAGTATGTGTTTTGAACAAGAATATTGAATAGATGTATAAAGTCATTTCAACATGAAAAATCTGTTTCTGCCCATTAATGAATCATTCAGAAGAGAAACAGTCAATAGCTTGGACAAATATTGAGCAGTATTGGTCAGAAATACAATAGATAGATACACTGATAACTATGATGTAACTAAATAACTGTTAAAAACTATGTTATATAAATTCATCAATCAAATATAACTGGCAATTGCAATGAAATATTGTTGAAATCTGAATTAAACCCCATTCAAACCAATATTTTGCTTATTTCAGTTGCCCAGTTTGGGATAACCTCCCACAAGGATGCTCTCTACAGAAACCCGCCGGTGAATGCTGCGACAAACCAGTCTGTAACGGCGTTTCATTTGGACAAAACAACCTGAGTAAGCACACTTAACCTTTTGACTCCACAATGCTTCACTTTAATGCATGTGATGCAAAAGTCTATGAAAAAACAAAACAACACTCTAACAAATGGAAGTTGTGTGTTATGCAAACCATAGCTTAGAGATCAGTGTTACAATGTTTCTTAGCAATACCATTCAATGCAATTCAATGTTTTAATGCATATTTAGACCTGGGGCTCATAAAACCAGGTAACATACAAGTGCAAATGCAGATTAGCAAAAACTGTTGAGTGTTGATAACATTTCAAAATGATTGAAGAAAAATAGCATACAATATTGAGAAGACATCCAATAAATATTTCTAGAAAAGTAATATTAAACATTTTATTTGTACTTTGGCAGCAAATATATGATTCTAGAACAGTTAATGTTACATACAATTCTTCATTCTTTGACATCAAATATATATTTTCACAACAGTTAAATGCTTCTTTTATTCTTATATGTTTCTTCTTTGACACCAGCACATGTTTTGACATTTGCAAAGCAATAACTTAATTCTTAAACATTCGAAACATGTCATTCTTTAACAGCCAAGTTATGTTCCTTCAATGGTAAAACGTTTTGTATATCGCAATAGTAAAGCATTATGGGTTATTTTACCCCTACAAGTGTAAAATATATGTATATTCTTTAACAGCCAACACATGTTTCTACAATGGTAACTACTACCAGGAGGGCCAGGAATGGAAAGATGGCTGTAAATACAAGTGCTCTTGTAAAGATGGAGCCACAGGTTTCTACCAATGTAACACACTGTAAGTGGCAATGTAGAATCTACTTCTTATAACACACTCTACATGGCAATATAGAATCGACTTTTTACAATGCAAGACTTTAGTTAAGGCTTTAATACAAGACTGTATCAACTCCATCACTTTTGTGGAGGAGTTAATCATTATAGTCTTGCATTAAATTCTCAATATGTGAAACACTTCTTACTTGTATAAATATTTTTCAAAGGTCTGCATCCATAACCAAAAAGACATGTATGATTTTAAATAAGAAACTATTTTTATTACCTACAACTTAACAACTGTTAATGACGACTCCAATGCCATGCGAACATAATTAAATACATCAAAATGGTTGGGTCTAAAAACAGGTACATATTTTATTACCTAAAACTTACCTACCTTTATATTACCTAAAACACTACCTATACCTACCTACTTCTGCTCAATAATGAATATGCCCATTTATCATAGATAGGTAGACAGTAGGTTGTATGAAGGTAAAAATGGTGTTTTAGAGTTGTTAGTTTGTATGAAGGTGAAATGGTGTTTTACAGTTGTTTACAATGGACAATACCTTCCATGTGTAAGATGGACCCTGCGCCCACGGGCTACTGCTGCCCTGTCCCAAATTGTCCAGATAACATACTGATTAGTTACCCGCCCAATTATTTCCCTGAGAGATGTGACCAAGTCTGCGCTTAGAATTGAGGGTTTTAATGAAACGCGATGAGGGATTTTGCATATCAATAATAATGATATTGAAATAAATTCATTTCTTATCACTTTTTCTTTTTAGTTTTGTTTTCATATAATGTTGATTATTGTTGTTTCTGAATATTCTCATTAAATAAAACGTCTTCATCCATTCTGAAATATTTGCCTATCACAGTTTTGACTTTATAATAAACCATGTGTCTACAGAAGAAATTACTTATAACATATATATCCGACATTCATTTAACACACAACCACCTAATGCCTCATTTTTGCGTATTGCAGGAGTCAACTTTCAAAAAGCATTATGGCAAAAGGAGAAATTGCTTGTCACAAGATATAAAAAGAAATATAATTTTCTATGTGATATTGGATGTAAACCTCCAAGACAAATGTAGAAATACCTGTCACAAGCTTTACGTCTGCTGTTGCTTTCAATTTTGACCAGTCTAAAGTTCCCATACGAGGGTTTGGGTTATGGAAAGGAGTAACCCAGATCACATTTTACCTATTTTACAGTTGTTTACAATGGAACCTTCCTCAAAGCTGCACAATGGACCCAGCACCAGCAGGCTATTGTTGTCCAGTACCCAACTGTCCAGCCAACATACAGATACAATACCCACCAAATTTTGTCCAACAATAGTGTCTAACATATTAAAATTGGATAAACATGTAATCAGTTTTATATGCAAATAAATGTGATCTGTTGTTACTTGTGTCTAATCTGTGTATTTATTTATTCCACATTTCTATTAAATTCACATCTGTCAACAGTATAAACTGATAATGCAGGGATTTCATGGCCAAGTTGTTCAAGTACAGAACTTGAAATCACATCCCCTCTTCACATGGGTTCAAATCCGCGAGACAGCATTTGGATTTTCATGAGAGATACTCTACCAACTGACTCACAGAATGCCGATGGTCCTACCCAACTTGACCAGTTCTTATGGGCAGTCGAGTATGGGGTTTTCCTTGATCATTAAGAGTTAGGCATCACAACATAGGGTTAATGATGCTGATGTAAATAAATTGATGATGAATATAGAAATAGTTTCTTAAAGTTACTCCAGGTTTCTGTCTGAACTAAAACTACCCCAGGGTATGTATTATGAGAGTAGATGAATTTGCCTAGCAAACGTTCTTTTTGTAATGATACCGGTTCTATGAAATATTTCCACCAGCAAGTGTTGTACATTCTTGAGTTGATGATTTTAGATATAATGCAACTTTGAATAAAAAGGATCATGTAGGGCGTGATAGTCCTGTATTGAAAAAGCTTTTTTTTCTCCATTCCTGTCTATTATGAGAGTGAAGTCCATTCCTGGTGTTTTCCTGTTGAGGTGTACAACAACTTCCAAAGAAAACTAGACATGGTCTAGGTTCCAGTCAACTGTTCCATTCATATGTTGTGTTTTAGTTAGTGTACAGAACTAATCCCCTTCCTTAAAAATGACTGAGCAGAACAAAGCCCTTTTGTCAACTTACAACTGCGGAATAAAGTTCTGCCATTCGCTTGATCTATCGAGTCTGTACAGTGCTCAGCTAATGCACTCAGGGGCAAGAATTCAATATTCCCTTTGTGCACTTTGAAGGATCTTCAGCAGAAGATGTATTGTTTGTTTGTGATTAAGATGTATTGCTTGTTTGTGGTTAAGATGTATTGTTTGTTTGTGGTTAAGATGTATTGTTTGTTTGTGATTAAGATGTATTGTTTGTGGTTAAGATGTATTGTTTGCTTGTGATTAAGATGTATTGTTTGTTTGTGGTTAAGATGTATTGTTTGTTTGTGATTAAGATGTATTGTTTGTGGTTAAGATGTCTTGTTTGTTTGTGATTAAGATGTATTGTTTGTTTGTGGTTAAGATGTATTGTTTGTTTGTGATTAAGATGTATTGTTTGTGGTTAAGATGTATTGTTTGTTTGTGATTTAGATGTATTGTTTGTTTGTGGTTAAGATGTATTGTTTGTTTGTGGTTAAGATGTTTGTCTTGTAACACAAGTGTTCAGGGTTCAATCCTCACCAGCGGTACTGTGATTATTTGTGGAAGTGCCCTTGGGCAAGAAACAGCAGACCCCTGCCAGGAACAATTGAAAATCAGGAAAGCCATAAAATAACTGAAATAGTGCTTACATGTTGTTAAACACCATTCAAATAATATCCTCATGTGGCTGAGGCTTGTTGCTGTATGGCTCTAAACCTTGGCACCACTGCCAAGCCATAGCCAAGAACTGATGAAATCCAGGAACACAGTTAAACAACTAAAATACTGTTTTATACAGTGTATACGAGTTATATATTTATGTCTCCTGGTTTTCACCAGTACATATAGCGTCAGAAGTGTCTTGCCCACAGACACTTCCATGAGTTTTGAAAACCTGCATTCACAAATATCCAATACTTCTCTTATAAAGACCTCAGACTGAGGAAAACTGGAGGCTCTGTGGTATCATATATCATCAAATGTGGTAGTTTACTTCCAGTTCAATGCGCTTAGGCAGATGGCATTGTTCATTCTTATCTACTTGACTCAATTGCTTAACCCATTCCCAAACAATAACAACATTTAACAGGTTTGATGCAGACGACTCTATGAAACATGGTGGGCAAAGGAAGAAATTGCTCTTAACGAGCAATTTCTCTTTTTCCCACAATGTTTTCTGCCCTATCAGATTATTTTTCAATTTCATCACATTTTTGAAATGTTGTCTGCAAATTCTTTTCAATTTGGGAGTCGAAAATTAGGCATTTGGTAAAGGGTTGACCCCAAGGCTGCCCTTCAGGGTGCATCTATAATGTGCCCATCAATGAACATATATGAACCTTTATGGTAATATTTATGCAAAGCCTCTCTAAGTCAGTATGTAGTGTGTCCAAGCTTAAACAAACAGGTCATGATTTAGTTACCCGACTTGGCCAATATTTTATCAACCCTGATCATTGTGGCGTGGTCTGTGGCACATGCTGCATAGCAACAATATTGGTTTTCAAATCAAAAGGAGATACAAGCTCTTCAAAGCAACATATATTTATTGAAATATGCAGGATACATGATTTAAAAAAAAAATGTCAAAGTTGGGATATGTCATTTATGAGAACAAATAACCCCTTATATCAAATCAAAGCAACATTTACAAAAACATTAACATTTCCTAAACAATCCCGGCCCTTTCCCCTGATGAATTAAATAGATTGCTACACAAGCATCTATTAGGAGTGAAAGAAATGCATCCTCTTCTTCATAATGACCTCCTTAGAGGCAAGAGCATAAGATATGAGAAACAACTATGACAAAAAGAGAAATTGCTCGGATCAGGCAATTTTTCCCCCCACTCAATACAGTTTCAAGTAGATCTACATGCTACTTTGAAAATGGTATTAGTCATACTCTGTAGTCTGTTTTGATTTGAAGTCAGACCACTTAAAAATTCCATACAAGTGACTGGATAAGGCACAAGAGCAGCAGACTTCACAGAAACCATTGTGAAGGGGAAACTGCTAGAAATGTTCTTGTTTTGTCACGTCTCTTCAATTAAAAAGTTAGAAAACAATTTCCTATTTTTCAATTTCCTTCAGTTTGGGGTATCAATCAAAACCTATCCAAGTTCAAAATGAGGCAGGATTTACACAGCTTCCCATAACAAATATCTTCTTTTGCCTTAACAGCTAGAAGGCAGTTGACATTGGCAAAAAGAAATTGTCCAATTCTTCTTTCGTCATTTTGGTAAATAAAAAGTAAAACTGCAGATTAATTGAAATGAGTAATAAGGGCTTAACATAATGAAAGCATTACGTTATATTGATATGATAAATACATAATTTCTTTTAAAGAGAAGAGATTAACAACTCCAACCACCCTAAATAAAATGCTTCAAACTTCAAGAGTCGAAGTTTCTCAGAAACCTTACAGCACATGGTCACACACCTGTTACTTTTAAATTCCCATCGACTCCAATTTTAAATCAGGTATTTTCAAGACTCTGCTAAGTTAAGATTAGCGTTTTTTAACCTTCGATATATACAGAAACATAAAGTTGGTCCATTAAACTCTCAAAACCTGTATTAATATGGACAACTTGATCGTCTCAAATTTTTTCTACTGAGCAAAGTGTACTAGAACCATCAGAAACCAATGCAAAAGCTGTCAAATCTGGCGGAGGTACTGGCAATTGTGTTCATACATCCCAAACAAATAGTCCCGCAATAGGCAATCAAAACAAACTTTGAGAGCATTGCAGGACTATTGTCTATACAGGAAAAACATCAGTATTCTACCAGCTTATCTTTTACTGGCAAAACTATGCACCGGATGTTAAAACTCAAAATTTCTAACTGGGACTTCTTTTGGATACTACACCTGGAAGTGCTCCATAAGAGGTGTGAGACCTTATGCGATTGGTGACTTTGTTAAATTTTCTACAGTCTTTTTTTGTCTCCACCAGAGAAGAGTTTAAAACTCCAGGTCGTCAGAATGCTTGCAACTCCAAACAGCAGCATGATGAAGATGATCATCGTCATGACGATCACATAATGACTTATACTTGTCCCGATATCCAACCAACTACCATAGTCTTGCACCAAAAAGAAGAAATGCTGAAATTAGAAATAAATTAAATTAAATCTGAAAAAAAAAAACACCACTTAACAGTGTCTTCCCAATGTCATTTAGTTGTTTGTTTCATATTCATAGTCTGTTGATGCTTTTAGCTTGGACCAATTTAAAATCTTACAAAGAGAAAAGGTTAATATATTTTCAACTACACTGTATATCTTAATATATATATACAAAAAGCGAATTCCTGTTATTTACAATAGTTCTCTGCTTGTAGTTTCAATATAGAACATCAATAAGTATACAACCAGAAAATGAGTAAATCATAAGCAAAATCTAAGTTTAAGAAAATAAATAATATCAAATCAAAATTAAGAGATGCATATGAGAAGGAATAGAACTTCAAGAAAGGAAAATGTGAAATTGCTTAATTGCTGCTGCAGAACACGTCAGACACCACTCTGACAAGAGATGATGAATCTAACTTGATGAGCAGTTTATCTATAAGTCAAAAGGAATTAAACCAAAAGTCATAAAGAACATGACTTTTTAAGCTAACTTTTGATGCTTCAGTTGATTAAAATTCAAGCCAGTAACAAATTTCTATTATGGGGAAATCTGGTTTTTTTCACTTCAGCTATACAATCTGATATTATTATAAATGGAAAATACGTTTTAATGGTACGTTATTTGGGAAAAGGAGAAATTGCTTAAGACTAATACTGACCACTGCCATACAGTCTGACATGATGAATACCAGAAGACACATTCCTTGGATAGGCAGCTTTGTGATGACATGGACAGCTTGTAAAGTACATGACACAAGGATAAATGGAATTACAACCTGAAAATAAAACAAATAAATGGCATATTGGGGCATTTTAATGAGAGTATTTCAAAATCAAATAGACAAGTCCCATTTTCTGGATACTAAAATGAAAAAAAAAAGATAAGTCAGGATAATTCTTATAGGTACCCTTGATAAAAGATTTGGTGGAGCAATAAACAATCTAGTTGGAAAAATACACTGACAAAAACTATAACTTACATTGTTAGAACAGTAAGTAAAATAGTCAAAATGTATAAAAGTTTAGAAAGAACATATCAGTTAGCATCATATTAATTAATATAAATTCTCAATTGGTAGCCCAAAGCCCTCATTTGAATAAAAGATTTGTCTTGAAGATTCTTCAGATGTCTGTGAGGAGGGTTTTTGAATTATCTAACAATTTATTTTTTCTCTCCCATGTCAACAATATTTCTATTGTAATATAGAAACAGTTCCACAATATATGCTTCCTAAATAATCCACCACTTACAGGATAAAACATTGTGTATCGCCCTGGGATATCCACAATCTTAGAATATCTGAGGGCAGGATTCTACCATAGTAGCAATAGCTTAGTATAAATGACACATATCTTTTGTTTTTATGGGGTTAAATGATGTGTCAACAATTCTATAGTAATGCTATGGCTTTCCTTGATTCACCAGTTTTAGGCTAAAGCTCTAAAGAGTCTTCCCAAAGAACACTCCCATGAAACCAGAGGCATTGTGTAACTTGAACCCAGGACTCCAAGGTTTAAAGACACTAGCGCCATGCAGGACCCACAGGAGACTTATCACTATAGACATCAGAAATGACAAGGTAGCTTTGAGGTAGCAATTCTTATATGGGAGGATTCAAGAAATATAACCGCTATAAAGTAACAACTTCTATATATGGGCAAAAATATAACAGCTATAAAGTATCAACTTTACTACCTTTAACAGTAGGAGAGCTCCCATGGTGAATGGCGAGAACACAGACACAAAACACAAAACTGACGCTGGGTCAAAACTGGAATAAAAAAATATGTCTTTAATGAAACCATAAAGTTGCTGACACGACACATGTATCACAAATAAAGAAAACTTTTTTTCTTTGTAAAACTTAATAGAATCTTAACCCTTTAACAAACAACAAATTTTTAAATATCCCAAATTTAAACAGTATGCATACATTTCAAAATGTGATGAAATAGAAAAACAATCATCTGATAGGGTAGAAAACATTGTGAGAAATGGAGAAATTACACTTAATGACAAACTTTTCCTTTTCCTACAGTGTTTTCCAGAGATGTCTGCAACAAACTGGATAAAAGTCGTTATAGTTCGGTAATGGGTCAGTCCATACGGATAAAAGAAGCAATAATGTATCTATCCTTTTGTCTCAAACATTTCTTGAAGCATCAGGTTTCCATTCGTGATCTTAAAGTTGGAAGCAAAAGACATTTAAGTGACTAGAGTAACTCATTTGAAAAGTATTGACAAAGTTAGTTCTTACAATGGAGGTCCAAAACCATTGGGATTCAGCCTCATTTAGAGATTATTTAATGATGGATGAAACTAAACTATTTACATACCTGTTTATACTAGCTATGTTTCCAGTGCCAAAAAATGCAGTCAAAATGAGAAAAATCTAAATGCTTATGAAGGAAAAATAAATAAACCTTGAATACTTGTTAGTACAATATACAATTAAAGTAAATAGGAACATCTGTCCTTCATGAGGACATATACTTTCTACCATACTGCTTTCATAACATGTTAAAAGAAATCAGTTTAGAACAATCTCTAAAATAAACTAGAACTGTTATTGCTTGGTATTTGTTATGGGTCTTACATTGTGTCAATTTAATTTAAGTTATGTTGCCAGACTTATAATGATAGAAGAAGACCCCAAAATGAACTGCACATAAAAACTGGTCAAGCCTAAAGAACAGTTAGCATTCGGTAAGTCAGACAGAAGACTGCCTCTCATGAAAATCCAAATACCAACACTAGAATTTGAACCCATGTAGAGAGGTGCCATAAGATTTCAAGTTCTATACTTTATCCATCATGTAACAGAGGGTCCAAAATAGAACTGTAAGGCAATGACTTAACCCTTTACCAAATGCCAAATTTTCAACTGTCCCAAATTGAAAGTTTGCAGATGACATTTCTAATTGCGATGAAATTGGAAAATAATCTTCTGATAGGGCAGAAAACATTGTGGGAAAAGATTAAAATTGCTTTATTCAAGCGATTTCTCCTTTTCCCACAATGTTTTCTGAAGTCTGCAACAGAGTGGTTAAATGTTGTTATTGTTTGGTAATGGGTTAAAGAATACCATGCTATACTTCAATAATGCACAACCCCAATCTATCAGCTTAGACTCTATTCTTGTAGTAGATGCTTCATAAAATGAAAATTAGATGTAAAATATATATAAGTAGTAGAAAAAGAACATGCACCAGCCTTGGTAAAATATTAAAGATGTTGACAAAATGAAGTCTACAGAAGGAGCCCCTTTTCCAGTATACCCAATAACCTAGAACCCTAATCATAGCATACTAGGGTATACTGTGAAGTCTCCTTAACCCTTAGAATGCTGAGAAATTTAAAAAAAAATAGATTTTTGTGTCATCTGCTTTCCAAAATCTTAACTATCTGCTTAATTTTGATGAGGAAAGATAATCAGAGTAGCAAACAGGTAAGATCACAGGTCGGCCGCAAATTTACTTGGGCGCTGGCCTGGATCCAACCTGTTTGCATAAACATGAAGTTGGTTTCAGTACTATAAGGGTTAATTCCGATCCCATAACCCTCATATCATAAGGCCATTATTTAACACAACCCGACCCTGATTCATTAGTTTAAACTTATTCATTTTACATCGATTGTGAAACAAGTTCTTACAAATTAGATATATCACTCTCGATTCTGCATCCTGGATTCTACACCAGTACTCAGGCTGATTGGGTTAGTCCCCTCAATTTTCATGTCAGGAATCACCTCAGGGATTCAAACCGGGACCCTCGGTACAAGAGGCCAACCCTCTACCTTTGCACCATGATTCATTAATCTGAAAGATCCGGTTATTTTTAAGGGAACCAAGGTGTCTGGTGTACCGAGGCTTCATGGTTATAATAAGAAAGGATACAAAGTAGAATGATCTCTGTATATCTCCAATTACAAGGAAACTACTGCTTGCAGACGTATAGCCCATAGGTCTGCCTCTGTCCACAAAGTCTGCTGGAGTCTCCTGGAAAATAACATATCACACTCCTTACTCAACAATACTGACTGCACTTTGATGCATCTGTAGTAGACTTAAGGAATCACTGACAAATAGACTGATTGCTCCTCATGAATAATATATCCTTTAGTTAAAAAGTTTTTATCCAAATATCGTCTGTTTCAGCTTTTTTTTTATCATGTTATATTTTTCACATGCTGTTGCTTTCAATTCACACTTATCCATACTTATGGTATTTCCTCAGCAGTACTGTACTATATATTTTCCAAGTAACTGGCTGCCTTTTAACATGATTGGATGTATAACAAATAAATCATGTCACATTGACTTAATTAACCTTTTTACTACCAGACCTTGTTACGCTGTTGTATGCCATGGGAAAATGTGGAAAAATGGGAAAAAGACAGAAATTACCCAAGCACCACCTGTAACAGATGCTCAAATGGTGTCACTGATTCATAAAAATCAATATCAAGTTTCACAGTACACTACATACCAACTCTCTATACTCTAACATGTACCTTGTGCTTCTATACATACAACCATATGATACCGTTTATTAATATGATGAATATGATATATAAGGTGTTTAAAGTGCGCCGGCTATATCCCGCACTATAGGTAGTGAAAAGGTTAATCATTGAAAAGAGTATTGGACCAGCTGGGTCTCAAACTCGGGACCCATCTATTCTAAGACAAAGACACTACCGACTGAGCAATTAAGGCTCAGCTCAAAAAGACACCAGTTTAAGTTATCTAAAAACTGAATAAATCTGGTAACCTACTTGTTTAAAATACCTTCCCTTCCATGGTGAAGAATCTTGAGGTTTGCTGGTGTTAAGTTCCATATGTACCCACTGGTAGAGTAGGAATCCCAGGCTGACCACAAAACACACCTCATATCTACACATAGGTCAAGGATAATCTCCTTTAAATTATCTTGGATAACAGCAGATGGTATAAATGGGTGGTCATGGAAGATATAAATGGGTGGTCATGGGAGATATTATTTGAATTATCTTGGATAACCAGGGTTTTCCTTGACCACAAACTTATATAGTAAATGATTACCTTCTTCGATATGACCCCTTATGATCATTATTTTCCATTCACAATTCCATATATAAAGGGTCAAAAGGTCCCCAAATAAGCATAAACCAAGGTGTCATGGAGAAAACGCTGTGTAACAGATGGTGTAAATCAGTGGTCATGTAAGATCTCATTTCAATTATTTTAGATAACAGATTGAATTAATTGGTTGATTGGGGTTGATGCCCCTTTCAACAGTATTTCAGCCTCAATGACTGCTTTCCCACATAAACATAATTAATCACAGGTAAAAAAAACAAGTAAATCATGTGGCTTTGACTTCATTTGATTCAGGAAAGAATATTGGTTGGGTCACGTTTAAATCCCACTATCTCTGTATCCCAAGAAAGGGAACAGGCTCAGCTGTAATTTGTCAAACCAGGCAATTACATTTACTATTGCCTTTAACCGTTTGAATGATTGGTAAATTCCTAGATTTTTGTGTCGTCTGCTTTCCAAAACCCTAAATATCTGCTTAATTTTGAAGAGGAAAGATACCCAGAGTAGCAAACAGGTTGAATTACTTTCCAGTTGCCAATATACTTGGCCGCTAGCCTGGATCTAAGCTGTTTGCATAAGCATGAAGTCGGATCCAGCACTATAAGGTTTAAGACATCCATTTCCAGCTTGGAAACTTCACAAATATAGGATACGATACACTGAGTAGTATAACCGGAGCCACACAACCCAAGAAGATGAGAAATAAACGATGATACACCAATGTTGGTCCACACAAGGGAAGTATGAAGGATAAACCTGAAAATATAAAGTTCATTTTGGAGGCTTAAAGTTGCTCATTCACAGATGTGTGGAAAATTTGGAGGCTAAAATTCATTTTCTTAAAACTGTACAACAGCTAGACTGCTGTATGATACCCACTGGAAAATAGCTATTGGATGTGAAATTAGCATATATTTAAGTGTTAAGAGGCTGTTTACAGTTTTGATATCTATTTGAATCCAAATGTGTTGCAACAGTTTTGCAATCTACCTCAAATAGACTGTACATTCTTAGATCTATTGAATTTTTCTGAATTCATTGTACTTGCAATAGCTACTGTCAAATTATATATCATACAACAATACAAAAATTGTAGTGTTTCAACATCTTATTTTGACTTTCAAATTTCAAAGTACTCATCTTTGAGCAAGCTCTTTTAATATCATCAACAGTAATTCAGTTATGATGCAATTGCTGTCTCATAATCAATGAAGGAAACCTCAACCATAAATGCCAATAAGGTCCTGTTCAGTCAAGACCCGTAGAACCAACAGCATTCCATAAGTCATCCAGAAGACTACCTTTTATGAAAATTCAAACAAAAAGGCACCTTGATTTGAACTCAGGCTAAGTGGGGTAATGTGATTGAAAGTTTTGTATTCTGACCATATTCAGAATCTAACAGCTAAAGTTAACGTCTGTGTATGAGATTTTAAATGTGGTATACTGTAAAACTTTTCAGAAATTCCCATGATGTTGCTACACACTAGAAATGTGGGAAGAACCAACAATATAGAGATAGAAGAGAAAATAAAGGAGTTGATATATATTTGCTGTCTCCAGCTCTAAAGTAGGTATTTTTGCCCATATCTTTCTTTGATGTTTTTGTAACAAAAATTCTTTATCAGTTTCTAAATTGAGATATCAGTGCAACACTAAAGTAAGCCCTCCACAAACTTGAATCACCTACTATAATATTGCACCAAACTCTTGACTCACCTACTATAGTATTGCACCAAACTCTTGACTCACCTACTATAGTATTGCACCAAACTCTTGACTCACCTACTATAGTATTGCACCAAACACTTGAATCACCTACTTTAGTATTGCACCAAACTCTTGACTCACCTACTATAGTATTGCACCAAACTCTTGAATCACCTACTATAGTATTGCACCAAACTCTTGACTCACCTACTATAGTATTGCACCAAACTCTTGGCTCACCTACTATAGTATTGCACCAAACTCTTGAATCACCTACTATAGTAGTGCACCAAACTCTTGAATCACCTACTATAGTATTGCACCAAACTCTTGAATCACCTACTATAGTATTGCACCAAACTCTTGAATCACCTACTATAGTATTGCACCAAACTCTTGAATCATCTACTATAGTATTGCACCAAACTCTTGAATCACCTACTATAGTATTGCACCAAACTCTTGACTCACCTACTATAGTATTGCACCAAACTCTTGACTCACCTACTATAGTATTGCACCAAACTCTTGAATCACCTACTATAGTATTGCACCAAACTCTTGAATCACCTACTATAGTATTGCACCAAACTCTTGAATCACCTACTATAGTATTGCACCAAACTCTTGAATCACCTTCTATAGTATTGCACCACTCTTGAATCACCTACTATAGTATTGCACCAAACTCTTGAATCCCCTACTATAGTATTGCACCAAACTCTTGAATCACCTACTATAGTATTGCACCAAACTCTTGATCACCTACTATAGTATTGCACCAAACTCTTGAATCACCTACTTTAGTATTGCATCAAACTCTTGAATCACCTACTATAGTATTGCACCAAACTCTTGAAATCCTTAAATTTTTGTTGTTGAAATAATACTTAACATATACTGAACAAAACCCATTTTTTATGTTTTCTTAAGATAATAATTAAATACATGAAGCCATGGTTTATGAAAAGCTTTTAGTACAAGAGAATTGAAGAATTCTACATATCATAAAGATACTGATTTCTAGTCCCCCCTTACCTAGAATACTCCAGCTTGTCATCTGCTGCCATGAAGATAGCCCTGATTCAACAAGAACTCCTGAGAAATATGTTGATATGCCAACAATGATGAGCTGAAATATACATTAAACTATTCCATCATATGTTATCACATTCAAATTATTAGTTTAATTTCCCATTTAGGAATTAAATTTGAATAAAAAGAAAAAAAATAACACATATGCTTTACATTTCTATTATAGGAAAATATGAATTTATCAAAAGAGCAATTTCTTTGATTCTAACAATAACTCTTTACTTCTGGCAAACACCTTGTGATTTAATCACAATATTAATAAACTCCTACTTCAGACTAACTTGGAACTCCTACAATAAAAACAAAACTAGAAATGACTGTCACAAAAGGATACATAACTAGTAAGGATCAATTTCATTTTTTGTCACAGTGGTTTCCTCTAAACTCACAAAAATATTATTTTTCATTTTGCTCCCAACTTTCCCGAAATTCGGAACTTTCAATATAAATCATTATGGTAAACAGGTAAATACTAACCTGTAGAACGGCAAGAAAGTTGAACCACCTGAGAGGTTGGCTGCTTGTTCGGTTCAGCCTAGAAATAAATTTAGGTTGTTTATAAGGAGTTTACATTGTGTCAACATTATTTCTGTTATGATGCAATGCCCTACTTGTAATGATAGAGGAAAACCCCATACTTTACTGCCCATATGGGCTGGTTAATCTATGTAGAACCATCTTCACTCCATAAGTCAGTCAAGAGACTTTGTTAGTTTGCATGTACGGTGTTTAACACTGTATCAGCAATTTTTCAGTTATGTATCAGCTTTCCTGGATCCACCAGTTCTAGGCTATGGTTCATAAGTGACTTGCAAAATGCGTACAAAATAAAACATTCTATAAACCTCAACAAGACATACCATGCGTAATGATTGAGGAAAACCCCATCCTTTAATGCCCATATGGGCTTGTCAACCTAGGTAGAACCATCAGCACTCCATAGGTCAGTCAGGAGACTACCTCTAGAGAAAATCCCAATACCTTCATTGGGATTTGATCCCACAGGGAGAGATTTCAAGTTCTGTACTGTAACCACTAGGCTATGGAGGCCCCTTACAATAAATCAAACAATAAATAAAAAGAGTGAACATTACTCTAAACAATCACTGAACATCATTGTTTAGTTCTACACAATTTTTACCCAAGAAATATAAATTCAGACAAAATTTTACTTAAGAAAGTCATTTCATTATGAAATATCAACCAAAGTATCTTTTTTACATATTTTCTTAATACTTTTCCTTCTTGTGCTCTCAGTTAAGGTTTTAGAATCTGATTCCATAAAAAAAAGATAAAATTCTAACAAAACCGCACCTATATATCATATACACAGCTGCTATGATCACCAATCCACCACCAGCTAAACTGAAAAGCAAAACAAGGACACAATATTGCATTAACATACATCAGCAACTAAGAATTCCTGTTATCAAAAGTACAGTCTGTTTTGATGTGAAATGAATGCAGAAGTCTAAAAATGAGGATTATGAACTATTCAAAACTGATTACATGTTATTCTCATATTGCAGGTATTCACTGAAATCATCTTGACTCGGCAATTCTAATATGTACAGGTTACCAAAACTAAGGGCAGAGACAACAAAAATAGAATAGCAAAAGGAAGTTTCTCTGCTGAATCTCTGTGAAAAAAATCCAACATTTCTATAGGCCATCATGGCCATTTGTTTGTTTGTATGGGGTTTAAAGTTATGTCAACAATTTTCAGTTATATAACAGCTTCCCTGGATCCTGGATTTACCAGTAATAGGTTAGGGCTCTCAAGTGCCTTGTAAAAAACAACAAAAACCCACTAAACCAGAAGTCATGGTGGGGCTTGGACTGGAGGCCCCAGAGTTCTTAGACTTCCACCTTAACCACTAAACCAGAAGTCATGGTGGGGCTTGGACTGGGGGCCCCAGAGTTCTTAGACTTCCACCTTAACCACTAAACCAGAAGTCATGGTGGGGCTTGGACTGGGGGCCCCAGAGTTCTTAGACTTCCACCTTAACCACTAAACCAGAAGTCATGGTGGGGCTTGGACTGGGGGCCCCAGAGTTCTTAGACTTCCACCTTAACCACTAAACCAGAAGTCATGGTGGGGCTTGGACTGGGGGCCCCAGAGTTCTTAGACTTCCACCTTAACCACTAAACCAGAAGTCATGGTGGGGCTTGGACTGGGGGCCCCAGAGTTCTCACACTTCCACCTTAACCACTAAACCAGAAGTCATGATGGGGCTTGGACTGGGGGCCCCAGAGTTCTTACACTTCCACCTTAACCACTAAACCAGAAGTCATGGTGGGGCTTGGACTGGGGGCCCCAGAGTTCTCACACTTCCACCTTAACCACTAAACCAGAAGTCATGATGGGGCTTGGACTGGGGGCCCCAGAGTTCTTACACTTCCACCTTAACCACTAAACCAGAAGTCATGGTGGGGCTTGGACTGGGGGCCCCAGAGTTCTTACACTTTCACCTTAACCACTCACTAGTACTAGGCAAGGGCTATAAAATGTCTTGCCTAAGTTCCACAAAGAGGCACATGTGGGTCTCAAACCCCAGAATTCAAAGACCACCACCTTAACCACTGGTCCATACAGGACCCCATCCCCCTCCCCTTGAAAACGTCATAACATTAATGCGTTGCTAGATAGGTGTCCCTTTGAAAACGTCATAACATTAATGCGTTGCTAGATAGGCGTCCCTTTGAAAACGTCATAACATTAATGCGTTGTTAGATAGGCGTCCCTTTGAAAACGTCATAACATTAATGCGTTGCTAGATAGGCGTCCCTTTGAAAACGTCATAACATTAATGCGTTGTTAGATAGGCGTCCCTTTGAAAACGTCATAACATTAATGCGTTGTTAGATAGGCGTCCCTTTGAAAACGTCATAACATTAATGCGTTGTTAGATAGGCGTCCCTTTGAAAACGTCATAACATTAATGCATTGTTAGATAGGCGTCCCTTTGAAAACGTCATAACATTAATGCGTTGTTAGATAGGCGTTCCTTTGAAAACGTCATAACATTAATGCGTTGTTAGATAGGCGTCCCTTTGAAAAAATCATAACAAAAAATCTTCAGTTGAAGCAGAGCTAAGAACTTACACATATGACACATCTCTCTTTCCGGTAATGACTGGAAGCATTGGGAATATCGCCAGTATCAAACATGAAAGAGTCCATTCCAGTACCCCTCTCTGATATAAACATTAAATCATGATTAAACATGTGACTCAGTAAATAACACTTTTACTGCAGCATTACTGCATTAACAGTAGATTATATTTATAAAAAAAAGCAAAGAAATTGCTTGGAACACTGTAACCTTTTCTCACAATAATTTCATCACCATAAGACCTGTCAAAACCATGAAAACATTTGGTAAAGGATAAAATATTATCAAAAAGAATGTTTATTTCTTTAATAAGACAAAATATGTTAACAGTCTCAAATTGGACCACATTTCTTAGTCATATTTTTCGTTTTTGGATTGTTTCTAATTCATATAAAAACCATTGTGTTAAGATATCTATTCAGCCATGTTATTTCCATTCATTAACCCTTTACCAAACAATAATGACATTCATCCACTTTGTTGCAGACAGCTCTGGAAAACATCGTGAGAAAAATAGAAATTGCTCCTAACAAGCAATCTTTCCTTTTCCCACAATGTTTTCTGCCCTATCACAGGATAAGTTTCCAATTTATTCACATTTTGAAATGTTGTCTGCAAACAGTCGAAAAGTTGGCATTTGGTAAAGGGTTAATCATTGTTGTCTGTAACAACTCAGCGTAAGACAAGTTTTAAATCCACCCATTAACCTGTAGCAACTCTCCCTTCCATTGGCAATACAAACAATGACTGAACACTTTGTTATCACAATAATTTTATAATGTTTCAAGACACCTATGTAGGTTATAAAAATTGACTCAACTCATCTTAGCAAAATGCATAACAGTTCAGGAAAAAAACTAACAGGTAAGAACAAACAATTTACTTACCTTTGAAGATCCTTTGCGAATTGGCAGCCATTCCAAGAATCCAATAAATACTAGACCTATTGTAAACATTTCTCGATAGAAAAATCCAAGGACCTGAAAGTATAATAAGTACATGTATATATAATTTCAACACATTGACTCTATAATAATCCAATGAGGATTTCCACATTTCTTTTAAAGCTTTGAAACGATTTGTTAAAATTAGATTTTCCTTTCACTTTATTGTTTAACCCTATAGCACTCAATACGTCTATATCGTTTCTTTTGCCCCTACTTCAGTCGACCAAGATCGACATTTTACTATTTTCTGACATCGATACTTTGGTCGATATATGATATACAATCAAACCTGTTAAAATTCTCTTGGATATCACAATTAAATATTTTGGGTTTTTTTCACAAAAATGTAAGCTATGATGGTATTCTTATCAAGTAATAATTAAACTAAGAAATTACCTTACATAATATTGCATAAATTCCCCTTTAAACAGCGAATCACAAATAAAATTTTCCATAAAATTTCCACGTTGCTAGGGCGCTCTATGCCTCTTCCTAAAGTACCATTTAACTCTCTTTTAAATCAACAGTTTTCTCCCAGTTTAAAAAATTTACTACACACTTTGTCGGCATAGTTGACCAAGGTTTATCTAGCATCTTTTATCGATTAAAATATACACCACTCTCAGCGGGTGATTTATGACTCTGATAAAATCCTTTGTGTAAACACTGACCCAGTAAGTGCAATTCTTGTCATAAGTGTTTGCAGCACGTGTCAAACTAGTTTTCACTAGTTTTCCTGTATATACTTACTCCTCGCAAAATAGGGGGTTAAATTAGCAACAAATTTAACCCTTGCTCCCATGGCATTTATAACTGTGAAAACTTGTACTTTTTTTTTATTGTTTTACAAGCCCAATCAAGCACCATCTCTACCCATATTTCACACACATTTTCTGGTTTGCTTTGTCTTAATCTAGCGATGAATAAAACAATAAAATGTCCAATTTCATGAATCAAGATAGTGCATTTGTTGTGACCATACTTTTTTTGTTTGAATTTTGATTTTACTGACAGTATGGACTTGAAATAGACCCCAGGATGAACTTCAATTGTACTTTTATCAGTTTCAATTAAGAAGCCATTGCTGCAAATTGATTAACTGCTGATAGGGAGCAATTTATCTTTTTATCACAGTTGTCCCTTAATGTTTCCTGTAACACACTGTTATGTAGTTAAGAGAAAAAACATAAAAATGTACTCATAATGAGCTTGAATATTCCTGTAACTGCTTTGTGTTTAATGGAATCAATGTGGTATTTAAATTCCTTTTTAGATATATCTGGATATTTCAACAATCCTCTCATAATAAGCTTTAATACTTACCTTTGCAAGATTGAAATATGAACTCATAAAATCTATATCTTAAATTTTATCTTTATCATATAAACTATATAAAAATGAAATTTTCTAATGAATGACATTTATTTTAACCTTTTTTTTTATTCTTCCCTTTTAATTGGCTATAGTTATTAAATATTATCATGCATCCATTTGAAATTTTAATACATAAAAAAAGACAATTCATCTACCTTCATAATAAAAAAAAAAATTGCTCAAAAGCAATAATTAATGCGAAAGATATTAGCATTTGTATAAATACCCCCTTTTTTTCTTTTAAAAAACAAATATTGGTTAATTGTCTGAGGATAGGGCAAAGCAAAACCCAATATTGGATAAGTAGATACAGGCTTATCAGCTAAAGGTGCCCGAGTGCTATAGGGTTAAACACTTACAGAACAATGCAAACTATTGTTTGAAAGTTTGTACAAACACATACATATTGAATAAAGACAAGTCTCCCTTGTTTTAAACTCTACAAGTTCTATGAAGCCTATATGTTGTTACTCAAAGAGTTGTAGTTATTGCTTTTATATTAACATATTTTAGCTTACTTCAAAAAATCAAGTCAATAAACAATTGCGACATAAAAAGACATTGTTCACATTCTAAAGAAAACAATATTTTCCAAACATGACTTTTGCTTATTATTGCTTTATCGTAAGCTCAATAGAAGTGTAAGAAAGAAGAAATTTGATTTCTCATTTACCCATGTTCAGTAACGATAATAGCCTATTTTCATAAATGAAGAACCTATTGACAAATTGTAAAGTGAATTTCAAAAATTCACCAACAAATAAATTTTCATTATTGATTTTTTTTTCTTTAGATGAATTCATTTCCCTTCTATCACAGCGTTTTCAACCATAGTATGCAGCAAAACAAAAATACATTACCAAAATTTCCAACCCTAGTAGACAGGCTACAACTGCAGTGATAAACTTCCATCTGTTGTCCATAGACACTGTGTAACTGAAGGCTTGCGTCAGGATGCTAAATCTGAAAAAATGTTCAATCAATTAATTAATACAAAGCTCTGTCAACTTGTGATCTATGTATCTGGTGTACTTATCAGTCGTAGGAATGATATTTTCCGTGTTTAGTGTGTCTGATAAACCAATAACTGTTGTCTTTGTTTATAATAACTTGGACGTTAAATATGTATGTAATTTCATGACATGTACAACAATTCTTACATATATTACAATGTTACAGCTTATAGCCCCTTTCTACTTAAAACTTGCTTTTCCAGGCATAATGTTATCCCAATTTCCGGTAGCACCATGTTAATTTAAATGTGAACCGATAAAAAATTGTGTTAATCTTTACCAAATTTCAACAAAGTTTTATAAGTTTTGCGAAATACTATTCATTCATTACCAACTTCTTTGGTTGGGGTCATAATCAAACATTGAAGGTTTTATAACATCAAGAAGAATTACAATTAATTGTAATAATGAGTCGTCTACCAACCTGAGAGCGACAAGCATCCAAAGTACCACAGGTATCAAACAATACAGGAAGTTAGTCCAGGGCAGGGATTGTACTGAAATAAAAGTTAAAACATGTTTAAGATTTTCAATTGTTTCAATCATTTAAGAACTTAGTGCAATACTGAGTTGAGCTTTTCCGTCAGAAGAACTTTGAAGGGTTAAACGCAATGTCAACAGTATTTCATTAATTTACAGTTTTCTAGGATTTCACAGTACTAGGCAGAGCTCCCCAAAGAAAATTCCCAGTGCCACTGTTGATGATTGAAGCCGGGACCCCCATGTCACAAGTCCTACCAATTAACCACAGGGCAAACAGGAGAACTAAAGCTAAGTTTTTGTGGGATCAAGTACTACATAAAAACTCACTTTGACACATCTAATGCAGGAGGCTGTAGAAACCACTGTGAATATATATATTGTTTCTGCTGAGTCATTTATCCTTTTGTCACATTACTTTCTGCTATATCTTTCTGCAATTTTTACTGTTTTAAACTGTTGCTTTCAGTTATGGCCACAAAAAAATAAGGATGGGCCATATATAACAAAAAAATCTCTCAACACAAGTAAGTCTTCTTGAGGATTTTTTATTTAGGGAATCCAAACCTGGCTATGGTAGGCATCAAAACTGCAAACAAAACGATGAAGTATCCAAATGTTATCACTGGAATTTTAAACCACACAGAGAGGGGCAAATTAATTACAAATTATGTATTACCACTAGGCCCCTGAAAGATTGGTAATTGGTACATACTGTATAGTAATCCTGCGATCAAAGCTCCTATAAGGTAGAAAAACATTTTGATCATCAGTTCACTCTTCCAGAAAGGCTGAGCTTGCTTCTCTAAGGCTGTCAGTGGACGAATGATACCAGAGTGGACTTCAAAAATTACTGTGAGAACGTAGGCCATCCATCCCAGGAACCCACAAAACACACTGGCTCTGAAATATACAACATTATACTGTCACCAAAGCCATTTGGGGACCAATAACAAGGCGCCATATAATATTTGTGACATACGGCACTAACCATATAACACACAGTTACCTGACCAATCATAACGTCATAAATATGTCATGACATATGATGTCATGTATCGATCATTCTCCATTTGTTTGCTGTGTTATAACTCTTTTTAATTTTTTGTTTTCATTATGTTTGTTAATGAGAAACTATAAAGGTAACAGGATAAATAGAAAGACCGTTGGCGTCATTGATTAGAAAAAGTTATCAAGTTCGGCTTCGGATTATAATCCAATTCGTCTTCCGCTCATCAGATAATATACCTACACCTTGCCCGAAAACATTTTCGCTTCAAGATACAAACCATCTAATCTCTATGTAATATCACATATGATTGGCCAAGACAGAAACATTTAAGATTGATACCTCCCTTGACCCCTTGATTTATGCTACCTTTTTGGGACTTTTGACCCCTTATAAATGGAAATATGAATGGATAATAATGATCTCTAGAGGTCTGTCATATCCAGGTATTGGGGTCATTTACTATAAAAATTGGGGGTCAAGGAAAACCTGATACTTTACTACATATAATCTAGTTTTTCAAACCACCTGCTGCAGAACAAGTTTTGTTTTATTTGTCTGTATGAGGTTAGACACTGTTTCAACAAGTTTTCAGTTATGTTTTGTCTTTCCTGGATTCAACAACTCAAGGCTACGGTTCTGACACAGGATAAGTAAGAAACCACTTTCATGTCTTTGCAATATCATGTAGAGCATTTTATTTTTATACATCTGCTGGGAGTTCTTTTTAATATACAACAGTCACAAAAACCTTATTCTGTTAACCTATGACTCCAGATATAATCTTAACCCATTACAACACAATACAGACTTTTGACCAGTTCGTTGCATTTGAAAACATTATGGGAAGAGGAGAAATTGCTCTTAACTCTCCTTTTCCGACAACATTTTCTATCCTATCAGAAAATTATTTTCAATTTCATCACAGTTTGAAATGTTGTCTGCAAGCTCTTTTAATTTGGGACAGTCGAAAATTTGGCGTTTGGTAAAGGGTTAAGGGTGGTTAGAAGTGACAATAAAAGTCAACAAAAATGCAATAATAATGCTAAGTCATGATCCAAGTTGTAAAAGTTATAAAAACTTTCCTACCCAAGAAAGAATCTGTCATATGTCTGATAATAAGTTAAACCTCTCAACGCAACATTGATCAAGTCTTCAGATTCGGTTATCTGTGAATAGAAAATGTAAACAGAAAATAAATCCTTGTCAGTTATGTGAATTTATGACATCTATATAGCTATGATTTTCCATAACCTCATAATTCTACAAATGTATTAATGGCATTGATACCTCAAGATTTAACCATATTTAAAAGATAGTGACAAAATGAGGATAAGTTTGCAAACAGTTTCACAGATATTGTTTTTCAGAACAAGAGAGAAATAAGCATATTCTAGTTTCTCACCTTTAATGAAAAAAATAAAATATTCAAAGGTAAAATATAATATTTATAGATTTAAAGTACATCTATGTTTTTGTTTGATGCTTTATCAACCAAATTTGAAAAGAAATCTCACAATATGTTCACTTACCACATCCTGAAATCTGCCTTTCTTTAGCAAATTTGTGAAATGTCTATGCTTCTCCGCCTGTAACATATGAAACATAAAATTCCAAATCAGATTGTTCTTTAATCCATTACCAAACAATAACGACATTTGACCAATTTGTTGCAGACGACTCTGGGAAAAAATTGTGGGAAAGGAGAAATTGCTCTCTACAAGCAATTTCTCCTTCTCCCACAATGTTTTCTGCCCATCAGAAGATTATTTTTTAATTTCATCACATTTTGAAATGTTGGCTGCAAACTCTTTCAATTTGGGACAGTCAATAATTTGGCGTTTTGTAAAGGTTTAATCAGCTATATAGTTAAGCATGATTCTGATCTTAACCATTCACAAAAGCAATAATAAACAAAGATGTATTTCCGTAAAGTGTTTACAAAGCAAATACATTGGTAATACAAGATTTTGTGGTACTATGATATTTTTCCAATAATCATAGCTTCAGACAAAACAATATCAAAATCAAATACCAGTAGAAGATTGAAATCAACTTTGTCAAGTAAACCTTGAGGTTTTATGGACTAATAAAATCATCTTAATAGGTACTAAGAGCATTGAAAGGTTATTTTCACAGTTATACAAATTGAGAGCCTTACACATTGTTATAGAGAATGTGTAGGTTTACATACAAACATCACAGCTGATCAATAGATGGCGATATTTTGAACGTAATTCTACCTTGTAGTAGAGGTCTCTTGTTTTTGTTCAATAACCCTTTACCTAACGCCAAATTTCAAAGACGGCATTTCAAAATGTGATACAAATGTAGAGTAATCATCTGATAGAGCAGAAAACATTGGGGAAATGGAGAAATTGCTTGTATGGAGAATTTTCTCTTTTTCTCACAATGTTTTCCAGTGTCGTCTGCAACAAACTGGTCAAATATCGTTTGGTAATGGGTTAAACAGCTAATTTGTGTTCTTTTAAAACTAATTGTCTTAAAATGTTGCGCATTTAACAACTTGTTATTATAGATACATTTGATTTGATTATCTCAAGGGATCATGGCAAACAATATATTGTTTATTATTTACATTTTACAATCAAAGTTTTTGTTTCCCGAATAATATATGAGTTTCATGGACCAGCACTTCTCTATCATTTATCTTGAAAGTTTCCATATAAAAAACAAAACGCCCATATGATATTTCATGTGTGATGTTCAGCTTATTGCTACTCACTATATGAATAGAAAGATTGTGGTGGTAAGTTAGGAATGTCAAATTATGAAAACAATAACTTACAATTACAACAGGAGTTAACTCGCTGAAATAAAACAAAAATATATAAGATGTATTAACAAATAATCAATAGTCAAAAAGTAAAAAACAAAAATAAGAAAAGCAAGCAAGAGCTGTCCCTAAGACAACATACTCTACTATTCCATAATGTCGGAGTGGGGTATAGGTCAGTGAAATATTATTTGTTTCTAAAATATGTGGATGTACACAAATTTTAAACCAAAATTTTCTAAGAACAGAAACTGGTATTATTTGCTTCAAATCAATAGCATTGTTATTGCATTTGGTGAGTAACCTAACATTATGACCCTTAGTCCATGTTTAAAGTTTCAATCCACTCCCTATAGTTGTTTATGAGAAAAGAAATTCAAGCAAAGCTTAAAATAAAATTATTTAAGTACAAAAAAGGCCAAAAATTACTCAAAATGACAACCAGAGTTTAAGGGATTTGTCAGTAGACCTTAGATCATGATCCCAAACACACGTAGACCTTAGATCATGATCACAAACACACGTAGACCTTAGATCATGATCACAAACACATATAGACCTTAGATCATGATCCCAAACACATATGGGAAGTTTCAATCTGATCACCAAAACAGTTGTTGAGATAGAAAACATGTAAGATCGTATGTAAAGGAGAGAATTAAGAGCTATTGCATAATTATGATGAATGTCTACCTGAATGGTCGAAATGTGGCAGATAAAGTTGTAGATTTCTTAAGCTCCATTTTCACCTGCAATAGATACAAATGTAACAAAATAAACATCTTTTAACTCACTTATTAATAAAAAAAAAATTGATATTGGCAATTGATAGATAGTAACAATTTCTAGTAGTTTTCATACCTTGTATGCCACATATGTTGATTGATAGATAGTAACAATTTCTAGTAGTTTTCATACCTTGTATGCCACATATGTTGATCATTATGATCCTCAATTAAGATGTAACAAAAACTAGTTTGGGATATGGATATGTGAATCTCATTTATCACACCATTTTCAAGTTTATTTCTATGAATACTGAAGTTCAACGGTTGTAAATAGTATTCTTTTGAAGCTAATAGTAACTCTAATGAATTGAAGAAGTAGACTCTCTAACATCTAACCTATTGACATACTGTGAGTAGGTAATTGTAACCTTGGGAACCACTACAACTCTGTTGACTTCTGATAAACTTTTAAATAACTTCCATTTAAATGTCCATCCATCATATTTGTAGACACAGAATTGTGCAAGAGATGATTGTGTCACTGATGGATAAGGTCAGGGTTATTGCCTGTGGTGTAAAATTACCTGAAACTGTTCGAGAATCTGTCTAGCATTGGCATACATCATTTCTGCGATGTCACCCTCACCCACAGCAGTACAGAGATAATCATGCGGTAATACACCCTGAAAAATAAATATCAGTTTGAGAGTGTATCATTCCCCTTTATAGGACTACCAATCTAATCATAAAGTAGACATTAATCATTATATATGAAAAAAGGAGTGATATTGGGTAAAGCCAAAGGTAAAGACAAAACATGACTAAGTCTTATCTGATTAAAAGATCTGTTCTAAATAATGAGCCCTCATCCATTGATATAACATAAAAGAACCTATCACCACATAATTTCATAAGTAATGTAAACAAATTAATTTAAGAGTTTGCTGATAACTTATGTAGATTGTTGACCCTTTAGACTGTATGTGTTTCACTAACAGTACAAGACAGTAATATTCTTAATCTTAGTTTTAAACTCTTCACTCTCTTCTAATCCATAAACAGTATAAACTTACTATAAAGGATGATACTTATATTTGCCCTTTGATTAAGTATTTATACCACAAAAGAATAAAACATTAAAACTAGCAAGCATGGTGAGTATGTAACATAATTTCTTACCACAGAATTTATCGGATAAGGAACACCAATCAGTGCGGCCATCAGTGGAGCTACATCAGCCTGTAACAGGAAAACATACAAGATTAATATCAAACAACAGGTGATGGTTTCCTGAGGTTTAAAATCACATCAACATTATTTCAGCTCATAATTAATGTATAGATGGAGGAGGAGCACATACTTAAAGGTGCTTGTTCACAGATGTGGGGAAATTTTAAAGCCAAAGATTAATATCTGAAAACTGCACAACAGCTGTACTTTTATATGATATGGACTTAACAAGTCATTGGAAGCAAAGAATGATGGTTTTTAAATCTTAGAAGTGTGTATACAATGAATTAACATGTATCTTAATCCAAACGCCCAACACTGCTTTTGACATGAGATCTACTGCATGTAAACCATACATACTTGGATAAATTGACACTTCCTGAATTAATTATGCTTTCAATAGCTACTTTTAAATGTATATCAAACAACAATACAAAAACTGTATTGTTTCAACGACATTTTATTTTTAGATTCAACTTTTTTCTCCCATGAACAAGCACCTTCAACCGCCCATTTAGTCTGGTCAAGGTATGTCAAACTATTAGCATTCAGTAAGTGTCAGGAAACTACTCAGTTGGACACAAAATGCTGCCTCTTGAAGAATGTACTGTTTGCGCTCATGTGGCTTAAAGCTTAAGATCACACATCCATTGCTAACTTTTCTTTTAACGCTTTAAGTGAGGTATCAGTTAGACAATTTGCTTATAACCTCCACTTCAATCAAATAATTTTCCAGTCTGATAAAATTGCAAATAGTTACACATATGTCCATGGTGTAAAAATCTTAAAATACTTAATATTTCTGTAAAGCTATCAAAGAACACTTCTGAAGAAAATTAGCCAAATATCTAGGGAAAGTAATGTTGACATTTAAAAACCCAAAGCATGAAAACCTAAAGGGAATAAATGTGGCAAGGCATGTTAGGTCTTATATATTAACAAAGGTCTAGTCTAAGTGTGGATAAAATGACTTATTACTCCCTAATAGGAAAATCTAGAAACTATTGTGGCCAGTAAATTTTACCTGATTTATGTCTGTTCTTTTTACATGGTCAAGCTTCCAATCTGAAAACAAGAAACATGAACTGTGCCGTATCAAAATAGAATAAATTGAAAACGTATTCCCAGCAAACAACTTCAAATATAAAAATTAGTTAAAAAGAAAGACAAAAGTCATGTTAAAATAAACATAAATATACCCACCATATTGATAGTTATCATTAAATTGATCCGAGTTGTCTCCCTCTATTGGTCGTCTCACACCAGCTCCCCAGGCAACTATTGGAGTCAGAGTCTCACTGGGATGTCCAGCACCATGGGAACCTACAACATAGGGGAAACTTAATTACATAGTATCAACCAATAGCAGGGATCAGGAAACTGCCCGTTCTGTCACATTTTGATTGATTTCAATTGTACCAGACCGATTGCATGTTTTGATTTGATATAAAAATGGGACCAGATTTTTAAACAGATATGAAATTTAACATACAAACAGTACCTTTATCCCCGGAATCCCCCAAATTAATCTGTTAATAGTTATGTCCGTGTCAAACAGTGCACTGGGCACATTTAAACTTGATTATGCAAACAAATTGGCGCGTTTAGTTGAGAATTATTTTTTCAAGGCCTGATCCACATAACCAACAACACTTACCACATTAGGTCCAATGAGTAATAATGCATAAGAGATAACTCCAATTTGAAGTCTGTCAACATGTAAAGTATGATAATATAGTTAAAGTTTGCTTCCCTTGCTGATGAAGTGCTTTTTATTGATACCAACTCATGTTATTGGTTATCATCATTCAAATCATCAAATGGGAGTCTTGAAGAGGAAAAAAAAATTAAAAATGACCTCACCTTTTACCTTCCATATCAATCAGATATTTCTAAAACAGTGGTAAAGTAAAGTTAAAACTTGGTTTTAATTGAAATCTACAAGTATTTAGGAATTGGGTGATAATGATTTGTTTCTTAAAGAGGTCATACCAAGTAAACACTATATTCCTGTTGTTTTATAGCTTACAGTTCACTCACTCAGGATTCCTGAGTCATCAAGAAGTATAAAGAATGTGAGAAAAGGGCCATGCTATAGAAGCAATCTTCAATGAGCTTTTCTATCAGCCATTCAATTAACATAGTTTATACTAAATCTTACTTTTGAGAAACAGTATTCTTTGTATTTAAAAGACCACCTGCTTTCACTCTTCTGTGCTCATGAGTGTTGGAAACAATTTTTATCATGATGAAGATAGTGTTTACTGTTTCCAAGCAGGCATCAAGAATTCCCCTTGAGTGGTAAGGGTCTATATCTTACCCCAGTCTGTCATGCCATGATCGGATGTAAGGATGTAGGCCGTTTGTCCATCATTGTTGTAAAATGCCTCTATCTGTTTGACAGCTTCCTCAATACCTTTATCCACTAGTCGTATGTTATCAAGGTATGTGCTTGAATAAAACATATATCTCTTAATTAAACATTCACCAGAACTTCTAAGAAATTACTGTGACACTAAAAGAAATTGCTTGTAACAATCAATTAAACATTTCTCACAATGGGAATTGATCTAGACTAAAAATGAAATGGTTTCTATAGTCACTAATTGTAGTCTATTGTGCTTTTAGTTTTTGAATCTCGATTATAAGGCCTCTTTGTATAAAGGTTGATTCCTGATAAAGGCTGGTTTTAATTTCTTTGTGTTTGGGTTAACAAACGAGGTAAGCTTGATAGGTTCAGTTGCTTCTTTCATTACAATGGAACACAAGCAATCAATTACAAACATGTAACTACTTAACGTGTAGAATATAACTAACAAAGATCAGAGGTCAACATGCATTATATGTATGACCTGGGTGGGGCATTGGTATGCATTGCCTAGCAAGTAGGCGTGTCTTAATACACTGATGGGCATTATCGAAATACACAACAACTTTCATGAAGGGAAGTCTTGTAACAAATCTGCCATTATTGGATATTTTTGTTCAACATCTGGTCATTCCCTCCAAAAATAGTAAACTAGGTATTAAAGAAATAGTTGAAATACTATTTATGCTATGTAGAAACTTAATTCAGCAACATGTGACAATAACAACTCCTTTGTTTAGTGTGAGTACACAATATGGCATGTAAGTGGTGATCACTTTGTATGCATGAGTGCATGCATTTCTAATTTCTACCCGAGTTGTAATGTGAAAGATTATTTCTCAGTTGCAGAAAAGCTATCATCCCCAAAAATCGTCATAGCTAACACATCTTTTTATTAAGATACCTCTGAGTTCTTAAGCTTCACAGTATACTAATTATGATAAAGGCCTGCTCAGGCAAATATATTTGCTATAACTGTTTTAACCATTATCCGTCATTCATATTCCTGGAAAATATTTTCAAGCAATTATTTTGACTTTATCGTACAAAAAATTAACAAAAAAAACTCATGGAGCAAAATTGATTATACTCACTGCTTGACAAAAAGTAGCATTAACATCTTTTTTAACAATGAAAGAGTTTTTGTTTAGTAATGACTTTTTTGAGCAGTTTATCAGGTCCATAATGGATATTGGATGTTTAGTTACCTTGAATATGGCTTCATGGCATGACCATTTATATCAATGCCTAAAAGATGAAGGAAGAAAATAATTTTGTCTTCTTTCAATTTCTGTCGGAGACCATCATCTGCATTACTTGACTCCAAGAATTCCTGAAAAAGTCATAACACTACAATACAAACTTTTTAACAGTTAGAGTCTTTATCAATTGAGTATCAAAAGAAAATTATAGGTAATTATCAATTTTTCTAATATACTGCATACTGCAATTGACTATCTGGAATCTATCGAGTGACTTCCCTAGACATTGAACACAACGGGTGCTTAAAAAAGGCAAAAAATGTTTTTGTTTTTTTAAAAATATATTTCTTGGAACTTTACTTCATGACACCAGTTTTCTAGTTATTTCGCAATGCCTGGCTGATAATATTTGAGGAAGAACCTAAATATGAAGGTTGATAAAGCCAGAAAGAGCCATCGGCATTCCATAAGCCTACAGATTTGAACCCAATCAGAGAGGGACCATGTGATTTTATAAACAGAATAAGTTATGACCTTGTCTATATACAGCATGTTTGTTTACTTTATTGCTATTTAAATGCGATGCATGGCTCATCAATGGTAAAGGAAGAACCATAACTTAACAGCTCATAAGGGGCAGTCAAGATAGGTAGAACCATTGTCATTCTGTAGTTCAGCCAAGAGACAATTTCTCAAGATACAATTCTACCACAGATATTCCAACCCAGCCATTTGGACCATTTGGTTTTAAGTTCTGTACCTAACCATCAGGCATTAACCACAGAGGTCACTAGCGACATGTAACAGTCTGACCTTGAACTTCTTAAGGACCAACCTTGAACTTATCAAAGACTGACCTTGAACTTATCAAAGACTGACCTTGAACTTATCAAAGACCCAGGTATCTAAGCTTGACCCTGACCTATTAGACCCTCCAAAGTCCTCATATTCTGCAGGAAAACAATCTGTAAATACATGGGATCCAGTCGCACCTGAAAATTGAATGAAAAAACATCTCTCTGATATCTGGTTCTATCATCATAATCATCGTTATCTGATGCAAACAACTGGTGACAAGAAAATGTTGTTTGTGTTTTTTTTAATGGGCTTTTACATTGCTTCAACAATTGTTCAGTTACATGGTAATGCAAGACTAATTGTGGATGAAGGAAGACCCTTACCTAAATTTAAATACTCAAGCATTTATAACAAAAAGAACATTACCTTTAGCAAACATTGGTAAAATATCTGGACTTCCCCAGGACCATGTATATCGACTCTGGTTAAACACTGAATCAAACTCAACTGGATTCTCCTTCCAACCTGCAAAAAGAAAAGGCAACCAGAAATGACTGGGCTACCCCTGATATGGTTTAAAAGTATGTTGTTTCTTAAGTGTTCAGGGGCCCGTTTTACTAAACAGTTTACGCTTAAGATTTACGTAAGTCTAAAACAACAAGTCCTTTTATTTCAATATTTGGCAAAGCAATATTGCAAAGTAACACATCATTGGAATCGTCTCTCCGAGACGCTTCCAATGACGTGTCACATTGCAATATTGTACTTTCATTGAAGATATTATCTATGTTAATCAATTATGACTTACGCAAACATTTTCCGTAACTTGTTTAGTAAAACGGGCCCCAGAACAAGCCAAAGATTGTATAACAGAGCTATTCATCAAAGCAAACTTCAAAAGTTGTTTGAACTGATCTTTTAAGTTTTATATTCATATAGCTTTCTAACATGAAAGAAATCCAAAACAACAACTGGCAGCTCATGGAGAAACAATCAAGCATCTCAGTGCAAAACAATAGTAAGACCTTCAGTCACAATGTGAAGCAAAGTATTGCGCTGAACCCTCATTTTATCAGAAACAATGACCTTTTTTAAATACATCAGCTGACCAAACATTATTCACAGACAAAAGCCTGCCTTCCTCTTACACATTCACTCAAATGGAATTAAGACACAAGTCAATATTTTAAGCAAAAATAGAAATAGAAACATTATTTTGAGAGAAAAATTTCCATGTCATCCTGGGCAGAAACCATTTTGAGAAAAGAACAAATGACCCAAGATGAACAATTTCAACTTCTATCATGGTGGTTTATCATTTTTAATGATGTAGATGCATTAAAACATGTTTGAATGAGCAGCAGAGATCAAGAACAAATCTGTTGCTATTTATAGCACTATGTTACCTTTAGCCACAGCGCTAACATCCTCGTAGAATCCTGCAATGAGTGCCACATGGCCTGGGCGTGACTCCGTAGGTACTCTGGTATGGGAGACACCCCAGGCTCCAGTTCTCTCAATAATTCTCCTGGAAAATAAATCAATCTTCTAATAGGCAAGTCCTCTATGTAGTAATGTATTTTTGAAACATTATTTTAAATACATGTACAGAAGTTTTAACAAAGACATGTACTTTTTGTGTATTTAATTGAAATCTTATAATGATCGATTTCATCATGAAATCTTTCAGTCTGAGTGAGATGGATTGTAAAATCATTTGACAGAAGAATTTTAATTAATTGCTGTCACTTTAATCCTTTACCAAACGCCAAATCTTCAACTGTCCCAAGTTGAAAAAGTTTGCAGACGACATTGCAAAATATGATGACATTGAAAAAAACATCTTTTGATAGGGCAGAAAACATTGTGGGAAAAGGAAAAATTGCTTGTCACAAGCAATTTCTCCTTTTCCCACAAAGTTTCCAGAGTCATCTGCAACAAAGCGGTTAAATGTCGTCATTGTTTGGTAATGGGTTAAGAATCAATTCTCTTATAGTTTTGATATGTAGCAGATTGATATAAAAAAATTAGTTAAGTAATCAATTCTTTGGTGACCTTTCAAGTGTTTATAAAAGGTTTTATAGACTATATTCGACAAGGGAAGAAAAAGAAATTCACAAATTTTCTTTCAATTCTCTGATAAGAAGGGTTCATAAGATCCTTTACTGAGATGAGAGGGAGATAAAAATCTTTACCTGAGGTATGGAATGCGAGTCTCTCCTCGCGTAAGCTCAAACATTTTATCTGCGCGGAGACCGTCTGCGGAGAACAAGACAAGACGCTTGGCTGGTGGTTTCCCTGGAGACGAGTGAGGTGTCATTCCGTGAACGATAGGTGAGGTAAAATAGATATCAAATATGGAGTAGAAAAAGATGGTGTGGATGATAACACCAACCAATAACAGCTTCCACGTCCCCATCTGAAAATAGAGTAGAGATTTGTTATAGATAGGTAAACATGTCACAAGGGTTAAACGTAAGACTATAGTAAGTGCTCCACAAACATTTTACAATAAAGCAATAACTATAGTATTGCACTGAACCTCCAATGTCTTGAATATCTTGACTTATATCCTAATGCACCAGCTATATAAGATTTAAGAAACCGTTTACATAAAAGAAGAAACATTAACAGCCATTTTCTTTTTCATCATGATAATAAATATAAAGAATTAAGATAAAAATATTTAAAACGTTACTATTACACATGGCCAACTAAACAAAAATTAATTGATCTAATGTCAAAAACATCAACATACATTATCAATAATCCAGGCAAAGTTATATATAATGCAAACTTGTTAAGAAATTAATTGTGAATCTTTTAGTCTTACATGAATTTGAATTGTTCTTCGGTAAAAAATGACATGTCTTTTTGTTGAATTGTATTGTTTTGTTATTGTAACGTTCGTTGAACGTTTATGCAAACTAGGAACCTAATGCATTGTTTGAGAGACCATGCTGGTATATATATATAGACAACACAACCGCTCAGTGAATAACAGTGTTTTTCACTGATCTTTGAGAGGTACATTTGCTCAGTTTGGGAGTTCTCTTAGCTTGGCTTGCTACAAAAGAAAGACATGGTCAAACATCCTCCAAAACTAGCCATTGAACTTTTTGAATATATAAAATTTGACATCCTCATTGAGATTCCTTGCTTTCTTGATTCTAAAAAGAACCCTGATATTTATTTCAAGCATACCTATTGTACAGATGAATTCAAACATTTATTTTACATCAATTGTGCAAAAAGTTCTTACAACTTAGATCAATCATTGTTGATTTTGCTTCCTTGATACATAACCAGTACTTGGGAAAATGTGATTTAATGAATAATCACAATGTGGATCCTTCTCAAGGGATGCAAACCCATGACCCTTATGTCCTGAAGCCAACCCATGACCCTCTGAACAAGAGACTGACGCACTAGTCTCAATAATGAGTCATGAACAAAGCTTTCTTCAGCATTTGGACAGCAATCGTGCTTTGCTACATCTTGAAGACTTCAGTCAATATAGCAATAACCTTCGAGACCAGAAATCTGGACTACCATTGCTCTACCTCTGCACCACTGTCTCCCACAAACATTACCACAATTCAACATTGTTATTGCTACTTCACCGCTTTCACTTCATTTCTGATTTCAATTATGCCTGAAAGCAGGATCCAGGCAAATACATGAAGGAAAAAGAAGTCAATGACTGGACAAGATCCTTGAACAGACAAAACTTTCCAGCTTTAGTTAGTTTATGAAAGGAGACTTGTGGGGCTAGCATCTCTAGTGAGAAGTTATACCGTTGATACCGTTGGTACAGGATAAAGGCCTAAGCCTGTGACTCCCGATCTGATCTTCTTTGAGAAACACTCATCACATGCGTGGGGTGAGTGTTATATTGTCTGTTTTTCCAGTGTTTGTCAATATTGTCTTTGAAGGTATTTTAAAATGTCTTTTGAATCAATCACCCACTCTGGTAAGGCATACCAGTCATTCACTACACGTAGTCCGAAGGAGCACTTTCTGATATTTAACCTCCCGCGTTTCAATGCCAGCTTCTTGGAACGTCCACTAGTCCTACAATCTTGTGCACCTGGCAACAGTTTCTCGGCATCCACCCTGTCCTTGCCAGTGACTATCTTATAGGTCTGGATCATGTCGCCTCGAAGACGCCTGTAGTACAGTGATTGTAGCTTCAATCTTCGTAGCCTTTCCTCATAAGGGAGATTACTGATACCGTTGCAAAACTTTGTGAACCATCGCTGTACACTTTCAATCTTGTCCATATCGCCTGAAAACTGGTGTAGTCCACAGGGAGATATATCATCATAGACCTTTATTTATAGTGTTAAGATCTATTATGATATATCTTCCTGGGGTGTAGTCTGGGTGCATTACCATACTCCAGGATAGGCCTGACCATTGTAGTGAAGAGGCGCTTCATGATGACGTTGCACAGTTATCAAATTTCATTTAACAGTTTATATCTCAGAAGCAGCCTGTAGCAGGTCTACACATGCCAGGGTTTTATTTGAATGCTGTTGCATATTTGTTCCCCGACATTGTTATATATAGCCTATGTACAGAACTGTTTGTCGTCAACTCACCATAGTAGATTGAGCAGTTGTTTATTCTTGTTATATTGGACAATGCGCTGATAAACATGAGAAACGTTTGAGGAGGTCAATTATAAAGTTTAGAGGCCGGTCTTTAGGTCTTTAGAACTCTTTGTTTTCTAAAGAGATATGCTTTAGTGTAATACCAAAGAGGTTGTGGTTATTGGAAGCCCCGCCCAGAACATGTTCAAAACATTGATAATTCCTGCAATAGTATCGAGAAAATACACTGCAGATCTGATGATCTTGAAAAAAGAATGTATTAGGTCCTTCACAAAGTAAAATCAATGTTATAAACAATTTCGATGTACAAGATGTACGAGCGATTTAGTTGAAAGGGGCGTAGTCCCTCAAAGTAAAAAGTTGCTTTGGTCAGATAAGGCGGTTGGAAATAAATCAATCCATACGTACTTGATTGGTTTTTATGATTTGCGGCAATCCAATCAAGCTTGGTGTCTTTACTGATAAAGCCAATCAAAACGTTGCTAACAAATATTGGTCGACGCGACCACTTCCTTGTTTGTAAACAAAAATCTTTAAACCAGTTGAAATCGAAGAAAGTTGAAAAAGTAGAAAGTCGGAACTGTCGGACCTGATTGACAATGAGTCAGATAGAATGGGCAATGTGGGCAAATGAACAGGCAGTTGCCAGTTCAAGTGGTAGGTTCTGTTAATTATCTTTAATGAACAAGAAAGTTCGGAAGTTTCAAAATGCAACATATCCGGATACACAATATTCCGGACAGTTAAGGAATTATTGGAAGACAAAAGGGAAAAAAATATTTATGAATATATCATTAATAGGGTTATTACGGAAAGTGGAAATTATAAAGCGGTTACATCTACAACTTTAGGTTTTTGGGAAAACTGCATGCTCTTTTAAAGATTATTTCAATCGGCAAGGGACCTTTTATATGGTCCGCTTATATAGGTCCCTTTTATGAAATGTAAATAAGCTGTATTTCCATAAGTAAACAATTCATAATGTTATAGCCTTTTATTAAAACTTAATAAAATCTTTTGCTATGTTGTATTTTTCAGTTTTATTACTAGGCAGTATTATTGGAATTGTGGGGATGTTCCAAAATTGGGCGTTTGGTATTTACGGACTGTATCCTTTTACATTGAAGTTAACCCCTTTCTATTATGCAGACACTTCTACATGCATGTAAACAGAACAGTCAAATTTGTTTTAAGAGACTTCTCTTTAACAGTGCCTTAAAAGTTATTTAGTCTAAGGCTATCTTCATACAGGGTTCAGGTCTTTTAGAAAGCTGCCACTGTAGCTTTCTGAATTACTGGACTGTTAGTTGTCTTATATTCTGTGAGTCTGTCTCCATTTCCAATGGTCTCACAAAACACGACCATCTGTCATAGTTGGATAGCAGACTGTATTCTAACACCATTGCAACAAAGGAAGGTTTTTGTCTTCATGAGAACCATTCCATGTTCTTTTCTATAATCATTCTATGACAGCAAAGAACATTCTAATAGCTAAATACAGTACTTAGCTAAGTTCCCCATGAAGGATGAAGAACTCATCATTATTATTGCAACACACTATTTATTTACAGCTTCAGCTAATATCAAATACCTGATTTGATTTTAGATTTATATAATTATAGGCAACTCCATGTATACTGTTCATTGTTTTTCTTTCTTTATGAGATTCCAATCAGGTAAATGTCAGGAAATGTCTGCCTGTTATGGAAAATCATTGTTTTCACTTGACCTAGTTGGTTTGAATTAAAATAGTTCATTTATCTACTTGTGTTATGAAAGAATTTCATTTATATAAATATTTAAACATGTCAATCTTTAACTTGTTTAGTTCTGCTTCCTTGCTTATACTAGCCCTGGAATGGCCCAGGAGTAAGAAAAAGAAAGGAACAACTTTGGAGAGACAGTAAGTATTACAAAACTGTCAGTCACCTTCAGCAATCATCCAAGTGAAATCTTCAAACCTTATGTGCTAATCAAAAGACATGCTTACTAAGCACAATTTCTCAAACATACTTTTGAAATTCTCTATTGAATCAAATATACAACTTCATACCCTTTATTAAGGTTGAGATGAAATAATTATAAGATAGAACAAATCTTAATTGACTTACATGCATACCAACAAATTTTGTGATGCAAACTCATATTATATGTATTTAACATAAAGATATCAAGGGTTAGATGCAAAATGGTAAGTCCTTCATCAGATTCATGCACTTACTATAATCTTGCACTCAACCCTCATTACAAACATTCCAACACAATTGCAAGGATCATGAATATCAAAGTATGTTGCTTCCTACAATAATCAGCGTATCATTAACACAACTTCATTTGTTTTTCAAGTTTATAGAAGCTATTTTCGAGAGAAAATTTTCAAAACAGAAATACATCTCAATATATGGATACATTGTTTTCAAAACACCATTAGTTTCCAGGTCTGAATAGCAATTTTATAAGCATTTAAACAATAATTGTTCAAAATCAAGTAAAAAGTTTTAACCGTTGACAACATGATTTTCAAATATGTTACCGAAACCATATTTATTTAACATTGATTTATGTTTATAAACCCCAATTTTTTCAACTTAAAGCACATGTCTGATGACTTCCTTGTACTTAGTTGTGGATAGAAATCATTGTGATGAAATGTTAAATTGCTCTTTTTTAGTAAATTGTATTTTTTCACAGCGTTTTCTGAAGTATATAGTATAAGATGCATCAGTGTGATAAATGATGTATTAAGATGTTAAGAATGAAGTGTCTACAAGTTTATACTATTTTACAGTTTTCAAAGACCCTTGACCATTATAGTTGACAAACTGGGAGTGTTTGGAAGGAATTACTTTGTCAGATTCGTTTTGTATCTTTTGTAAGTACTTTATTATACTTATACTTTAACCCAGTTTCCTTAACAGAATTTGGAAAGTCCTCATAATTTTGATCAGCTAGCTACGAACAAATGTTTTCAAATAATTGAGGTTTAAGAAATGAGCAGAAGACTCGTTATGAGCCATTTGTCCTCTTAGCTGGTATGGTTTCTTTAATATTGTGTGGAAGTGACTTAACCAATTACCAAACAATAACGACATTTGACCAGTTTGTGGCAGAATACTCTGGAAATTATTGTGGGAAGAGGAGAAATTGCTCATAACAAACAATTTCTCTTTTTCCCTCAATGTTTTCTACCCTATCAGAAAATTATTTTCCCTTTTCATCACATTTTAAATTTCGTCTGCAAACTCTTTCAATTTAGGACATTCAAAAATTTGGCGTTTGGTAAAGGGTTAAGACAAGTGTCTGGTAACTGTTAAATCTATCCCTCAAGGAAAATATTGTGTTTGAAATCAACACCTGAAGACAAAAATAACATCTAGAATTGAATTTACAATACAGAATTTGATAGGAACCACTGAGTAATGAGTACCTTTGCCACAGTCATAACTATAGATATAGATAACATTTTTCAGTCTAAAATGTATATGTAGGCTGATTTAAAAACTTCAGATCAAGTCAACGTGGGTCATAAACACCATTATGACTTGGAAAATGGCAATAATGAAATGATGATTTTTTTTCTTTGTTGGGGTTCGTTCTCCTGGTGTTAGTATACTATATAACTCACTTAAATATAACTTACTTATTTTTTGTGTTTGAGATAGACAAAAATCTTACTCCTTGTAAAATGATGTTGAATATGTGTGTATGATACTATGTATTGATTAAAGGAAATAAATGGGACCCTCTAGATAGGATCTGGGAAAAAAAAAGAAAAAAAAAGAAAAAACCTATAGATATCTGCAACAGATACATTGATGTGTTATGGAGTAAGAGGTAAAATGGATACCATGGGGCAAGGTTCGGACTGTTGATACTGTTGTTTTCAGACTGTTGATACTGTTGTTTTCAGACAGTTGATTTCAGACTGTTGATTTCAGATAGTTGATTTCAGACTGTTATATTGTTGACTTCAGACTGTGGAAACTTTTACTTGATTTCAGATTTTAGTTACTGTTAATTCAGACGATTGATAATGTTGTTTTCAGAATGTTGATACTATTGATTTCAGACTATCGATACTATTGATTTCAGACCATTGGTTTCAGATTGTTGATTTCAGACTGTTTATTTCAGACTGTTCATATGGTTGGATTCAGACTGTTGATTTTAGAATGTTGATTCAGTCTGTTGAATGATTTTGTTGTTTTCAAATTGTTGATGTTGTTGTTTTCAGACTATGTGTTCCCTGTTGTTTCATAATAGCCACTCTCCTTGGTGGGATCTGCCTTCTGATCACCAGCCTTATATACTTCATTGTAAGTATCCTCTTCTCTTTTCATGCAAACTCTTTGGGACCACCATGGCCTAGTGTTTAATCCTTTACCAAACAACAAACTTTCAACTGTCCCAAATTGAAAGAGTTTGCAGACGACATTTCAAAATATGATGGAATTGGAAAACAATCTTCTGATAGGGTAGAAAACATTGTGGGTAAAAGAGAAATTGCTCATCCAGAGCAATTTCTCCTTTTCCCACTATGATTTCTGCAACAAAGTGGTTAAATGTCATTATTGTTAAAATCTTTGGTAATGGGTTGAAATATTCAACTTGAAATCACATTGCCCCTCTCTGTGTGTGTTGAAATATTCAACTTGAAATCACATTGCCCCTCTCTGTGTGAGTTGAAATAATCAACTTGAAATCACATTGCCCCTCTCTGTGTGGGTTGAAATATTCAACTCGGAATCACATTGCCCCTCTCTGTGTGGGTACAAATCCCAGTGATGGCATTTTGATTTTCATAAGAAGTAGTCTCCCAGCTGACTTATTGAACGCCGATGGTTCTACCCATCTCGACCATATTTTATTGGCTGTCAAGTATGGCGTCTTCCTCTAACATTAAGGGTTGGGTATTGCAACATAACTGAAATAATGTTGATGCTATGTAAATACAAATAACAAACCTTATTTTACTTAAAACAGCAAATAAAAATCGTCTCCTTTTGATTACTATAGTGTTCAGGGTTTTGGAATTAATGAACGGGAATTATGTTTATATTGTAATCTGGGCCAAGTTTAAAAGTGGTTCACATTGAATAAAGACTTAGACCCTTTTCTTATACAAAGCAATATGCATTTAAAGCTTCCCTAAAACACATTTAAAGAGGAATTATGTATTCCCATGTATAATAGTTTTGCTTCATGTCATTTCCAACAGAACAGGTGTCATTCATTTCATTGGTCTGGGCATTTTTATTTCTTGAGAATAATAACTGATATCTGTAATGAACTTATTACCAAAATAAGCTTTCGTCATTGTCATTGTTAGTGTTAAAACCTTTTCTGCAATGGCCAATTTATGATTGGTGCAATTTGAAAGCCACAGCAGTTGTTAATTGTTGATTGAAAAAAATTATGTATGTTTTGATATTTAGACGAGACCAAAAGGTTTATCACAAATAATAAAGTTGGTGCGTTTGCCATTTGGTGTTTTCTCAGTCAAATGACCTAATAATTACAAAAGTCGGACTGATCTGATTTAATTGATAGGCAGCCATGAAAGGTGAAGAATGGAAGCCTACTGGGTTAGAGGGGGGTCAGGACATTAACAAGAAACGCCCTCAGAGCCTTCACCCCCCTAATAAACCCCCACCAAGAGCCCCTGCCCCCTCGGACACATCAGCCACTGGTTCATCTGTTGATGTTACAGGAATATCAGTCAGCGTTCTGCAGACAAACAATGAAGTCAAGTTTTCGAAGAAGTCTAAGAAAGAGTCTAAAAAAGAAGTTAAACTTTCTAAAGATGTTAATCCTGCTGATAAGAAGCCCAGTCGGGTTCCTCCACGACCTAGAGCAGCAGCACGCCAGGGTGTTCAGGCAAAGAACTAAGCCCACGCCCAAATTATACTCATTTCTCATCAAATCCTGCATCATGTGAAATGAAGACAAAAGAGAAATATCTCATTATGAGCATTTTTTTATTTATCATGATGATTTCTAGGTCTGTTGATACAAGTTAATATGTGTAGGATGAGTCTGGATTTAGAAGGTAGAGTTAAATGTGTAAGCAGGATGAATAGCTCAGTAAAAAAAGCATTCGTACAGTTTGTGGAGGTCAAGGGTTCAAGTCTCAGAGTGGCTTCATGTTTTTCTTACCTTTGTTACAGTAGGTAGTCTCTGGTTCAAAGAAAAATACACACCTTGTTTAATTTGATTGTATATGTGAAAAGGTAGGGGAAATTTAGTTTCTATTAAAAAAATGTTTTAATATCAGAGGGGTCCTCCTGACCAAGTTGTTATGGTGGTGGACTTGTTATTCAGGTGTTCTGGGTTTAAGTCTCGGTGGTGTCGCTGGTTTCCCAGATGTGTCCTTTTGCATGATGCATTGCAGACTCCTTCACTTATACTGGAAAGACGTTGTATAACTAAAAAATTGATGTTATAGCATCAAGGTAGAATACCCATAATCTGCCATTTTGGAACTCATTCTGCCATCAGATTACCTTGGTCATTCTCTGTATACATTGGTCTGGGTAGGAACTAATTGCATTAAACCGAATAGTTCCAACTGACAGATGTGTACGAAGACTGACCAAAGTAATCCTACAAAAGAATGAGCTTCAAAATGGCGGGAAATGGGTATACTACATAAAACCCCATTAAAAATATCGCTCCTTCTTGAGATATGAATTCTATTATTGTGCTTCCAGGTAGAATTTGTAGAAACTATAGCATCCATTTTATTAAACCCATTGCTGGCAATGGAATGTATGGAATTGTTATACATTTATATCTAAATAATAAAAAGTTGATGTAATAACAGACAGACTTGTTCATTATTGAGTTGTTAGAGAATTTCTTTTCCTGAACTTTTATGATATGATAAAACAAGAAATTATACATTTCTCTTGCCTAAGACTTTAACTTACATTGATTTGACCCATTCCCCATATTGATACTTTCGACTGGTCCAAAAATAAAGCAACTTCAGACAACATAATAAAACATCATTTAAAAGGTAAATTTTCTTTGATACTTCAGGTAGAAACCATTGGGTCAAAAGAATAATTTGCTCAAAAGAGGGTCATTGATTAAGTTGGTGGACTCTGGGTTTGAGCCCCACAGAGACCGCTGGTTTTGTAGGAGTGGCCTTTGGCAAGTTGCTTCAGAGCCCTAGCCTAGTACTGATGCATCCAAGAAAGCCGTTACAAAATTGAAAAATGTTGGTACAGCAATGAGGAAGAGGACCCATATAGGACCTGTGCCAGAAACTTACTATGACTATTATAACTATTATTTATCCTTTTTTCTTAATGGTTTCAACCTTTTGTAACAGTTGTTTTAAAGACATGTAAAATGTAAAAAATGAGGTACAATAGAGTAAAGGGTTAACTTTCCTAGTATGCAGGCCTTCCAGCATTCCTACTTTTTCCTACTTTTTGAGTAGCTTCCTACTTTTTCCTACTTTTTGCTGAAAAATTCCTACCATTTCTCCTTTTTGGAAAATAAAGTATGCAAAAAAAAAAAAGAACTTTGCTTTCTGCATGATATAAACGCAGGAAATAAACTAGTTATGCCAGGTGGAACAACTAATTTCAACAAGGCATAGATTGTGAAGCTTGACACTAATGGTAACAGTATTTGTGACTGGTATGGACAGGATTCATCAAATGAATTTGCTGCATACTGTTTTGTGTTTTTCAAGAGCACATCTTGTGCTTATAATAGTTTACATCAGGTTTTCAAACATGCTGATTAAGCAAAGCACAAACAAAGTATAAAAGAAAAGACACAGAAACTGCTGTTTGATGCAAAACCAACTCCTACAACTTCAACAATCACTTAAGGAGATGTTGGGTAAAAGTGTATACCTACAGCCCCCAGCCCACACTGAACAAGTGGCTAAAGTCGAAGCTCCATGGGCATTGAATGTTTCAGCAACTGGTATGTTGTACAGTTTTTGTGATGGTTTTCCTAAACTATTTAGAGTTATGTTTCCAGGACAAGGGACTGCAGACTTTACCATGACCAAGTCCAAAATCTACTTAACTTTTGGGGCCTAAAAGCTGGTTGATCAAATTAATTCCAGAAAATGTTCCAGTTACAATTCAGTTTGAAGAAACAGGGACTTGCCAAGACAAAAGCATTGTATAATTCTTAGATTTTGGAATATTAAAAAGGGACAAGTGTCAACTGCATATTTCAAGAGTCTACTGTTTGAACATGCTTCAGCAGATGTGGTTACTGAGGGATTTATTGAAACACCAACTGAAAATGGTTTGAACTGAATTTTACATGTACAACAGTTAGTTGCTCTTGGTTGCTATGGCCTAAATATGAACAAAGCAATATGGAAAAAACTCAATGACTATAAGGAGTTGGGGTTTAAAGAGTTGGTGCCTTTAATTCCTTGTACCCTTCATGTTGTCCACAACACCTTCAAGAACCTTCAAGAAAGGAATCCATGCGTTTGGTGACGATGCTAAACTTGTCAGCGAGAGAACTTCCAGGAAACCTTGGCAGAACTTGGGCTTGATGATGAAATGTTTGTGCAACAAGTTCAGTGTCGGTGGCTAACACTCGTCCCTGCTCTGCACAGCTGGAAAGCTGTCTGTATGTATTTCATAATCGACCTCCCAATTATGAGCAAGGAGAATCATACAGAGTCTAGCCTTTGAAAGCACTCCATGATTTTGTAGTCAGTTTAAGGGCAAAGAAACATTTGCTGATCTGCTGCAGACAATCATACTCCACTTCATGAAGTATAACTCTGTTGAATCTATTGGGCCAGGTAGATGCTGACAGTGGGTGTCCGGAAAGCCGAATTGTGTTCTGATATTGCTGACATGGAGATAGGAAATTACACAAAGTCAACTTTGTCTACCCTAGAACATGGTTGTGCAAAGAGGGTGTTGTTAGGCATGAGGTCTTTCTAACAGACAGTTGTTGAATATCTAAAGAAACGCCTTCCACTTGTCTTCAGAGAAATCTAAAGGAGCCCAGTGTCTTCATCCTGGTATACAGGAATATTCCATATGGCACAAAGAATGGTAGGGTTTTGCATTAAGAACGCCTCCTCATATAAGTTATTTGCCACTATAAATTGACAATATAACTGAAAATATTCCTACTTTTTAGGAAAAGATATTCCTAGTTTTTCCTACTTTTCTATTAGAAAACCTCCCACTTTTTTCCTACTTTTTTCCTACTTTTTGTGAGTGGCTGCTGGAAGGCCTTAGTATACCGCAGATGCTTCAAGTAAGGGTTTATGGGTTGAGGGATAAAAGCTATTGTCCCCTTTTAAAACAGCAATGATGCATTTATCATATAAATTTAATCTCAACAGTCTCACTGCAAAACAAGAATAGACGCGATGTCTGATTTGTGAAGGGGTCCTGCGTTGCGCAGTGGTGAATGTTGTTTTAGAACTCGAGATCCCGGGTTCGAGCCCATCAAAAGTTGGAAGGTCCTTTTAAAACAATTCAATCCTCCATGGCAATCTTGGTAATGGGGATAGTATAACTAACCGGGCAAACGAACCTCTCAAAGACACAAACACATCCGATCAGTGTAAAACACTGTCGTTCACTGAGCGGTTGTGTTGTCTTTATATATACCAGCATGTTCTCTCGAATAATGCATTAGGTTCCTAATTTGTATAAACGTTCAACGAACGTAACATAACTCCCACTTCCGAGAAGACTCGTACCGAGTCTTGGCCCTTTGGATACACGTGGAGAAGGCAACTCCGACAGAAGGAGAAGTCTTAATCTCACCGCTGCCACCAATGTAACAAACCAAGCAAATGAACCTCTCAAAGACACAAACACATCCGATCACAATCGGAACACCTCGGCCATTTCTTAAAATAACCTCGGAGGCAATGGGGAGCCATTTTTGAAAGTAGGTCAGCAACGAAGGGCATGTCCGTTTGCAATCGTATCTACTCGGAACAAGCCGGGGATTACCGAGAAAAGCCGATTGGCAAAATATGAAACACAGATGTGTTGATATGATCATCTTTAATGAAAAGGGTAAAAACAACATTCAATGGTGATATATAGCCAATTTGTGTGTATCTAAAATACATATTTAGTGCCTGTGTGCATTTTGAGTTATCCGCCGGAAATAAGGCGAATTACCCCAGGATTTCTGGTGTATTCATGTACTGCCTACGAGGTATATCTACCGACTTGTTACGGGGATTGCCGAGTAGATACGATTGATCCGATCAGTGAAAAACATTGTCGTTCACTGAGCGGTTGTGTTGTCTATGTATATATAACAGCATGTTCTCTCAAACAATGCATTACTTCCCTAATTTGTATAAACGTTCAACGAATGTTACAAAAGGGTTAGGGCTGAAAAGACTGTTTTATATTAAACGATGATATTTGTTTATATTATATGTAACGAACCGAACAAATGAACCTCTCAAAGACCCAAACACATACGATCAGTGAAACACACTCGCGTATACTGAGCGGTTATGTTGCCTATATGTATACCAGCATGATCTCTTAAACAATGCATTAGGTTCCTAATTTGCATAAAAAGTGTGTATAAACAAATATTCCAACACCACGGTACTTGAGATACATCGGTTTGGTGTCCCCTGATTTAGCCATTGTGTAATGACGTCAGTCACATTTTAAACCTTTCACAATTCGAGAATATATGACTGTTACAAAACAAAGAAACAAAAGACGACAGAAGATGGAAAGAAAAAACATTTCCTCCTCATATTATGGTAGAAATCATTTTGACTTGATAAACTGCTCATTTCTGTTTGCTGTTGCTTTACATTGTGACCATTCACAAATCCAGGAAGAATTGTGACGGAGATACTTTTGAGTTGATAATTCCCACAGAAAACTGTAGGTTGTCCCTGACCCAGCGAATATGAATTAAACAAGCGAGTCAGACACCTATTATTAAGTATTTTTATTTACATACTACATAGACGTAAAATCGTGAACCTTCGTGACAGGAATGTCTTCTTTCGTTTAACCAACTTTCATAATCGGCTATCCTATGCAATTTGTATCCGGAGTCTATTGCTTACGTCTTGGCTACAATTTGAGAATGGTCATGTATAGTAAATTTTGGGCAGCAGCGGTTGAAGCTATCTTATACATTTCAAAATACAGGAAACGAATCGATTTAGTAAGCACTAAGAATATTGTAACATTATCAGAATATTGGCTCGCCATGTGGAAAAGAAACTCCTTTTCCCAAATGGTCTCTTCATATGTATTAATGATGCCGACAGAATCATTGGATCAATACTGACGTTTTATTTTATCATTTTGGCCAGGAATTGATGAATACTATTGCTCTTGTCGAATGTCGTCTGCAGCACAGTTGGTAGCCTGGGGTCCCGGGTCCTATCTCACAAAGGTATGTACGACAGATTTCCTCGCAGACGTAAATATAAAGAGGGAAAGGGTAAACCAAAATGGCTTTGAAAAGCGCTAACTTTGATATAATCTGAACATGAGTCTTTCCTGTGAAATCTTTACAGTACTTTTAATCGCATGCCTATTTTTCACTCACATAAACAAAGTTATCTATAAGATAAAGACAAAAGTTACGACTCTGTTGCAAACGTAGACGTAAAGTTACGAATGTTTGTGAGACAGACCCCTGGCCCGTACGTATACCTCGTTTACAGCAAAGTTAGTAGCCTGGGGTCCCTGCCCGTGCGTATACCCCTTGTGCGGGTTATACGCACGGGCAATGACCCAAAGTTACAAGGATGGTGACAGTCTTCTGCCTTAACCATATTCCAACTGTTGAAATTAACGACCGGTCCAATTGAAACAGTAGCAAACGACACAAACCTGTATCAAATATGCTTAATTATTCAATTGGAAGAAACCAAATGTCAACCATGGTCGGAAATGAATTCATTATGTCTTTACATCATTAGTATTCCATAGACTTATACAGTACATACGCCAAAATGAGACATTCTGGAGTAGGAGTTGATGAAAATGCCAAATGGGAACGGGGTTTCTTCATCCTGCAAATCGAATGAACCAATGAACGCTCTAGAAAGATCGCAGTCTATCCCTTTCCCGATACGCACAAAGGACATTCACCATACGTTTAAAAAAATGAATACACTGTATGAGGCTCTTAATGTTCAATGCCTCTTTATTCTCAATATGATTTAAAAGACTTTGGGCAAACCTTAATGTTGTTTGTCATATATTTGTATGTATACTTAAAACTAATTTTAATGATGTTAAAAAAAGCAGTGGGCGACACTTATGCAGTAGGAAAGGGAGGGAGGGATTTAGATGGGACGTACAGACGGACGTACAGACAGAGGTTTCAACTGAGCTCTGATGCTCTTCAAAACCTAAAATAGGAGGTTTTTGATTACAAAAACATTTAGATGTATGGGATGAGTTATTAGAATTATTTACAATGATAATAATGATGTGTTTTCCCCTTTTAATTTTGTTTATAAGTGCTTTCTCGATATCTCTTTTCGTCACTTTTTGAACTTGTTTTATAGTTGTGTTACAGGGGGTGGTCTTTCTACCTTTCCTATCCTGTTTGGTAGCTTGTGACAAAATAAGAAATGTTACCATTATATATTCAACTTTATATTAATACTTTGAAGGTCTTGTGTTATTTGAGATTTGCATTCTTGTTTATTTAAAAACTCTAGGCAGCATGAAGGACGACAGTGACACATTAATGATGGTTTTTGTCTTATTTGTTGGTGTGATTGCGCATAGAATAGTTCACTTGAAATACGTTTTTGCGTCAGTTCTGTTGTTTGTATTATATTAAATTTTATGTGTAGATGTTATGTTATTGTTTTACGAAATAAACATTTTCTATTCAAATTTATTTTAGATGTCTTGAATGGGTCTTTTCAATATGTGATAGGATAAATTCATCTCTATGTATTTGCACTTTCTATATGTTCTAGTGCTGCCCGTAGCTGAATATATGAGAAGCCTTTGTATAAAAGGATAAATCGCTGGTGAGCTCATGCTCTCACGCACATCAAAAAAACGTGAAATATTCATAAAGTTTCTAATTGTAGTGTGCTGTTGCTTTCAAAGTGGTTTAATCTCACATCTTATGAGAAAAAGAGGGTTCATAAGCAAGACTTAAGCAAGAGCTGCACAAAAGTGAAGTACTTACAACGGTTCTTACAGTGAGTCTTTGATACAGAATAAGGTGCGTAGTTTTGAGCAGTGCGTCAAAGGTATTTATGTCCAACGTGATAATTAAACAGGTATAAACTAAAGGAACTTACGCTCCATGTATTGTCAATCGTCATTCTAAATAAAGGAAGGTATGTGATACACTAGGTTCACAACTTTTATGGAAATAATATAAATTCAATGGTATGGATGTGCATGTAAATCGTTGAATCACATAAAGGAACTAAGCCTGTTTGTTATTTAAGACATGCTGTAGTGTTCGGAAACTCAACATGGATCATACAGCCGGCACATTGATTACACAGAGACGTTTTAGCAAATACGACAAGATTTCTACCCTATCAAGCGGGCGAAATTCGGGCGCCATTATGAACGAAGCTATGGACACATTCAGCCTGAAGAAAAGACGACTTATACACGATCTGAATAGCACAGATGTTATGCAGTCCCTTGAACGTAAGAGGCTAACGTTCGCGAAAAGAAGCATTTCCCAGCAAGCCTTGAGGATGTCTGATGTCCCTACAGTATACAACAAAACGCGCTTGTTAAACACACACAGGCAGAGTTCGTATAGCGAGTTTAGTAGAAGGTACGGACGGTTGTTCAGTGATCCTGATTGTCTTGTACCGGAAGTTTATTGTAGTCCAAGGCTGTCCCACCGACGAGATTCTCAAATGGAACGCATCAATACTCACCTATCACGTGATCAAAGGCAACTTAATCGTCCAATCAGCAGAAAGCCGAGTTATCCGAATTCCCAGCCAAATACTCGTACCAAATCCAAAGTTGACGTTATTGGTACAGATAGTCCGAGTCCTCCAGGAAAGCGTTTGGTGCACAGTGAACAGTTTCGAATGAACATTAACCAGCCATATGAGAGAACGCAGACAAAGGTACCGTTCAACAAGCGGTCCCAATCGGCCCTCTCGGTCATTCAGATCCTACCGCGATCTACACCGACCAGTCCGAAGGTCGCTGCTCGATCCCCGTTCATAGCTCGGAAACCCGAGGATCTGGCAAAACAAAAAACAATTTACAGCAAGGCACTGTCTGCATATCCGATAATGCAGAAAACGTCCTTGAGTGCGCCCAATGTCCGGGAAACTCTGAATCATGGTTTAAAAGCTGCAATGTCCTATAAGGATTTTATGGCAGAAAGTAAAAAGAAGAACGTTTGTATGCATACATTTAAAGGCGACAAAGGTAGGCCGAACAGGATAAAAACAAAGTCTCTGAACATGTCAAGCGACCAATCATTGGAGAGACCGATGCTTCCGGTTTTAGAGAATATTTCAGACTCCGGGGTTAGAGAGTACCTAAAGCAGGTGCGCGAGAGACGTCCAGGGGCGTATGTTCTAGAACTGCTTGCTCATCGAATGGGAGAAGATGAATCGCATGGGTCTGAGAAAGAAGGTTGTTCATCTGTAGAGTTCCATGAACAAAACGGTCAGCATAGGCGGGATAAAGAAAATACTACGCGTAAACAGTTCGAAGCCTATCAATACAGATCCCATCCGAATATAGTTGTATCGCTCCGCCAGAGAAGCGTAAGTCCACATCCGGTTAAGCGGTTTTCAACTCGATCTCAACTCTCCGATTTGGACCAAGTCCGCTTGAAACTACGAGGCAGAAGTTTTAAAAGATATGAAACATAAACCGAATTAGTAGATTTCTCAATGTTACTTAACAGTTACATCATTTTTCTAAATAACAGTCTGATAAACTATGTCTTTCTAGTCCCAAAAGTATTCTGCTTCTGTAAGAAAATTCCCAATAGTGTATTTGAGAAAGAAGAAATATGGTGTGTAAATATGTCTTTTCATTTCAGCTGAAATAACAAAAATTGATCCCCTTTTCATCTTATAGATGAGTAAACGCTGAGGAAATTGCTTAATCAATGCATGATAGTCGAGCAAAAAAATCAACATGAAATTATACTGAACGATAAAAGCAAATTGTGAAATTAACAAGGGATTAAACTCTTCGGCAATTATAGATACCATTTATTTTCTTAATCAGTAATACTTTCCAGAAACTTGGTATTTGCAGTAGTTTTAATACAAGATGGTGACCTTGGAAGTAAAGTGTCGGCCTCGGCACACGAGGGTCGTTGATTCGGACCCCGGGAATAGCGGGTCCAGCTTCCGATATTACATTAATCTACATGTGAGGCATTTAAGAAATATAATATATGTTGATGGCATAACTATTTGCATATGTATCACTTCACTTGTTTGTTTACTTTATTTGTATTTGTGTAAATGTATGAATTTATGAATGCAAGTGTATGATTTTTTTATACGTTCAAGTTTATATAGTTCTTTTTCTAAACAGCTGTGAAACACTATTGTTTGCCATTGCATAAAATGCTCTACTGGTTGGAATATAGAATCGCACTGTAGAGCACAATACATAACATGCGGTGGATTATGGCTAATTTGAAGAGAATATGTTTAAAAGTAATAATCTACTATTTGATTTTTTTGTTAAAATGCTGTTATTATAATCAAATAAAAACAAGAACCAAAACTCTAAAATAGTTCCATCAGTAGTTCTTGGCTATTATGTTTTCACTTTATGTCAATTAATAAAGTATGGATTTATTCATGTAACTATTGTTTCTTTATGTCGACTCCTGTTCATACTTATCAATAATGTTTAATACAGAATGCCCATAATCCAATCCGCCATTTTGAAACTCATTCTTTCGTCGAATTACTTTGGTCGTTCTCAGTATATACCGGTCTGGGCCGGAACTATTCGCGTTTAACCGAATAGTTCCGGCCCGACCTGTATATATCGAGAACTAGCGAGAAAATTCGATGGAGAATGAGTTTCAAAATGGCGAATTATGTGTATTTTACCTAAAGGTTTAACCCATTACCAAACAATAACGACAAATAACCACTTTGTTGCAGACGACTCTGGAAAACATTGTGGGAAAAAGGGAAATTGCTGGTAAATTGCTCGTAACGATTATCCCGCAATGTTTTCTGCCTTGCCATAAGATTATTTTCCAATTTCATCACAGTTTAAAATGTTGTCTGCAAACCGTTTCAATTTTGGACAGTGGAAAATTTGGCGTTTGGTAATGGGTTAAGAGAACATGTAACAGAATATTTGAAAAGCCATCGTTACAAAATAAGATAGTTCTTCATCCCCAACGACAAAATAAAGTATATACATGTATATCATATGTTATTGGTTTCATTTCCGGTCAGATTTCGATTTCACAGTAAACATTAAGACTACGTGATGAAAAGTCAACGATCGGCTGAATCCCAAGCAACATTGACGTTGTTTATATTAGCAACATTTGTTCAGCGAGTTTTGTGTGAAATACAACACACGCTTTTTTCCATCCTATTTCATATCCGCCCAATGGACACTGCAGTCGTTTTCTATTAAACGGACCATGAGAATGATTAACCTTCAAGAAGAGTTTAAAACATTTAATCTAAAGAACAGATCTTGATGGTGATTTTCCGTCATAAAGAGGTTAAATGTGCTACTAATAAAACAAACAAAGTCTTGGAAAGCAATGTAGCATAAACAGTTTGTGGGGTAATGTATGTCAGACAAAGAAGATATGAGGGTATCACAAAATAATTTACCACAAAGATCTGCTTAAGTGTTTACTGTTGTCATTTTCAGAGAAATCGTAATCATTTCATCTCTACTTCGCTTATTTTTGATATGTTGTTCAAAATCAAATCCTTGATATAGCTTAAGTATATGTTACCCAATCCCTTACACATGTGATTTGAATACACCTTTTACCATTTAACGTTTGGTACAGGATAAAGGCCTATGTCTGTGACTCCTTCGATTGAGTTAAAAAAAATAAAAGCAAACACACGACGATGAAAGTATCATTTTGTGTTTGATGTCATGTAGAAAACGTAACAATGATGACACTGCTATTGTCAAGTCGCCAGTAGCAAGACGTAACAACACAACAGTGGAATGATATAATAGTTTACCTTTCATATGTTAGTTGTCCGAATTCAAGCAACATTCGACGAAAATAGTAATACATTTTGTTGAATAAAAGTGGTAAGAAATCTTTACCTCAATTTTTGGTATTTGGCTGAAGGACTTTATGTACATTGTATCTAAATTATTATGTAGCAGATCAGCCATAGTAAGGTATCATGGAGGAAGGGGTCGTACAATCCTTGGTTAATTAAACAGGGTTATGTAAATCGTTCGTTACTTAATCAGGGTTATGCAAATCGTTGGTTATTTAATCAGGGTTATGCAAATCCTTGGTTACTTAATCAGGTTTATGCAAATCGCTGATTATTTAATCAGGGTTATGCAAATCATTGGCTACTTAATAAAGGCTATATAAATCGTTTATTACTTAATCAGGGTTATGTAAATCGTTGGTTATTTAATCAGGATTAAGCAAATCATTGGTTACTTAATTAGGGTTATGTAAATGTGGTTAATTAATCAGGGTTATGCAAATCGTTGTTTACTTAATCAGGGCTATGCAAATATGTGGCTATTTATCAGGGTTATGCCAATCGTATCTACTCGACAATCCCCGCAACAAGTCGGTAGATATACCTCGTAGGCAGTACATGAATACACCAGAAATCCTGGGGTAATTCGCCTTATTTCCGGCGGATAACACAAAATGCACACAGGCACTTAATATGTATGTAACGTTCGTTGAACGTTTATGCAAATTAGGGACCTAATGCATTGTTTGAGAGAACATGCTGGTATACATATAGACAACACAACCGCTCAGTGAACGACAGTGTTTTTCACTGATCGGATGTGTTTGTGTCTTTGAGAGGTTCATTTGCTCGGTTCGTTACATTGGTGGCAGCGGTGGGATAAAGACCTCTCCTTCTATCGGAGTTGCCTTCCCCACGTGTTTCCCAAGGGCCAAGACTCGGGACGAGTCTACTCGGAATTGGGAGTTATATAACGTTCGTTGAACGTTTATGCAAATTAGGGACCTAATGCATTGTTTGTGAGAACATGCTGATATACATATAGACAACACAACCGCTCAGTGAACGACAGTGTTTTTCACTGATCGGATGTGTTTGTGTCTTTGAGAGGTTCATTTGCTCGGTTCATTACATGTATTTGAATACACACAAATTGGTTATATATCACATTTGGATGGGTTTTTTTTACCTTTTTCATTAAAGATGATCATATCAACACATCTTTGTTTCATATTTTGTCAATCGGCTCTTTTCGGCAATCCCCGGCTTGTGCCGGGGATATCCGAGTAGATACGATTGCAAACGGACATGCTCTTCGCAGCTGACCTGCTTTCAAAAATGGCTCCCCATTACCTCCGAGGTTATTTTAAGAAATGGCCGAGGTGTTCCGAATGGGGTTATGCATATTATTGGTTAATTGACCAGGGGTCCGTTTTATTAACGATCGTAAGTACAATCTTAGTCACTCTTAGCTTACTGCACGTAAGGCATAAGATAAAAACGACTCCTGGTTTTCAAAGGGAAATGTTTTGACGTCAATCGGTTGATGTAATCAAGGTAGGTCAAACTAACCTTTCTCTGCACTAACTTTTAATTTTCAGGTGTATTGTACACTAGATGACATTCGTTTCATTTCATAAGTCCGAAAAGATAATAAACGCATGTATGGTAGACATTTGAAAGAAATACATCCTCTCTCGGAAATCTTTTCATATGATATATATACCAAATCCTATTTAGCGCAGATGCAGTAGGAGGTTCAAAAAGGCACCTAGACAAATAACCTTGTAACAAACCGAGCAAATACCCTCCCAAAACACAAACGGTCAATATAAGTCATTGTTGTCCACTGATCGGTTGTGCTGTCTATATTAATACTGTGTATATACGTGCATGTTCTCTATGAAAATGCACTAGGTGCTCAAACTTGCAACAATAAAAAGAGTTTTACAAACGGTAAAATTGAGAGTTCCCTGTGTAATACGAATTTGTTTCTTTCCAAATTTATTAAGACACCATTTTTCATATTTTACATATAATATATATTTGTCGTCTGCTGATTCTATTATAAGGGCTGTTGTTGATATGTAACAAAGTCCACAATTACACAGCTGAACCTGTCACTCCCACCATCACTCTATCCCTCTTAGATGTAACAAAATCCACAATTATACAGCTGAACCTGTCACTCCCACCATCACACTATCCCTCTGAGATGTAACAAAATCCACAATTATACAGCTGAACCTGTCACTCCCACCATCACACTATCCCTCTGAGATGTAACAAAGTCCACAATTATACAGCTGAACCTATCACTCCCACCATCACACTATCCCTCTGAGATGTAACAAGGTCCACAATTATACAGTTGAACCTATCACTCCCGCCATCACACTATCCCTCTGAGATGTAACAAAGTCCACAATTATACAGCTGAACCTGTCACTCCCACCATCACACTATCCCTCTGAGATGTAACAAGGTCCACAATTATACAGTTGAACCTATCACTCCCGCCATCACACTATCCCTCTGAGATGTAACAAAGTCCACAATTACACAGCTGAACCTGTCACTCCCACCATCACTCTATCCCTCTTAGATGTAACAAAATCCACAATTATACAGCTGAACCTGTCACTCCCACCATCACACTATCCCTCTGAGATGTAACAAAGTCCACAATTATACAGCTGAACCTGTCACTCCCACCATCACACTATCCCTCTGAGATGTAACAAAGTCAACAATTATACAGCTGAACCTGTCACTCCCACCATCACTCTATCCCTCTGAGATGTAACAAAGTCAACAATTATACAGCTGAACCTGTCACTCCAACTATCACACTATCCCTCTGAGATGTAACAAAGTCCACAATTATACAGCTGAACCTGTCACTCCAACTATCACACTATCCCTCTGAGATGTAACAAAGTCAACAATTATACAGCTGAACCTGTCACTCCCACCATCACTCTATCCCTCTGAGATGTAACAAAGTCAACAATTATACAGCTGAACCTGTCACTCCAACTATCACACTATCCCTCTGAGATGTAACAAAGTCCACAATTATACAGCTGAACCTGTCACTCCAACTATCACACTATCCCTCTGAGATGTAACAAAGTCAACAATTATACAGCTGAACCTGTCACTCCCACCATCACACTATCCCTCTGAGATGTAACAAAGTCCACAATTATACAGCTGAACCTATCACTCCCACCATCACTCTATCCCTCTGAGATGTAACAAAGTCCACAATTATACAGCTGAACCTATCACTCCCACCATCACACTATCCCTCTGAGATGTAACAAGTCCACAATTATACAGCTGAACCTGTCACTCCCACCATCACACTATCCCTCTGAGATGTAACAAAGTCCACAATTATACAGCTGAACCTATCACTCCCACCTTCACACTATCCCTCTGAGATGTAACAAAGTCAACAATTATACAGCTGAACCTGTCACTCCCACCATCACACTATCCCTCTGAGATGTAACAAAGTCCACAATTATACAGCTGAACCTGTCACTCCCACCTTCACACTATCCCTCTGAGATGTAACAAAGTCCACAATTATACAGCTGAACCTGTCACTCCCACCATCACACTATCCCTCTGAGATGTAACAAAGTCCACAATTATACAGCTGAACCTATCACTCCCACCATCACACTATCCCTCTGAGATGTAACAAAGTCCACAATTATACAGCTGAACCTGTCACTCCCACCATCACACTATCCCTCTGAGATGTAACAAAGTCCACAATTATACAGCTGAACCTGTCACTCCCACCATCACTCTATCCCTCTGAGATGTAACAAAGTCAACAATTATACAGCTGAACCTGTCACTCCCACCATCACACTATCCCTCTGAGATGTAACAAAGTCCACAATTATACAGCTGAACCTATCACTCCCACCTTCACACTATCCCTCTGAGATGTAACAAAGTCCACAATTATACAGCTGAACCTATCACTCCCACCATCACACTATCCCTCTGAGATGTAACAAAGTCCACAATTATACAGCTGAACCTATCACTCCCACCATCACACTATCCCTCTGAGATGTAACAAAGTCCACAATTATACAGCTGAACCTGTCACTCCCGCCATCACACTATCCCTCTGAGATGTAACAAAGTCCACAATTATACAGCTGAACCTGTCACTCCCACCATCACTCTATCCCTCTGAGATGTAACAAAGTCCACAATTATACAGCTGAACCTGTCACTCCCACCATCACACTATCCCTCTGAGATGTAACAAAGTCCACAATTATACAGCTGAACCTATCACTCCCACCTTCACACTATCCCTCTGAGATGTAACACAGTCCACAATTATACAGCTGAACCTGTCACTCCCGCCATCACACTATCCCTCTGAGATGTAACAAAGTCCACAATTATACAGCTGAACCTGTCACTCCCACCATCACTCTATCCCTCTGAGATGTAACAAAGTCAACAATTATACAGCTGAACCTGTCACTCCCACCATCACACTATCCCTCTGAGATGTAACAAAGTCCACAATTATACAGCTGAACCTGTCACTCCCACCATCACACTATCCCTCTGAGATGTAACACAGTCCACAATTATACAGCTGAACCTGTCACTCCCACCATCACACTATCCCTCTGAGATGTAACAAAGTCCACAATTATACAGCTGAACCTATCACTCCCACCATCACACTATCCCTCTGAGATGTAACAAAGTCCACAATTATACAGCTGAACCTATCACTCCCACCATCACACTATCCCTCTGAGATGTAACACAGTCCACAATTATACAGCTGAACCTATCACTCCCACCATCACACTATCCCTCTGAGATGCAATCACTGCAGACGTCTTTAGAAACCACTGTGCCAAATGTATAAATGGTTTTAGTACCTTTGATTATCGCCAAACGATTGACGTACAGGGTAGTTTCTGCACTTACATCACGATTTCTGCTTGTATTTCACACCGGATGACGTACAATCAAATCAATCCAACTGACACCAAAAAGGTTTTTAGGTGCTTGTTCAGAAGAGGAAATTTGAAAGTCAAATGTTGAAACGATTCAGTTTTTGTAGTCTTGTTTGATTTACAATGAAAAGTAGGTATTGAAAGCATTAATAAATCAGAAGTACCAATTTACTAAGTACATGTATGTGCGTAGTTTAAATGTGGCAAATCTCAAAAGCGATGACACCCACTAGGATTCAAGTACATGTTAATCCACTGTATAGACACTTTAAACAATCAAGAATATAGTTTACTTTCAATGGCGTTTCTTTAGTGCTGTTTATATAACAGTTAAGCTTTTTGGTAGTTTCAACGAAATTGATTTGTAACTTCCAAATTTCCTTACACCTGCGGACAAGCACTTTTTGAAGCAGTTTTTCAACATCATGTATTTAGTTCTTGTTTTCAAATTAAATTTTATATAGACAGAAAGTATGAAACGGACGAACTAGATCGACACCGTTTAACCCTTTACCAAACGCCTAATTCTCGGCTGTCCCAAATTGAAAGAGTTTGCAGACGGCATTTCAAAATGTGATGAAATTGAATATACTCTTCTGATAGGGCAGAAAACATCGTGGAAAAGGACAAATTGCTCGTTAAGAGCAATTTCTTCTTTTTCTCGCAATGTTTTCCAGAGTCGTCTGCAACCCACTGGTCAAATGTTCTTATTGTTTGGTAAAAGGAATATATTGTGTGGCTGTTCGTAGAATCCATAAAACGTTCCTGCAACATTTCGGACAAGTGCTTGCTTAATACGCTTAAAGAGGTACGAAAATGATTACAAAGTGGTAGCTAAATGCTCGACACCCTTTTTTGTTCTATATAAATGTGCCTTCCATGAAAAGATTCAGCCTTAGTTCCCATTTCTCTCTTAATGTACTCTCCATGGTCAGTCCTTAAACACTCAAGACACCAAGACATTATCCCATTCCTTAAACCACCCTCTATTTTTACTTACTGAAACACAGAGATCACCGCAGTTAACCCCCATCAATTCGTGCAAGGAAATAATCAACAATGTAAGGATTTAACATCATGGCTAATAGTCCGAAAATATAAAAATCAGTCAATAAGGCATCCTCGTGTCCTCTATGGGCCAATGCTTAGCTAGCTCGGATGATCCACGCTGTAAACATGTAGCATAAAATATCCACGTCTGGATCATTCGAACTAAGGCTTAGCATGCATTTCTGCATTTTAAGTTTTAAAGAACTACTTCTATTTTCAAATGATGTAGTTGCTTTTCAATTTGAATGTATTGTAGCTGTCCGTTTATTTTTTGTAGGGTTTTACAAAGCATCAAAATTCTAACAGGTTTATTGTTATGACTGTGTGCTATGGTTGGATAAAGAATCCCAACCTATCTACCCGCAAGGGGTGGCCAAGACCGGCATTCGGAACACCTCGGCCATTTCTTAAAATAACCTCGGAGGTAATGGGGAGCCATTTTTGAAAGTAGGTCAGCAACGAAGGGCTAATCGTATCAACTCGGCAGTCCCCGTCACAAGCCGGGGAATGCCGGAAAGAGCTGATTGACAAAATATGAAACAAATATGTGTTCATATGATCATCTTTAATGAAAAGGGTAAAAAAATTCTTCACTTGTGATATATAACCAATTTGTGTGCATTTAAATACATATTTAGTGCCTGTGTGCATTTTGCGTTATCCGCCGGAAATAAGGCGAATTACCCCAGGATTTCTGGTGTATTCATGTACTGCCTACGAGGTATATCTACCGACTTGTTACGGGGATTGCCGAGTAGATACGATTGCAAGACCGGTAGAACCATCGGTATTCCCTTAGTCCGCCGGGAGCCTCGTTGTCATGGAAATCTATATACCTGTACCTAACTCGGATGATCCAAGCTGTAACTGCGTGACAGCTTGGAGGCGCCCTGCGATAAAAACGCGTCAGCATTCCCCCTCTGTGTGTGAGGGGTCCAATCGGCGATGAGAAAAAATATGGGCACCAATAAGAAAGAAGGTAGGATTGACCAATTAGATTGCTTATTACTTCCATTTCCGGTAATCTACAGAAAAAAAAAAACCACTAACGATTGTTAAGATATGATTGACGGGAAAAAATGAATTCGTTTTAAACCAAAGCAGAGTCATTTGATGAAATCCATTGTCGAAGGGAAAGACACTTAGGTTTCAATTTTGATAAAACATCTCTTACATAAAATAGGGTCATCTGTACCCTATATATTAAAACTTATCATTCATTCGGACTGTTTGTCAACTCTATATCACGATGCTAAAAATGAAACAACATCAACGTCTCCCTGATAAAACTGATTAACCCTTTCCCAAACAATAACGACATTTGACCACTTTGTTGCAGACGACTCTGGAAAACATTGTGGGAAAAGGAGAAATTGCTCATGATGAGCAATTTCTCAATTTCCCGCAATGTTTTTTACCCTGTTAGAAGATTGTTTTTTCAATTTCATCACTTTTTAAAATGTCGTCTACGAACTCTTTCAATTTGGAAAAGTCGAAATTGGTGTTTGGCAAAGGGTTTAAACAATGTCGTTGGTGTTGAAGCGAACTGCTTCGCCACACTTATTTCGAAATCAATCCTTTGTGGTTATTTGTGTTGGTAAAAAGATAGTCACATCTTTTTATATGTGCGCTAAATAACCGTGGATTTTGATGCATCATTAAAAAACAATAGCCCATTAACCAATCTAGTGATAATCAAAATCGGTCTGTCCGACTCATTCCACGCATGAAAGCATTGGGCAATACATTTTCCCGTAGGCCTACCATTTTAGTTTTCAAAAAATATTGAATCCAAAGGTAATCAGTTATGTTAAGATTTCAACATTTAGTTACCCTTTTCCCCAGTCAAGGTCGTTACCATTCTAAAATTCAAACTGCAATAAAACACGAATTATTCGATAAGGTAAAATACAAACTTTTACTATATCAAGAAAGTAATCGATATTGTATTGGCAAAAAGGATTTGGTTTTGACGATTACCATTTCGCTGCAAACATAAATGATATTCAGAAGAAACTTGCTCTTAAATCTGAAAATTCGATTAATATTAATATACATGTACTTAAAAAATAAAAATCTATGTCAAATGCGTATTCTTTGAGGTCAAAACTATGCTGCTATTAACAAGATAAAGGGTAAGACACGTGTTGTGTGATGTACGGCGGTGTCTGGCAATTAGTATATGTGTGTGACGCGCGTCGCTCCCGTCTGGGGAAATAAAACTAGGCGTTTGATATTTAGACCAACAAACCGAAAGATGTACTATTCGATACTCCCCCTTTATAACATGCCCCGAAATTGTTTAAATAGCTTTTTTTTTTGCTTTAGGAATCATTTGTTTAAAAGACATAGCTGTTATCTATATCTCTGGGTTTTTTTCCTTTCGCGCTCGCCCAACCTGCAAATAATATACTTTGAAATAGTTTCTAGATTCATATTTCAAATTAGACCCATAATACCGATTTCTATAATTCAAGAAATATCAAATTGAGAGCCCATTTTCCAATACAATCGGCCATCAGAAATGATAGGCTAAAGGCTTTTTGTGGCAAAAGTTTTCATAAACAAATTCTCTGATGGTTTGAGTGTTTTCTCGATTTTCGCTTAGAGTCACAAATATCTTTACTCAATGAATGAATATCTACGTATTCAATTAAAATCAACTGTTGCAATACTTTTGCAATTGACAAAATTCATATGAGGGAAAGGGAATCTCGGTTTTAATGTAAATAGCTATATTCTACCAAACCAAAAGGAGCCAATATCATATTCCCGCCAGAATTTACCTGTCATTTTAACTCCGCCCCTCTCTACAGATTTCCCGGCATGCACTACCTCGAAAAATCGATATCCGCTTGACGCGCTTTTACATCGTACGCATCCAGACGTAGAGTGAAATATCTACGTCTGGATCATTCGGACTAACCTGTACCAGGATTTAAACGAACATGAAGAAGGACTTAGTGATTTCAAGAAGGTATTCCGACCACCAGACTAAAGAGCCACCCCATTCGGAACACCTCGGCCATTTCTTAAAATAACCTCGGAGGTAATGGGGAGCCATTTTTGAAAGTAGGTCAGCAACGAAGGGCCAATCGTATCTACTCGGCAATCCCCGTAACAAGCCGGGGGTTGCCGAAAAGAGCCGATTGACAAAATATGAAACAAAGATGTGTTGATATGATCATCTTTAATGAAAAGGGTAAAAAACCCATTCAATTGTGATATATAACCAATTTGTGTGTATTCAATAACATATTTAGTGCCTGTGTGCATTTTGCGTTATCCGCCGGAAATAAGGCGAATTTCCCCAGGATTTCTGGTGTATTCATGTACTGCCTACGAGGTATATCTACCGACTTGTTACGGGGATTGCCGAGTAGATACGATTGGAGCCACCCTTCCCTTTTACGACAATAGAAAAAGCGTTAATACAGCGATAATACAATGCTTGGGTCAATCTCCTGGGGAGCATTACCAAATGTCGATATAGAAATAGAAAAGGTTAGAATTGTTAACAGACAAATGTTGTGAGAATTTCTTTGAAAATAAATATTTCAAAACTGTTTCAATTCAAGAATGTATTCTGTTGCATCGTTCAACAAACTTAAGTTGAGACTATAACGAACTTTCATGAGACCTTCGGGTGTTTCCGCAACCTCAAACCTTCAAAGCCTCCACGTTTTCTCCTTGGCCGTTCGTTCTACAGAAACACATGTCACAATTGCTTGTCGATGAATAACCAACTAATCCTTATCAAACGACGATACTCGAACAAAAGTTAATACGGACCCTCCCGAGTAATCTTAAACTAAGTTTGTTGAACAATTTATAGACAACAAAAAGCGATGCCTAGGGTAAGCATTGGTTTTTATTTCCAAACAGCAAACATACATCCACAGGTTATATAAATCCCACAGGAAGAAGTATGTTAGTATGAAGGCCTCGACAGTAGCTATATGTGAGATAAAAGGAATCACACCGAAATACTTGGTCTAGAAATCACTTACACGATAATAAGATGACAACCTGATAACAACCGACGTGATTCTGAAGATATGTTGTCAAAGGTCGTCCTGTGTGTGTTTTGCAGTGTCCCAATCTGTTATAAAACAACAAAAATGCACAAAGGGGGCGCCTGACTGTATTAGGTGCGACATAATGGTACAAATAGCGCATGCATGTTGTGCACTGTAAGAAATACTCAAGGAAACATCTTCTATGACTGAGATTTGACTGATTTTAAATTGACTATGCTATGTCAAATACCCATTGAAGCGTATGATATGACAGTAGTATAGGAGGTTAGCCTGGGGCACTTCTAGAGGCACAATCGTCTCCATGCCGCACTCTTCGATTTATATTGACATGACACAGGCTGGTATTCGCAACTTACCATACATAAAACAGACATTCTGCTACTCCACACCCAATGTGGTATCCCTTTCAAAAGTTTCAGTGTCAGGGTAGTATTGGCATGACTATCTTGTTGTGGTACTAGAGAAATTTTCAATTGTGATTAATTTATAACCGTAAGTGAAATATACACAATTATCAAGGCCGATCGTATCAAAATGTTTGCCGCTGTAAAAAGCGAGATAAAGCATCATATGATTGACAAGGCTAACTCTCATGTTTACAGTGCTCTGTTGTATTCCCAGCCATATATATATATCGGGTGAACCAAGCTGTGCTGTAAATGAATAAAGAATTGAATATGTACGTCTAGAACAATCGCAACTACTCGGGTATTTCCGAGCCCTGATAAATACACTTTATAGATATATGCTTACACATTTTGTGTCATATATTCCCGGCTGATAACACGTTTCTTGTGAGCGTCCACGTTGAGTTCAATGTACATGGAAGTGCTGATCTTTGGTCGGTAACTTATACCAGGAGTTGTGACATCTATTTCGTTAAATAGATTATGTGATTGTTAAGATATTGCATTTGACAATTAAATTTGTAAACGAATGTACAACGAAAGTTGTCGTGCAAGAAGCAATATGGCGGCTCTCACATTATGGCAAAGGTGTTTTATGTCTTGATTTTGGAAACAAAATTGCAGACAAAGCAACAAAATATATTTCGCGATTCGAAATCAAACTAAAAGTCACCTAAAGGACTTCTTTGTTTCGGATTTTTCGTTTTTTGATATTTATTCAAAAACAACCCTGTCAATGGACTTAGGGAGACCCTGTTGAATGCCAACATCAAATTATGGTGAGTTAAAGGTCTCACAATAGTGTGTGAGTAACAGACATTAGAGAACATTTTAACGCTTTAAATATTTACTGCAAATAAACTGTGCATACTGAGCTATATTGATGCTTCCTGGATTAATTTTGCTTTCATTAACTGCTTTTAGTTAACTATATATTAATCAACAATGTAAATTCTGTAATGTTTCAACGATATTTTATATTGCGTTTCAAATTGCATCTGTGAACAAGCACCTAAAACACTCTCTAATCTGTTCTGTAACAGACGATGAATTAATCATGTGACCAAACAGATACTCGGAAATAACCGATATTTTTATCAGCCTCAATTATTTCACGAAGCCATTATAAAAAAAGGACACAGATAGAAGCAACTCTTGCTTTGATTAGTGATAACGACCTATGGACGCTGTTATACGAGTGTAACGTGTATCGGGTCCCTCTCGGAGTAAAGCCACCGTGGGTCACCAATCCAGGTATTAACCACTTAGTACGTTGCTTAACTTCGAGAGAAAGCCAACCACTCTACCGAATCACCCATAAAAGCCGGCTTCTTCAGCGAGACTGTAGAAGTAGTATTTATACATAAACCCTATTACCGTCACATATCTCCCACCTTTCTATGACTTCGGGACGAAGTCACAAATGACACAAAGACATACATGGACAGTTACCGACTTTTTACAATTCAAGAAGGTACTATTGCCACTATAAACATTGCCTCAAAGCAGAAACAAGGATCGAGAAATGCGATAAACAATTAAGGGTACGGGAATCATGGGGATACCAAACCAAATCCCACCGCTGCCACCAATTTTGTAATGTGTATCGGGTCCCTCTCGGAGTAGAGCCATCGTGGGTCACCCATCCAGGTAATAACCACTTAGTACGTTGCTTAACTTCGAGAGAAAGCTAACCACCCTACCGAATCACCAATAAAAGCCGGCTTCCTCAGCGAGACTGTAGAAGTAGTATTTATACATAAACCCTATTACCATCACATTTCTCCCACCTTTCTCATGACTTCGTCCCGAAGTCACTTAAGTCTCAAAGACATACATGGGCAATTAACGACTTTATACAATTCAAGAAGGTACTATGCTTCAAAGCAGAAACAATGGTCGAGAACATGCGACGAACTACTAAGGGTACGGGAATGATGGGGATATCAAACAAAATCCCACTGCTGCCTCCAATTTTGTAACATGTATCGGGTCCCTCTCGGAGTAAAGCCATCGTGGGTCACCCATCCAGGTACTAACCACTTAGTACGTAGCTTAACTTCGAGAGAAAGTCAACCACTCTACCGAGTCACCCATACAAGCCGGCTTCCACAGCGAGACTGTAGAAGTAGTGTTTATACATAAACCCTATTACCGTCACACGGGTTTTTTCTTTACTTTAAGGACATACTACATTTAAGGCCACAGAACTTTAGAAAATATGTACAAGTGTTGCACTTTATTCAACAACCGTGTTTTTTCACACCACATTGTAAGTGTTTGCAGGAACCAATTGAACTCGAAAAAGTACTCGTAGACATTCTTTTGGAAGAACTTCGTTTTGTAATGGAATTGAGTTATTTGTAATACAAACAATAGTTACTTAATTCCAGCGCAAACGACGCATGAGGCTTCTGATAAAGAGATGAATGAATCAACCAGCATATATATTCACAATGTATCTTTATTAACATCTCATACGTACAAGTGAATTATCACAATATGTTGCGGATACAGAAATGATATTAAAATGTAAGAACATGGTAAAAAACTCCGGTAACAACAAGATGGTTACTACCATGTATATGTGTGTAAGACAATGGGGCACCTACTTGCGACCAACCATTCAAAAACACACCGCCTTATGAGCGATCACAAACAAATCAATCTAGCGAAATTTGAGTATTCATTAATATAAACATTTGAAACGGAACAGAAACAATTAAAGATATAACACACAATTGTGATGAAAGGGAAAACATCATGACAAGCCCGTTCTCCTTTTATTGCAATGGTTCCCCCATTTTAAAACAAAATAACTGTTAATTGTTTATACTTTGTGTTTCTTGCTCTTGCTCTCAGATATATTATTTCAGTTATCCAAGTATTCCAAACAGGAATTATCACGCTAAAGCAATGAATCCCATCCTAGGATGTGTTTCCGGTTATTCAGATGTGATTGTCTCCCTTGACCAAGCGATTGCCGTCGATGACAGGGTAGAGTACCCGGATGCCCATGGAGCAGTTTTTTATGTAGACAATATGTGCCACTGTTCGATGCAGATTCGTTTATATCAATAAGTATTGGAGCACAAAACTGACTTCTCTGGCATTCACAGTCACTCTCATTATAACCACTTGTTTTATTCGAATCAGTAGTTATAATGCCATCTTGCTTATTTTCGTCACCTTTATGAAGCTTAGGTTTGCAGGTCATTTCGTTGTTCAGCTGCAGTTTCTTATCAATGATTTTGTTCATGGAGTTCCTTTTTACAAAGATCTCGATAAGTTTCGCCTTTGTTCGCGTCAACGTATCACATGGTCTGTTTGAAGACGTGAAGGTTTCGCTGGGAATTACATTCCTACTCTCGATCGCAGTTCTAGTTTGAAACATTGAGATATCAGAAGAACTCCGTTTGATCATCTGCTTACAAGCCATCTGTAGCTAGATGTACACTCCGTATAAACCAATGCTGTTCAAAGTTTGTTCCTTCTTCGCGTAGACCCGTTAAGCGTTGGTGAGATATTTACTTCGTTGTAAACAAGCGTCCTAAAAAAGGAAAAACCTCGCTTTTGATATCTAGACGGAACTTAGACCGAACTATGTAGAACGACCTGATCAAGTCTGATGTGTTATTTCAGTTGATCTATAACCAGTAACTGTGATGTTAACTTTGAGTTGTCCAAATGGTTTGTATCGTATCGCTGTATCATAGATGTAAGCAGTTCGGTGAACGTTTACCAACTGGCCTCACTGCAATTTAGCAGACATATTTATAGCATTCCGATCGATCAAACCTTCATATGTTATAAAAGCTTTCTAAGCTAAACTCAATGACATTATTGTCCTAAGACGTCAATCTTTTTCTCGTTGTCAACTTAATGCGCATGCGTGGATGGTTGTTTCAGTGTAACAGAACGTACTTCGTGACCAGAACACTATGACAATATATCTATACATTCCCATTGGCAACGATGTACAAGGAATGCCAATCTCAGAAACTTTCCTGCTGCTTGGATCTAGATATGTGAGAGTTCGGCCATGTTTTTCACGTTTTTATCATTATGAATTAATAAATAAAGTCGAATACTACGTTGTGTGCACTCATCAATAACCATTTCAAAGAAGAATTTCAAGAACAATTAACAAGTTCGACAGGGGGTACTCTTCTAATCTGTACTAGTGTGGTCGGTCATTCAGTGCTCTCTTCCCGCTAACATATCAGACGTCATTTAACATATCCCAATTACAAACTGCTATCGAGATATTTCCTTTTTACACATTGTCCTAGAAACCGTTTTTATTTGCGTGTCTAGGTGAAGTTTACTATTGTCATTATCACTCTTGATCTAGGTGTTCTCTTTAATTTAGTGTGCCTAATAACTGTTCCGTTAACTTCATTATTTGTTCTACAGAATCGGGAAGTTACAGGTGCCAGTTAACTGATGTGAGGCAATTTGGAAGTTAAGACTTCCTTAAGTTAATTGTTTCAAAACTGCACAACAGTTGAATTGTTAACTGATACGCACTGAAGAATAGTCATTGGAAGCAAAACTAAATCGTTCAGTTCAAACTGTGACATCGCTTTTGAGATCTACCCCATATACACTGTTTATGCATAGATGAATTGACGTTTCCTAAATTAATCATGATTTCTATAGCTACTTTTAATTGTTCACCAAAAAATACTACAAAAACTGTATTGATATATAATATTTCATTCTGACTTTCCAAATGTCTATTTTATGTGATCAAGCTACTTTTACACACAATCTTACCTATCACATAGATGTATTCAGACTGGAGATTCATTACTTAATATAAAAACTTATTTACCTTATATACTTTTTTGGGTATAAAACTATTTATTGTCTTAGCACATAACTTCCTTTGACGGCACTCATTAGAATCGTCTCATTATGAGAGTTATTATCAAAAGGTTCACTAAATGAAAACGTCTATAATCTCTAAACGTGTTGAACTAAGTAACAGAGTGTGCACAATTTGCAATGAAGACGATATTGAGGATGAATTCCATTTTTTTCATTTGTTTGCCAATAATACGATCATTTAAGAAAATTCTTTCTAAAAAGTATGACTATTTACGCCCATGTATGCAAAGGTTGGTGCATAATTACAATCATTAGAATCGTCTCGTAATAAAAAATTGCAATTAAAAAGTTCAATAAATGAAAACGTCTCTAATCTGGTCCAGTGTGGTCATTCAGTTCTCATTTCCAGCTAAAAGATCAGCATACGTCATTTCAACCTACGCAAATTACGAACTGATTAACTGAGCTTTGTGGGGTTTGGTAATGCTTAGTGTGGAAAACATATTGCTCTCTTCCAACAGAGCCCTATAACCTAGGGAGCGTTCGAACTGCTTTTTCTACGTGATGAACACTCTACATGATCAACGGAGTCGCCTAGCTAGAGAACAAAAAAACTACCCCATACAACCTTTTAGACTAAAGAATCATGCAGCAAAACCTAAGACTACATTGTGTTTGATAGTCTTTGTAATCATAAAAATCGTCTCGTTTGTAGGGTTTTAGAATCATTTCAAAAGTTCGATAGGGGAATTACTTTTAATCCAGCTGGAGTCATTTGGTGCTCACTTTCCGCTAATATATGAGACGTCATTCAACTCACCTCAATTATAAACCTCTTACGCAAATTCTAATTTTTCTGAAGTAACCTTTGTAAATCGTTTTTTTTTTTTAATTTTGATGATGTTTACCAACTTGAGTCATTCTTTTCTATCCGAACTCTACTTATTGAGGTAGCATATGGTCCTTGATCGTGTATTTCTCCACACAAGGCAAGTGAGCCGGAATCCTGATTGGCTTACTCAAAGGACGTTCTCGGTAGTTTTATCTGCGCACTTTATCTGCACATCCAAGGGAGATAATAATCTGTTACCGTGGAGGCAATCGTATCTACTCGGCAATCCCCGTAACAAGTCGGTAGATATACCTCGTAGGCAATCGGAACACCTCGGCCATTTCTTAAAATAACCTCGGAGGCAATGGGGAGCCATTTTTGAAAGTAGGTCAGCAACGAAGGGCATGTCCGTTTGCAATCGTATCTACTCGGAACAAGCCGGGGATTACCGAGAAAAGCCGATTGACAAAATATGAAACAAAGATGTGTTGATATGATCATCTTTAATGAAAAGGGTAAAAACAACATTCAATGGTGATATATAGCCAATTTGTGTGTATCTAAAATACATATTTAGTGCCTGTGTGCATTTTGAGTTATCCGCCGGAAATAAGGCGAATTACCCCAGGATTTCTGGTGTATTCATGTACTGCCTACGAGGTATATCTACCGACTTGTTACGGGGATTGCCGAGTAGATACGATTGCCTCGTAGGCAGTACATGAATACACCAGAAATCCTGGGGTAATTCGCCTTATTTCCGGCGGCTAACGCAAAATGCACACAGGCACTAAATATGTATTTAAATACACACAAATTGGTTATATATCACAATTGAATGTTTGTGTTTACCCTTTTCATTAAAGATGACCATATCAACACATCTTTGATTCATATTTTGTCAATCGTATTTACTCGGCAATCCCCGGCTTGTGCCGGGGATTTCCGAGTAGATACGATTGCAAACGGACATGCCCTTCGTTGCTGACCTACTTTCAAAAATGGCTCCCCATTGCCTCCGAGGTTATTTTAAGAAATGGCCGAGGTGTTCCGAATGCCGTGGAGGTAGCCTAGAGCACCGTTGGTTTATCGCGGACTAAGCTAATGCGGGTATGCATGGGCCAGGCCTCCAGGCTACCGAGGAGGTACTTGCATAGTAGTCGGATAAACGTTTTTATTCTGATGAAATTTACTGTATGCATTTTTTTCAAAGAATAATCATAGTATCTTTAAACCTATAAAAGGTTATTGACATAATTCTCTTATATATCATGCATATTAAGCCCCCAGCTTCTATTTTTCAAGTTTAAAGTTATTTTAATCGTTTTTGGACTAGGGTGCGTTAGCACCTTAGTCCATTGAAGTTACATACCACTTTCTGAGGGACGGTACTTTATCGATACACAAACAGTGGTCTGACACGAATTACTCATTCACACTCATGCGAAATCATCGAATTGGTCAAACATTCGCCATCGAAACGCTGAAAAGCATGGAAGCCCATTTAACCTTTTTTGGAAGAAAGATATCAATTTCAGAAACTTTAGAATAGAAAAATTCAAAAAGGTATTTTGTTCAGTGACAAAGACTGATTAATTCAGCACTTAAACGTGTGTCACCTACAGAACATACTGGCTGACATATTCCTTTTAAAGTTGAGCTCTTAACTCTTATAGTGCTGGACCCAACTTCATGCTCATGCAAACAAGTTAGATCCAGGCCAGCCGCCAAGTACACTGGTGACTGGCCTGTGATATAAACTGTGTGTTACTCTGATTATCTTTCCTCAACAAAATTAATTAGACATTTAAGGTTTTGGAAAGCAAAAGACACAAAAATCTATTTGTAGAAAATTACCCAACAATCTAAGGGTAAATGATGAATATCTAACGAGAATCACTGTCTTAATTCAACAACCCAAGCCTTTTCTGTTCGCAATCCAAATCGGAAGTCGTAGCACGGGGATATTTTAAAAGGATGTTCTCCATTTCAAATCTCACACAACTACTGATCGTTCAGCAATTACACGTCGATTATCACTGGGCTTCAAGCATGAGTGTGGTACTCATTCTGCAATCGGTACTACTCGGGTATTTCCGTGAGCTGAGAAATACACATTGGATAAACCCGATGTGTTCAGATTTCTCACCCTGTTGATCTATAAACAAAAGGGTGCTGGTAATGAATGGCGTCATATAGATAAGAGGAGACGAATTGGTTGAAATATGCAATGACCCTATAATACACTCTAATAAACATATCATTAAACTCAAAAGAATACAAATAAAATTGGAAACACTTTGGTTTTACTTTTTTTTCAATCCCGGGGTTTAATATTGCAGACGATATTTGTAATCACCTTCGAAAAGTTTTCGTGGCGAAAGTTCTCGCAAAGCCTGTCCATCACACAAACTTCTCAATTAGTATCGTGTTTTGCGAACTGTTTTATTAGATTTCCTTAACTGGGAAGTTTGTCGAAGAAATGTTAATTCTGAAAGGAGATAACTCTATCGGGCTTATTTAAAAGTAGCCTACTCATACGCAAAATGACGCATCAAAGACTAGCGTTGTCTCTGTTTTATTGATATCAAATATAAATCGCATATGTTTGGTCAATTACTAAGAAGAGTCGCTTCAATGTATTGTAGTCCATTTGCTCTTATTGATATCTCTAAAATGAGTCCATACTTTATCTAAAATACATCCGTTTGGTATGGGAGCATACATGGGGCAGGCTAAATCTGCTTCTTTACTATGAAACCACAAAAAGGAAAAGAGGTTGTGTAGCAGACGACTATACTAGATAAATTTTCTTGGCTCTTACATTGACATAAACACTCGCTGGAGTATACGAGTTTGAGAATACGTGTCTATGTAGTTGGTTGGGGATCGGTTTTAACGTTGTTTCAACACTATATTAGTCGTACCACAGTGGTCAGCACGGCAGCGCTTTACATACGTTTAAACTGAGCGGAAATATTAATCAAGGTGAATACTAACCCATTACCCCATTGTACCACACGTTACCGCACCTCTCACAAATGACTTTTAAAACCAATGCGGCGAAATAACTCCATTATTACAATTGTTTATAACTTATATCAGAGGGAAGAGGTTGTTTCTTAAATATTAAATGCTCTTGCATTGAAAGTTAAAAAAGTCACAAATCCCCATGTCGGAAAATATCATGACTGTGCCATGTCATAAGGCTCTAAATAATCCAGAAGAACTCGTAGGTAATTGGTTTGTCAGAAGCACTTCGATTGAATATATGATGGCAAAAAGCTATACTACAACGAAATTTGGTGCCAATGCTATAAAATCGGCAATATTGTGATGTTTGTAAACTAAACAGGTTGGTGCTTGGATGATGGAGGTATTTCAATTAAAAGAAACCAAATTCAATTGTTGCCCAAAGGGTAAGAATACTTCTGTGATAGCTGAGTTTTGTTACGATCTCATAAATTAAAAATCTACCTGTAGTATCTTTTTTAATTTAAACTAGCAAATTTAAAGCCACATGAGAGTCGGTGGAAATTCTTTATTTGTAAGATCAAGTTTTGATTGACTCAAACCAAAAAACCTTTCGATTCTTATAAGCTCTTTGTTTAAACTAAGAGGCCGTGTTGTAAATACGGATTCAGTGAATATGTTTTAGGAACTAAAACGCTCTTTTGGACTAAATGCGTCCCTGAATGCAAAACCCACCGTAAATGTCAGTCGCAGTAACTACGACGTATCACGGTACAATAATTAATGCAACAGTATCATAATAATCTAAACGGTACCAACAATAAAGGGTGGAATGAAGATATACACTAGTAGTTAAGCAAGAGAAAAACATCCTATATAATGAGATATTTCTGCACGGCATTTAATTCAAACAAATGCTTTCGAATGTCAAAGTAAGTTGATGTTCATGCATTGATAATCATAGCATTTCAAGGATTCAGCTAGTCTTCAGCTATAGTCTTACACTAAACCCTTATTATCTACATGCAGGTTTCTGATCTGGAAATGTTTTTGGACATACCACTTTTTGAGGGACGGTACTTTATTGATACACAAACAGCGGTCTGACCCCAATTACTCATTAGCCATCCGTCTTCACTGTGCGGACTGCGGACTAATACCTTCTTAGAAGTAGGAATGTCCAGATGTTCGAAAAATAGACTATCGTTCAGTCTCTGTTAACAGAAATAAAGATTATAGTAATAGTGGTAAAAGGAGCAGCTGTTTTCCTCGAGATGTTGCCCAAAGAACTTTTGCAATGTTTCCTGAATCATCTTGCTTTAAACGCACCTTAGTCCTTCAGCGCTATCAGCGCTATCAGCGCTTTGATTATAAATGTTTTTTCAAATAGGGTTACCATAGAAACTGTCATATTACAGAAAAACTAACGCGTCAAAATGTATTTTTTTGCATTCTGTATTTCACGATTAAAATTTTCTTTACATGCTGAAAAATAAGAAAATTCTATGAAAGGATTTTTTAAATATCTTCATTTATTTGTAAATTGTAATATATCTATCAATTTTCGTTTGAAAAACTGATTTTGATTACAAAAATTGTTCAGAATGTAATAATTTGAAATAACATTGAATCATAAATTATTGAATGTATGAATTCATGTTTTTGTGTTAATAAACCTTCCAGAGATCAGTCTTCTATCTTTGAAGATGGTATGGTCATTTCGACATTTTTGTCCTTAACGGTTACCATGGAAATTGCCATTTTACGAAAAAAATAACTCGCCGACCTGCATTTTTCTTTTCATTTTTGAATTCACTATAAAATCTTAAATAAAATATAAAAAACTAAGAAAGTTCTATGAAAGGATTATTTTCTTATAAAACTGTAGAGCATCTGGAACATGTCCTTAATTATTCTTATATTCCTAGAAAATCCTATTGCTGGTCCATGTATTCTCTTCGCTTTATAGTCTACGGAACCATACAAATAGTGTAAACAACATACTAACTAACCCAAAACGCGTTTAAGGTTAATAAACAAATACATTCCTTGTTCGCATGTAGAATATTTTAGTTAGAATCAATTATGTAATTTGACATCAAATTCATATAGTCAACATATAAACCTATTTAGTGGCTGAAGAAACGTCGTCCATGGCAATTAATTCAACACCCGGTGACAAACCGGGTAAAGTAAATATCAATGTTCCCTTTGTTGAACATGCATAGCCCTCAGGAATCAAGAAGAAGCCGGATAGAGGATTCCTTTAACAAATTGTTTTCTTCGTGTCATATCAGTTTCATTTAGTGTCATGTTGTCATGATATGTTCTCAACCTTAATGCTTAAAAAGGAGAGCTCGTCATAGCAATATTCGGGTCAACTTGTATACGTGCCAACTTGTGTGGATGCGAGTAGAGAAAAGAAAAAAAACGAAAAAAAGAGAAATTTGTTGTTCAAAATCAGCATCAACTTAATTGGGAGATTAGTTCTTGGACGACTTTATCTGTTTATATGCTCACGAAATAAGAATGATATAGTGTTTAATGGAAACCTTTCTTGAAGTCGAAGAAACAATTGCACTAAGAAATAATTTGTTTATTATGATCCATTAATGCTTTTGTCGTAAAGTTTTCAAATACCCTTATCTGTAGAAGCATCTATAGATCTATAGACCTTTGTGTTGAGAAAATGGATTCATGATATCCATTATATGTCAACATCCTGCAAAAACATGGTTTACGAATAGATTGAATGAAATGAATTGATTGAAGATTTTCAGTGCTTATATTCATGAAACCCTATTACTGTTAACTATTTTCTAGATAGGATAGAGAGAATTTGCCTCTTCATAATCCGTAAACCCAAACTCATGACACCGTGTAATCGAACATATTGGATAAAGTGTTGTAACATGTATTCATTACATGTATTGCCTGTGCACTCACGTGAATTCTTGGATACGATAAAAATGGTGATGTTCAAATTAGGAGGGGGCATTGGCACCTTAGGAAAACAACATTCCAGCAACATCGCCTTTTATGGATTATTGCTTTGCGCAACTGTTTCGTAACTGCACCATAACCAAAACAGGAGATCCATACCGTGACAGGACTTCGAGTTTCTAGCAGTACAGTAAATCTCGGACAAGGCGTCCCTTTACGGTGTCATCATATCAAGGCTAAACAGATATAATCGTTTACAGTTGTGCTAGCAACATCAAGGTTGGCCTATACGTCGGTGGCGTCATGTGGTCTTTTCGGATGAGTCGAGGTTCTGTCTGCGATTCTGATAGAATCGGCGTGGGGAGAGATACAAATGCATCACTATCTTGGAGCATGATTTCTTTTAGCGTGGGGTGGTGTTTATTACGGTGGGAGAATATAACTTGTTCTTGTTTCTGGAAACCTGAATGGACACATTGATGAAATTTTTCGTCCTGTTGTTGTCCCATTTGCACATAGAATTGGTCAAAACTTTGTCTTCCAGGATAATAATTTCTGACCCCCACAGAGCTCGTGTTGCAGTTGACTTCGTCAGGAAACAGGGCATCTTGACAATTCAGTGATCTGCGAAATAATCAGACCTCTCTCCCATTGAGCATGTATTGGATGTTGTTGGTAGGAGAGTCCGCGCACGTCTCCCCATCGCCCCATACCAGCCAATCTTCAGAAATTTGGTGCAACACTTCAGGAGAAATGCTCCCCCCTCCGATGTCGTGCATGTATTTCTGCTTGTGGGGGTCATACCCGATCTTGATTTTGATTGAATATCTGGTCTGTGTTTTAAACGAAATTAAAGATACCTCAATATTGAATTTAGGCGTGCCCTTATTTTTTTAACGCATAGTGTACTCCATGTGTAATTCAATGAGTGTACACTTAATTTTGAAAAGCTGGGACATAGTGAGAAAGGGGCAATAGAATAGTACTACTTTTGCTGCTTTTACCAATATGTTTCTTACTTTATTTCATTTATTGTTTTTTAAGTTAACAAAACAAATGCAAAACGTAACAAAATACCACATGAATATTGTATTGCTTGTGTCATATATTTCGTTTTTCTTATATAGGCATATATGGATTTCGGTACCTTATTTAAGTGATTGTCTTTATATATAAGTTATCTAATACAAAAAGGTGTGTTTTGTCTTTGATTTAAGTTTAAGAGAACAAGCTTTGCCAGATAATATCGAATTCCAGCATATAGGAATGCATTGACATGAAAAAAAAAAATTCTTTAGTTTTGATGGGTGGGTGGGGTAAGTTGACCCCTTTCAATTTACAATATTTATAGGAATAAATCAATTCTAGAAGGCAAACTGATGTGAATGATAAATAAACATGTAGATAGAGTATACCGCTTGTCAAAACATCATTTTGTGTGAATTGTTGGGGTTTTGTTCCAATTTGGTAGATATATACAAATATGCGATTTTTTCCAAAAGGCCTGAAAGTAGCAAAAATAAAACGAGTTTTTAACCAATTTCCCCTGAAGGGATTTTGGAGGACTTTTTTTCTGTCATCTCTTATACATTCATGATGACTTTAAAAGAGATTTCGTTTCTGTTGCAATTAGTTGACGGTTGAGTCCATTTTTTTCATAGGATGACTGGACTAGCATGCTATATAGATTTATATCACATCGATGTAATACGGCTTAACTAATCGTGTACAAATGTCCTTTTAATAGAAGTGTTAACAAATGACGTCTCTTTCTAATTTCTCTAAAGTCTGTGAAAAGAAATGTGTTAAATGTGATGCAATTGCCGTGACTTAAATGTCATACATAACAACACATTGTTCAAAATTGAACACGTGTTTGGTTGTTCCATAAACAGTTGTGGAAATGTCAAATATAATTAGGTACACATAGTGTATACAGTTGCATGGATGTTAGTACTTAAACACACTGGATTTACATTAAAATACAACTCGTCCATTAGTAATTTGTTTTGGGAAAGAGTTACCATTGTCTTTAAAGTAAAAGTTGTTATTTTGTATCATAACAAACTTGTCGTATACACAGGGGAAACTGGCTTTGGAATATCCAAGTTTAGACAAAGTTAAAGTGTTTTGGTTCGACTGATCACAAACCGAGTAAACGTGTGACTTTTTGTTATCCCAGCCGAATCGAGTTGGATTGTTCTTGTTTTAGACAAAAGTTGTTGTGCTGTGTTTTTGCGAACGAGCTTTAAATTGAAAACCCTTGTTTTAAATATCTCAGTGTAAATTAAAGGTGTAATTCTTTTTGGATTATCTTTTACTTTTACAGATTATCAAAGAAAAAAAAAATAAGTCATATTGTTTAGTTTGGTATTATCTTGTGCTTTCATCGATGTACAGAGAAACAGATTAAGTGAGTTTTGATTTGGATTAGCGTGTACTTTTTTTCAATTATCAGAATACAAACCAAATGATATTGTTTTTGTTTTGAATTAATTTGTGTTTTTGAATTATCAGGGTCGACCTATACATATCAAGTAACATTTAACATACACTTGCCGTCTTGTTCGTGATTGACGAAGAAAAATAATCAAGTTATATTCCTTCTCGAGTGTAGCAGACGGGGATATACCGCGCATACATTATAATTCTACGATGACGGAAGGAAATACGGTTTGTATTAAAATGAAGTATATCTTTACCCAGTTGTTTCTAAGTGACATGCATTTTTTTGAAAAATGCGGTGTTTTTTTGAAAAACGCAGTTCGTTGCAATTCAACATGCAACAAAGTCATACCTTTTCATCGAAGAAGATCCATTGGCTGCAGTCCATATTAATCATTGTGGCAAAAGGATTGGTTGCTCCAATTAGCAATTCATTATTATGTTGCAATTGTTTATACAAAATAAAGACTATGATGGTTTTTTTTCTCTTGGTCATGTTTACATTGTCGTCTGCTTTTGCTTTCAATTTGGACCTGTCTCCTATGTTTATGCATATGTGAAAATGTGTGTAATTGATGTACTACTCATGCAAACTGTTAATCATAGACGTCATCAGCCTAATGCACATCGGTCATAAAGTGTAGGATTTTTTTTTATCTTAGAACACCTTAATTATTACAGGGAAAGTTGTGTAATTAACCACTGTTTCATCCATGTTGGCTTCAATTCTGTCTTGCTTTATATTTTCTTAAAAAACCTATGGTGCTGTGGAAGAACGTCGGTCTCTGGTACCGATAGTCCCTGGTACGATCCCCGTTAGCGGCGACGTGATAATACCGGGACTAACTCACAGATCGGCACGAGTGCTGGTGTAGTATCCAGGAAGCAGTCCTCGAGAGTGAATTTGATAAACGTCAAGATTCCGACACATTTCATGTAAAATAAATCCCCTGATCTCTCTACTGTTTTTCATTGATCGTGGACCGTGCTGTTTTTATATTTTACATACATGCCAATTTAATTGCTCTGAACATACTAGGCCATGAGCCAAGAACACTTTTGCTCCCCCCCAAAGGGGAATTTTGAAGGTTATGTTTTTCTTGAACTTTGGGCTATAGGGCATAAGCAGGCAAAAGATTGCAAAGTTCCGTGGGGATTTGAAGATGGGCTTATCAGTAAATTATAGCCTATATGAGAAAATCTTTAAAAATGATTTCCTCTCAATCCATAAGTCCTAGAGCTTTGATATTTGGTATGTAGCACCATATACTGGTCCTCTACCAAGTTTGTTAAATTCATTACCGCTGCCCCAAAAATGGCCCCGCTCTTGGGGCTTATCAGTTTTACATTGCCTTAATTATGTAGAAAAATGTTTAAAAATATTCGTTATCTAAAAATCTTTTTGATCTAGAGTTTTAATTTTTGATATGTAGCATAATTTATTGATCCTCTTCAAATTTTGCTAAAATGATGACCTTTTGGCCTTAGATGGCCCTTCCCTAGGGGCTTATCAGTTTAACATAGCCTTATATAGGAAAATATTTAAAAATCTTTTTCTCTAGAGCCATGAGGCCTATAGCTTTGATATTTGGTATGAAACATCATCTACTGGTCCTCTACTAAGCTTGTTTAAATCATGACCCCTTGGCCAAAAATGGCCCCGCCCTAGGGGCTTATCAGTTTTATATTTCCTTAATTATATAGAAAAAGGTTTAAACATCTTCTTAAGGTTCAGTTGACCCAGAGTTTTGATATTTGGTATGTAGCATCATCAATTGGTACTCTGCAAATTGTGATAAGATTATGACCTTTCGGCCTTAAATTGCCCTGCCCCTGTGGCTTATCAGTTTATCAAAGCCTTATATAGGGCAACATTTTAAAATCTTCTTTTCTGGAGCCATAAGGCCTTTAAGCTTTGGTATTTGGTATGTAGCATCACTTTCTGATCCTCTGCCAAAGTTGTTCATATCATGACCACGGGGTTTAAAATGACCCTGCCCTAGGTGGCTTATCAGTTTTAGATAGACTTATATAATAAAATATTAAGAAATTTCTGGAGCCTATAGCTTTGATATTTGGTATGAAACATCATCTACTGGTCCTCTACTAATCTTGTAAAAATCATGACCCCTGGGCCAAAAATGGCCCCGCCCTAGGGGCTTATCAGTTTTATATTTCCTTAATTATATAGGAAAAGGTTTAAACATCTTCTTCTTAAGGTTCAGGTGACCCAGAGTTTTGATATTTGGTATGTAGCATCATCAATTGGTACTCTGCAAATTGTGATAAGATTATGACCTTTCGGCCTTAAATTGCCCTGCCCCTGGGGCTTATCAGTTTATCAAAGCCTTATATAGGACAAAATTTTAAGATCTTCCTTTCTGGAGCCATAAGGCCTTTAAGCTTTGGCATTTGGTATGTAGCATCACTTTCTGATCCTCTGCCAAAGTTGTTCATATCATGACCACGGGGTTTAAAATGACCCTGCCCTATGTGGCTTATCAGTTTTAGATAGACTAATATAACAAAATATTTAGAAATTTCTGGAGCCACATTTCCTAAGGCTTTAATGTCTGGTATGTTGCATCATCTACTGGTCCTCTACCAAGTTCGTTCAATTCATGACCTCTTGGCCGACAATGTTCATACACTATGGGCTAATCAGTTATACATGGCAGTATGTAAAAGATCTTTAATAATCTTCTTCTCTGGAACAATATTGCCCAAAGCTTTGATAATTTGTATGTAGCATCATCTACTGGTCCTCTACTTAGATTAATTCAATCTTGACCGCTTGGCCTTTAATGGCCCATTTAAGGGGCTTATTAGTTATAAATAGCAGTTCACAAGAAAGTATTTAATTATCTTCACGTCGACACTCTTTAGACAGCTTTTTGAGACTCTCTGTATAATTATTTAATTGATTATTTCCTTTCTGAAAGAGATTGAAATTTACAATTTAAATCATGACCCCTGCCCTAGCATGGCCCACCCGACATGTAGCTGCATATCAGTTTTACATAGCAGTATATAAGAAAAACTTTATAAATCTTTATATCTCTTGTTATCCTCTATCAATATTGTTCAAGTCATGACACCTGGTGTAAAAAGCCCCCCTCCCGGTATATCAGTTTTACATAAATGTAAGTAAGAAAAAACTAAAATTCCTCAGCAGTCAAAAATTTAACTGACAACTGGCATCATCGCCTCTTTGTTCCGTAATTTTCAACATCCAGGTTTTTGGGCACGTAACATGTCAAATCGTCTAGACTGTATTGAGTAAATGCAAATCACTATCCTTTTAGGCAATATGGCTCCAGAGAAGATTATTAAATATTTTCTTACATAATACTATGTATTACTGATAAGCCCATTGCATATAAACATTGTAGGCCCAGGGGGTCATGATTAAAACAAACTTGGTGGAGGACCAGTAGATGATGCTACATACCAAATATCAAAGTTCTAGGCCTGGTGGCTCCGGAGAAGAATATTATTGAATTTCTTTTTATATACTGCTATGTATAACTGATAAGCCCGTAGGGCGTGACAACTGAAGGCACAGTAGTCATGATTTTAATTAAACACTTTGTAGAGGAACAGTAGATGATGCTACATACCAAACATCAAAGCTTTAGGGAATTTGGCTCCAGAAAAGCGTAAAGACTTTTTATATAAGGCTTTGCAAAACTGATAAGCCCATAGGGCGGGGCCATTTTAGATCCGGGGGTCACGATTTGAACATATTTGGCAGAAGACCTTAATGTGATGCTGCATACCAAATATCAAAGCTTAAGGCCTTATGACTCCAGAAGAGAAGATCTTTAAATATTTTCCTATATAAGGCTATGTTAAACTAATAAGCCCCTAGGACGGGGCCATCTAAGGCCCAAAGGTCAAGATTTTAACAAGCTTGGTGGAGGACCAGTAGATGATGTTTCATACTAAATATCAAAGCTCTAGGCCTCTTCGCTCTAGAGAAAAAGATTTTTAGATATTTTCCAATATAAGGCTATGTTAAATTGATAAGCCCCTAGGGCGGGGCCATCTGAGACCCAAAGGTCACCATCTTGTCAAAATTTGAAGAGGACCAATGCTACATACCAATTAAAACTCTAGGTCAAATGGATCCTTAGAAAACGAAGATTTTTAAGCCCTTTTCTACATAAATAAAACTGATAAGCCCCTATGACGGAACAATTATTTGGTCCACCGGTAATGATATGAACAAACTCGGTAGAGGACCAGTAGATGATGTTACATACCAAATATCAAAGCCCTAGAACTTATGGATCAAAAGGAGAAGCTTTTTTTAAAGATTTTCTCATATAGGCTATATATTGCTGATAAGCCCAATTTCAAAGTCCCATAACTCCATGAAGCCCCAACGGAACTTTGCAATCTTTCGTCTGCTTATGCCCCATAGCTAGAGGGTCAAGAAAAACATAACCTTTAAAATTCCCCCTGGGGGGTGGGGGGGGGGAGCAGGGCCTTTTCTGAATCAAGGTCTGTACTCACACAGATTGTGCAGAAAATCCATTGTAACTAACTGCTACAGGAAATATCCCATGCCCGGTCTAGCAAACGATAGGTTGTTCCTCGCGTAAGCCTAAACGTTAAACCTTAGTCTTGAACGTATTGATATTTAAGTATTTCTTCATTTTTCAGGATATTTTTAAGAATGCAAACTGCAAAAAAGGAAAAATGGTTATAGCAAACAGCATGTATTTGCGAACGCTCTAGACATTTTGTACGACTTCATACGATATTATTGTTCATAAGTGTAAATAGTAAACGAAGAGGTATCCCAGAAAGGTGTTACATAAGTGTTGAGTGCCAAAACATATCTTTGTCTTAAGCGCAAAATTCGCCTCGGTGGTTTTTGTGAAATATACGTCCACAAAAGCTTATGATAATCGTGAAATAAAATGTGTTCGTTAAGTAACGCATATTTGTATGTTTATGTGGAAAACAGTCGGTGGCTCGATTCAACCATTTTTTTTTATTTAAAGTTAAGGTTAAGATCTTTCCTCCATCTCTCCATCGAATACAGACGAGAGTCAATGTTTTGAATTAAATCAGAGGACATTTATTAGAAGACAATCTACTGATTTTTAATAATATACTTATGAAAAAAAAAATACCTGCTCGTAAGAAGCGATGAAGCATGAAATATATGTCATTTTATGCAAAGCCAACCCTCTCATTCATGAAGATCCGTATTTGAAAGCAACATCTGACGAAATTAATATCAAGTATGAAACATGCATAAACAGTAAGGTATTAGGTAAAAACCCATATTCAAAAAGGTTGAAAATACTCTTGAGAAGCAGTTTCACATTTTTTTGACAGTAGTTTCTCAAATACTTAGGCAAAAATGTACGTTTGATATGTCAACTGATAGTGAACTGACTAAACCATTTACCAAACGCCAAATTTTCAACTGTCTCAAATTGAAAAAGTTTAGAGACGACATTTCAATATATGACGAAAGTGAAAAATAATCTTCTGTTATGTACTGTGTATTACGATTTCAATCGTCTGCTGTAACCCACGTATATATAGGGTAAAACTCATCCTGGCGAAACACGACCACAATATCTTTATTTGAGGTAGATTTGTACACAATCTTTATCACCAAACGATGTCATTTCAAATATGGGGATATATGTTAGAGCTTAACGTGGGTCCCACTCGAAAATGGTACGTTTTATCATTTTTAGCATACTTGTATCAATTTTTTGTAGTGTTTTAAGTAAATCCTGCTATGAAAGTTCACCTGGAATTCTGATTGGTTTGTCACTCTTCAATTACGTTCAGAGAACACATGTTTTATTCATTTGCTGATCGTAATAGCTTCCATAGTGTTATCGTCGGTTACGAAACGCCACGTTATGAAAGCTAGATGACTTGAAATATGTCAATCCCTTTCAATATATGTTAACGCATTACCACCTAACGCCACATGTTTTCGTCTTTCAGCAGACGACTTTCAAAAAGCATTGTTGCAAAAGGAGAAACTACTTGTCACAAGCAATTTCTCCTTTTGCCACAATGCTTTTCTAATCTATTCACATATCACAACAGCAGAACTGAAAGGTTTTTCACATGTTTGCAAAGCTTTTCGAAAGACAACTGCTTCAAGTGAAAAAATGTCGTCTGCAGGTGGTAAAGATTAGAAATAGTGACAGGTCCCAAAATGGCAAGCAACAGTAGGTAACATTAGCAAAGTATGAAAATAAATACATGTACATTATGCTACTTGATAGAAATCATTGTGACGGAAGGAGAAATTGCTTGGTAGGAGCAATTTCATCTTCTGTCTCAAATATTGCATATGTCTTCTACTACGGGAACTGCAAACCGTGTACGTTAATAGAGGGGAAAGTTTGTATGACCGAAAGTTTGAACTTACGACTTTGCCAACGAATTCTTGTCACATTTATACAACAGCCCTTTTAACCCGATTTGTTTGTTTGGGGTATGTGAAGCCCACTTTTTGACCTGTTAAATAGCGTCGGCAGTTTACACACCCATGACCCCTAGGTCCAAACTAGTACTTCCGTTTTACCCCAGCACACTCATCACCCAGATGGCTACGATAGGATTAAATTACTTACGTAGGTTTTGGCATAAAAAATTATTAGTATTAGGCTAGGAAAGCCAAAAAGTGTTCAGTGTTACAAAACATAATTTTCTAAATTCATTCTTTTGCAAAAGCCCAGTGGCTCTGTGGTAGAGCGCTGTCTTCCAAACCCAAGGGTCGTGGGTTGGGTCGAGCCTGAACCAATAGGCCTAGAGATGGTAGAAGCGATCGATTACTCTGATACTATATGTTATGGTCATTCTATTATTTAAGTTGCTATGATAACGTTAAAAGTTATTATAACTGTTATATTTATGTCAACGATCCTGTAATACGTGTCCTAACCCATCATTAGGACATTGAGTAATGATACTTGCACAATGAGTAACGGCAATATAATATCAAGATATTTCCATCACCATGAGGTTGATTTCGTTTTAACCATTTACCAAACGTTAATTTTTCGACTGTCCCAAATTGAAAGAGTTTGCAGACGACATTTCAAAATGGGATGAAATTATGAAAAGGAATCTTCTGATAGGACAGAGTCGGGCTCTACCTCCACCATCTGTATACGAACCCAAAACCCTTGGCCATTTCTAATAAGGTTGATTTATTCTTTGGTATATTCTTATCTAAAACGACGTTTGACCAGTTTGTTGCAGACGACTCTAGAAAACATTGCGGGGGAAAGGCTCTTAACGAGCAATTTCTCCTTTTCCCACAATGTCTTATGTCCCATCAGAAAATTATTTTTCAATTTAATCACATTTTGAAATGTCGTCAGCAAACTCTCAAACTTTCAATTTGGGACAGTAAAAAATTTGGCGTTCGGTAAAGGGTTAATAAGTATCTTGTATAGTCGCCCACGAAGTTTGCATGAGTGTACAAAATGCATCCATGAGAGAGTGTACACCCGAAGTATTGAGGCATCATCGCATGGGCCCGGTCATTACCAATGATCCATTCGAGAATTTGCGACTTGTCCGAATTGAAACCAAACGCAGGCGACAAAATGAACAAAATGAAGCTTAAAAGTTTACATTTCCTTTAAGATATTGGGTAGAAACCATCGTGACTGAAATAACAATTTGCTCATTGGCTCAAAAACGAGATATCACGGTGTAGAAATATGTTGAAGTCCGTCCATGGCTTATCCCTTTACCAAACAATAACGACATCTGACCTGATTGTTGCAGACGACTTTTGAAAATATTGTAGGGAACGAGCAATTTCTCCTTTTCCAACAATGTTTTCTGCTCCATCAGAAGATTATTTTTCAATTCCATCCCATTTTGAAATATCGTCTGCAAACTCTTTGAATTTGGCACAGCCAAAAGTTTGTTGTTTGGGAAAGGGTTGCAAACAGACAGCGCAGTTAGTCTCGTTTTTATCTGATACCATTAGCCATGTAATAGTCGTGGCTATGAATAGTTACTTCGTTAATTACGGATAAATTTATACCCAGCGTCTGTGATATGAATATGAATTAATTGACTGTTCCGTATAGACGAGTCCCCGTATATAGACACGATGTTTTCTGAAGTCATTTGCTGCGTGTGTGTCAAAGCCGGGTATAACTGAGTAAAGGTTTTAAAGGTGCTTGTTCACAGATGTGGGTAAATTTGGAAGTTACAAGTTAACTTCTTTAAAACTGCCCAACATATTTACTGTTAAATGATACGCACCAAACAATAGTCATTGGAATCAAGACTATGTCGTTTTTAATTATCTAAAGTATGTATACAGTTAATGAACATGTTTTTTTTTAACCCAAAAGAGTAATATCGCTTTTGAGATCTACCACATATAAACTGTACATATTTAGACAAATTGACGGTTCCTGAATTAATTGTGCTTTCAATAGCTACCTTTAATTGTTCAACAAAGAACAATACAAAAACTGTATTGTTTCAACGACACTTTTTTTTTGACTTCCAAGTGTTCTCTTCTGTGAACAAGCACCTTTAAAATCGATCTCTAAATGTGGAATAAACCCTTTATAGACCTACAGCGAAGGAGCATGCTTGATCTTTGACTTTTTGCTGCACAATACCTTTACTTTGACACATCTTGTGCAGCAATCCTTAAAGATCAAAAGAAAAATTTCCCATATTGAGCAAATTATTAATGTTTTAGATTGATTTCTATTAATCCTTTATCAAATACATGTACCATAGATAGATTGTACTTTTTGTGTTATTTCCATTGTCGTCTACTGTTGCTTTCAATTCAGACGTCAAAACAGCGTTAGAAAGAAATCATTAAATTTAAAACAATGTATAGACATCATTGTGACAAAACGATAAACGAGCAATTTATACATTTGTCACATTGATTTCTAAGACTTATGCATAACTTTCGCCAAACTGAGATAGTATACAGTAAAATGGTTACTAGTGTTCAAAAAGAAAGAAAAAATTAGTGTAAAAAATGATACAGGTATTTAATCTAGCATCATCTTTGTTTCTGGTGCATTCTTAACCTGTCTAAAAACTCCCCGTGCACCACTTATATGTTTTGGCACTGTTGGAAATCTACAAAACCTGTCAGCTAGTTACCTGTCATGCAAAAATAGACAGTTATCAACAAAATAAAACGAACCTGAACTGTCTGCATTTATAGTGCCATGTACTTACCTCCTTCTATTGTTCGGTGATTGTGAAAGATGTCTTAGCTGAATCAGACTTTTATCACGGGCTGATCAAATGTGGACATTTACTTCCTCGTAACGTTGTGGTCACAGTATAGGTCGGGGCCTGTCTCACAAAGATTCGTACGAAAGAATTCGTCGTAAATGCAAATATAAAGAGGAAGAAAATACATCAGAAAAGTGTTGACTTAGATGTGAGCGACACATGAGCCCTACCTGTGAAATATTAATCGGACTTTGAAACGTACGTCTATATCTCGTTCACCCAAAACAAAGTCAACTTGAGAATCATGGGTCACGACAATTCTGTAAACTTAAAGTTATAATCTTTTTGAGACAGTCCCATGGAATTGAGGTAGAATACACATAATCCGCCATTTTGAAACATTTTCTTTCGTCGCACAACTTCGGTTGTTCTCGGTATACATCGATCTGAGTCGGAACTATTCGTATTAAACCGAATGGTTCCGGTCCCGACCGATGTATGCCAAGAACAACCGAAGTAATCCAACAAAAGAAAATGTTTCAAAATGGCAAAGTATGTGTATTCTACCTTTTTACCATTTCTACCATATATCACGAATTGTACACATGGTGATCCTCGATTATCTTTATGTTAGTTTTCTGTAGTTTCTTATAATTCAGACAAGTTTCAAAATCCCAACGTCCCCCATGATCAGCTTAAAAGTCTCAAAGAAACGTCTTAAATTCACTTTAAATTAGATTACGTCTTTCATGTAACCATTTGAACGACATACTAGCATTAAATCACTGTTGAGCGAGCGGTTGGTTGATGACAGACTGAGCAAGATCCTAACGCTATGTTCAATGTACAGTAGAATATCTACACCTCGAACTTCTGATTGTCGAAGTAAAAATGGGGTCCGGAATTGTTTGTTCCTTAATTTTTATTTACATGTCTTTATTTTCCAGACGTCTATACGTCATGCTCACTCTATGTCGAACTTTTTTAACTTCGAAGTAACGAGATTCTACTGTAGTAGTATGTCTCCATTCCATCGACTGTATAAATATGGTAAGAGTGTGGCTAATCAAACTCGTGAGTATTATATCTGAGTGGATGAATTATAATAGGTGAGGGGAGCCTAAGGGGAGCCTATTTCTAGACGTGAGCACGCATAGAACCGTGCATCATCAGTGGACACCTTCTATACCTCAGTATTTCATACAACACCTAATGTTCTATTTAGTATCAACTATTCACATGGGCTTAGCTTATTAAAAGAATCTGTGCATTTCCTCAAGTATTTCTTTACGTTATAGAAATAAAAAGATAACTCGTTTGTAGGTCGATTAGGAAAACATTATGCAAAATGGGAAATTGTTGCTGTTATAAACGCGCAACGAATTTCCTTTTTTCAGTAATATTTTCCATCATGATGTTGATGAAGCTACTTGTTTGATATTTTCCTGCAAGCGACTAAAATAATCAACCTACTTGAGAATCTGTTAGTTTCGGTGTGTAGCTCATTGAAAGTTTCCAGCAGTTTGTTATACTAAGGCTTGTGTTAGCGGGTGGGAAGACGGTGTTTGTCTACTCATAACGGTGTTATAGATAGAGGATTACGTAAATGGAAATATGTTCGAACATTTTGGAATATTAGTGGATAATCCGCTTACATCGGTAAGTTGAACATGATCGAAAAGTTGAGGTGTTCAAAAGAATTAACACATTACCAAACAATTACGACATTTGACCAGTTTGTTGCAGACGACTCTGGAAAACATTGTGGGAAAAGGATGCATTACTCTTGACGAGCAATTTCTCCTTTTCCCACAATGGGCTCTGTCCTATCTATTATTTTTCAATTTCATTATATTTTGAAATATCGTCTGAACACTCTTTCAATTTGGTACAGTCGAAGATTTGGCGTTTGGCAAGGGTTAACTATGTATAGTCAGCACATGATGCCAAATTAAAGAACCAACTTAAGATGCTATTGCCTCAAGAGCAGACATTGAGCGTGACTATTAAATTTATCGATCGTTGTTTTTTTATTTGTTTTTTATCAAAGACTTTGGGTTTAACACAAGACATATATGTTGCATCATTTAGATTGCTGTTTGTTGTTAAATGAAATTTTAATTCCTTACAAAATTTCATATTAAGGAAATAGTTTAAACATATTAACCTCACTCACGAGTTTCGCTTGACCCCTTTATGCATGCTAATGTGCGCGACTTTTGACCCCTTATATATGGAACTGTGAATGGATAATGATTATCTTTGGGGGTCATATCCTGGAATTGAGTGTCATTAACTATATAAGTTGGGGTTCAACAAAAATCTTGCCCATTCCATGGCAATGATGACTCATGATCATAATTCATCAACAGACGATCACTCAATACTGAAAAAAAATGTGGATCTAGTGCAATCCTTTTGAAATTATGTAGAAAAAGACATAATCGAGACAGTCTACACCAGCACTATTATTTCAAAACGTTAGCCAGGCAGGCGAGGGGAAATGGCACTGAGAAAAGGACCAAGACAGAACAGAGAGAGTGAAAGAGAAACAGATAGTAGTCCCTATTTAGAGAGAAACAGAGAGGGGGAGAAAGATAATTGATCAGTGAAAAAGAGCAAGAATGCAAGCCATTGTTTCATCCCTATGTTTGATAACAATTAAACCAGTATCAGACCGTAGACATTCCTAATTAAATTACTGGTTTGCACCGCTGATTGCAAATTAGGCCCGGTCATGTGTATTTTTACATGGTGTGAAAAGTGCAGACTGAATGATGACGTCATGACCACCTGTCGAACTATTTTTCTATGAAAATATGTAATCGCGTAGATTAAACTCTTAGTCGAGACTAATGATTTGCTCAATCGAAATCGGTTCAAAATTTTATATTCTTTCGTTTTAATTATAAATAGAACATTTTCGTACAGATGTATTTTAAAAGTCCGTTTTTTGATATCGAACTATTTTCTCGAACCCCAAGTTCGTAATTGGTCTGGTGGGCAGCCATTTTGGATAACTTGTGTATTGAATTGCTTTCATTTCACCGCCCCGACAACATCGTACGGTGACTGTGTTTTGGCCCAGTTTCATCGGACTTACCAAGTGCGACCATGCTGGTAATTATGCACTTTGTTCTTCGTTTCAATCACTCAAAAAAGGACATAAATGTGCTTTGTTTACCTGTCCATACCTTTCCTTGCTACTTCCTGTCAAATTGTTGTGACAAATGTGTCACCCTTGCCGGCACGAATTTAGACCCATTACTGATCACTCATTCTGTACGAGTGGCGTGATTTCTTGGACTATTGCATCCACTCTTTGTCATTTTATTGTAAAAGGGGGCGTTTCCAGTTTACCCCAATGAAGATGACACCCTAAATATTGATGGGTAAACACAGACACGTCACAGGGTCGGCACCCCACCCACTAAATTGAGGGTGTTAGGTCAACCCTTTACTCCAATGTAGATTTTATAGAAGCCTTTGATAAATCTCATCAATTGTACCATGATATATACCAATACAGCTGTGGTATACATGCTAAATATGTTTAAAGAGTAATGCTTTTTGGAACTTGAACTTCCTACCACTTCAGCAGTTACGTTGTTATCCCTATATTGAGCTCCCAATCTAATACATCCTGCTATTTACCACCACCTTATAAACAGTGTCGATTGAAGAACCCGCAAATTGCCCTTCGTTCAAAGATCATGCACATTCAACATGTGTGAAATCATGCATCCAATATCCATCAAACTTTAAAATCAAAATTTTACTTGTCAATAAATTGCTCAGTTGATTAAATTCACTCAGCTTATTTGTGACAGAAGGCTTAAAATCAAATGGTTAAATTATTGATATTAGGAGCCATATTTCGACTGACAATCATGGTTATATAGAAAATTTTGTCTAAGCTAAGCAAAGGAGGTAAATCTTCAAAAAAAAAAAACCACCCTGTTTTCATTGTTTACATTTGAGTTAGTCAAACTAATTTGATGCAATCAAAAAATATTGAGAAATTTTTGTATCGGGCAATATCTCCTGACACATCAAACTTTCGAACCATTCATTTAATGGTGGCCTCTTGCGACAAAAATTTTGTCGCACCGTTTGAAGACCCACATTTCCATTATTTTTTAAAAGCATCAAATTATTTTACTCACAGTTGTGAATTAATCCTTTTTTAATCAATCCATGGCCTTTGAATGTCTGTATTCCGCATATTAACTTTGTAAGAATGGTTTAATTAACATTAGTTGACGAATTTTTGCTCCTGATAATTTTTTCTGCGCATGCGCACTGGAATGGGAAAAACCTATTCATCTGTTTTTTAATTGTTTAATTGTAATTGATGGGATTGTTTGGTGGTTTATTAATTATTTAACATATCTTGTCATATCATTTGAATGGCCATTTGTCAGTGCCTCCCCTGGAGTTTTTTTTCTTGTTGCAACCATTTTCGCAAATTGGATTTTTTTTGGAGCCAAATTTAAGAAAGTGGAGCCAAAAGTTGAGCCAATTTTAAATTGAAGGCTTGACGGTAATTATTATGAGTAGTAATGAGGTTTTTGTTCATGATAATGTTTTAAATCTGTGCACAGCAGCTCATAACTTTATTTATCTTATCATAAACTACTATTAAATGGGGAAGTCTTTGGCTCTTCCCATGTGCTAATTAAATAGTTTTACAAAAGAAATAATTCGTTGTCAATAAATAAAGAGTTGATGTCAAACTGTATAACACCTGATAACAGACAAGCAAGAATGGTCCCCCATGCTTCATTATTTTGCGTTTAATATAAATCTATTTTAAAGATACCATAAGGGTTGTCTATAAATATCTCTAAATTGTACAAAAAACATGAAACACATAACTCATATGAGTTGAGCTGAGCGGATTTATTAAAAAAAAATGAAACAAGCTTTTGAATTGACAGAAACCAATGTTAAAATAAAAGGTCTATTTGTTTTCTATTTCTTTTTTTTCAATTGGCATTAAATTGCGAAATCAGTCAGTTTATAAAGAGAATGCATCTCGCCGATTTTGTTGTAAATGCTTCATTGTGATGAACGAGCAACATACCTAAAATAGGTTCGTTATTCACCGTCTTTAATTTTCAAAACCCGACGGTGTTTGATAATTGTCATCTAATTTTCACATTGTCTCCGATCATGCGTTCGCGTCAAACTGTTATATTTACACATATTTCAGGGATAGGTGTCAGGGCAATTTCACACACGCGGCGCAAACATAACTGTTGCCGCACGAGTCATATGAAGTGATTAAACTTTAATCCGATAAGTGACAGTCATTTGTGTACAAACTCGGTTGCGTGCATACTGCTAAAGATACGGGTCATTACCGGGATGGTTCCTGTGTTTATACACGCAGAATGGCTCGATAACTCCAGTACGGGAACTGGCTATTACTCCGGGTCGCTTATGTCATGCATGATTGGTAAATACGGTTTGTCGCAAACACTTTCGCAAAACTGTTATTTTTGTCGCAAATTGACAAGATTTTTCGCATTTGGCGACATTGGCGATCGGCAGCGGAGGCCCTGTTTGTGCTTTAAATTCAAAAATTAGAATAGAAAAATTCCAACTTTATTTGGATCGTTCGAAATTTTGATGTTAGATTGCCCCATCAGACAATAGAAAGCAATCTTCAAAATTATTTTGACTAACATTTGAGTAACATCTTAAATAGCAAGGAGCGCTCTGATTAACAAGTAGCGTCGGTCACTTGGTTTGAAAAACCATGTGAAACACATGAAAATACTGTCATGTATCCAATACATAACAGCATGAACTTTCAAAATGGAGAATTTATCGGGTTTTATTGGTTCCTGACACTTCTCAGCTGACCTTGTTTGGTCCCTTATTGTAAACAAACTTTAATGTATTCACTCTTTTAGAAGCATCTGACATGTGAGCGTGTTACTGTCTAAGTTCCTCTATGAAAGGGAATTTAAAGAACTGTCAAGTTGATTATTATACATGTGAGAATGGTGCGTGGGTTTCCAGATCATTGATCCTTTTTATGAGTTTGATACACTCTGAGGGAAAAATTCTAATATTAACTACAGCAGATACTTATTCAATGATCTTCCTTAGTACAGAAGTGTCAAGTCAATTTATGTTATTTATTATCAAATCTTTACATAGCTTTCTGCTTCTTTTCAGTCGTCTATAATTCCCACCCCAAAACGGTTACGGGACTTAATACGTGAAATACGATCAGCCCGTACAGCCGCAGATGAGAGGGCAGTGGTACAGAAAGAATGTGCTCAAATAAGGGACTCATTTCGGGATACAGACAATACTTACAGATGTCGGAATGTCGCCAAACTCCTCTACATCCACATGCTGGGGTACCCGGCACACTTTGGACAGGTAAGCAACTTACTCTATCACTTAAATTATCATGTATACTAGGGTCTTCTCTCAGGTTTTTTCAGGTGCTTGGGTGTTTAAAGCCAAGGAGAGGTTACACCTGTTGATTACTTTTGAAATATGCATGAAAAAGGAGATTGAAATTAAAAGACAAAAATTATTGTTTTTAAACCAAATGACTTGTATCGCACAATGGCAGAAGCAAAACAACTAGTTGTGTCATAGATTTAAAGTGCTGTGGACAAAGTTTTAGTGCAGTGGGATCCATTAAGGTACTTTAGAAGTCTTCAGTTTGAAATTCAGCCTGTGTGCCCCTTCAACGCTTAAATACCGGGGGAAGACACTGTATCGTCTGGTCTTTTCTGGACTGCTGATATACTCAAAGGTTCTTCAGAAACATTTGATTATAAGACCCATCACCCTTAGTTACTCATTACCCTTACCCTTCCTCATCTTGAAACCTTAGTTATAACTGATATTAAGATAAGAAAGCATTTTTTTTATTTTACTTTCAAATGAATCGTGCTTAGATTCAATCACCTTTAAAACTTTTCTTCTTTAAGAAAGTGGAAGAGTAAGTACTTCTAATTCTTACAAAGCTGTGTTTTATATACAGTGATAATTATACCTCTGCATCCCGCGTCATATAGACATAAAAATTGCTTGGGACACATCATTTCAAAAGATATGTGTCCAGCCGGAAGCATTCTCATCAGCACAAGTAATGTTTACAATGTAGTAAACATCATAAAGCATGCTGTCTTATGCTTTCTTTCTATCAAATCTGCATTGTTTTGAGTCTTTTAAGCAAAGATTATCATTGATAACAAGTGTTATACTATTTGACATGATCTTATAGCTTGGATCATTGGTACTCGGACACATAGTTTCAAAAGATGTGTGTCCAAAATAACACGATAACTTTCATTTCTAAAATTAACACTGTATATACATTTCACTAAACATTTGATACGGAACATACATGGAAGAGAAAAATCTCTTTCCATAAAAGGTAATATAAATCTTTTATTCAAGACTTATGATGTTTTGAACACATGTACACCACCGGGTTATATATGGGTTTTACATCACATCAACATTAGTTCAGTTATGTAGCGATGCCCGACTCTTAATGATGGAGGAAGACCCCATACTCAACTGCCCATAGGGGCTGGTTAAGGCGGGTAGAACCATCGGCATTCCTTAAGTCAGTCGGGAGACTGCCTCTCATGACACTTTATACATACTGATTTATGTTGGGTTTTCCATGGTCAGAGAATATACTTGGATTGAAGGTTTTGAAGTTAATCATAGCATTAAATTGCTCCAAAGAAAAGGGTTTTGTTTCACTTGATGTTGGCTACAGCAAGCAATAAATCTATTAACAAGTAATAATGATACCGGTTGATTTATTTTAAATGAGACTTATGTTTTTGCCATTAGCGTTGTTGTCTGATGATTCTCTGAAATTAGCTTTGTCTAAAAATTCCTAGGTAAATAAGTTGTTAAGACTAAGAGGGAGGTACTTGAAATCGTCATAAGCAACAATTTTGAAATAACTTTGCGGGAAATTGTCACTTGAGAACAATACCCTTAACCTTAAGCAGATAGTTAATGATAGAAATAACTGATTTTTCTTTTTGGTTTTTCGTCTGCGTATAAACAATAGATTTGAATAAGACATTTATACTGATACAGATAACTCACACTTGATCTCTTCCTCCATTTTTCTAAGAGAGTTTCATTAACATTGTAGTAGGAGGGTGCTTTGCAAAAGTATGGAGGGTTTGGGGGGACTTCATCAGTAGATCTATTATAAAATTGAGCAAAGTCGGCAGGTTTCTCGTCAAAGTAGCCGGGGGAAATCCCTTTCCCCTATGAATCATAATGAAACCTCTGATTCCTTGATTTGAAACATGTTTTGCAGATAACTGTCAGAAACCACATGATAAAAGGTCAAATTATTAGAAACGAGCAATTAATACCTATTGTCACAGAGGTTTCTGGTATGAAATATCATAAAGAAATCTTTTGTGCTTACTTGTGTTCTGTAGTTCATGGTTGCTTTAATTCTGGACCTATCACAAAGTTCTGAATTTTGGAAAAAGGTTAAAATCCTAAGCCACTGATGAAAATCTGAAACATCCTTGATAATATGCAATTTAAAAAGTACTGTTCCCTGATGAAAAGAAGTCTCCTAATCACAATCATTTCATTGTATATTAAGCTAGATTTTATAATGAACATGCTTGTGACTTTGTCTGTTTGGTATAGCTTTAATGTGTATTCATTAAACATAAGGGTTCTTCTACAGAACCAAAATGCTTTATTTCTCAAACAACCACTATCACCAAGGTGCCTAGTAAAGGGGACCATCTTTGTTAGAGATTGTTCTTGAAAATGTTGTTTAGTTCCATTGTGTCATGTTATAGTTTTGCATATTTTAATATATATTTTCTCCACTTTTTCTACAATGGTTAGATATGAATTGCTTGTAACAGGGCAATGACTGTAATGAAACATTGATATCCAATGACAATGTTTCTTCTAGTCACAACGTTTTCTCGTCAATTCAAATTAGAAAGTATCATTTGTCTAAATTGTCAAAGTTGAACTGTCTCATTTTTCCTAATGGGGTAGTGGATTAAAATACAATGCATTAAAACCTTTCGATAACATTATCTTGATGACTCAATTTTATAGGCTTGCATGCTGATGATCCTTCTCCAATTAAAGCAAGCATGTCTCCCCTCTTTGTGATAGAAACATATGTTGGTAAACTTTGAAAGAGTTAATTTTTGTTGTGATGATTTCATTACTCAGTTTTCTATTTGATTATGTTTTCATGGATATGGTAACACTTTAATTTCTTGAATTTGCCTAATGTTGCTTTCTGCAAATTACTTAGAATAGGGAAATGGCAAACTGGTGTGAGATAAAAGACCTTTGATGGATGCTGGATGCTTGTATTATTGATTTCTCACTTGTTTATTGTAATTTGCAGCATCCATTCCCTATCTCTCATACTGTTGATTTTGAAAGCAGACTGCAGAAGACATCTCTTTGTCATATGTTACGTGCATCCCTCTTATGAGCCTTTGTGATTGGTCTGAATTGAAAGAAACATCAAAAACCAAAATAGTGTAGGAAGTACATTGATTTTACATTAAGGTATTGTGTTGATACCATTTTGATAATAGGATAAATTGGTCATTGTGAGAAATTTATCCTTTTGTTACAGATATCTCTAAAGTTTTCTGTGTCAAAGTGTGGTATGATGGAGATTGAGTATTGTTATTGAATATGGTTGAAAATTGAAAGCACCAGCTTCTGGCAAAGGTGTAGAGTACAAATGAAATTTTCATAATAGAATTACCGGTAGATTCAAAACTTATCAAAATAATTGATTTATGCTAGGAGCAATTTCTTCTTTGTCAACAGAGACTAAAAGAGAAATTATTGCTCTTGAGCTATGCCTCCTTTCGTCACACTGGTTTCTTGAGCCCTCTGTTGTAGGCCTATTTAAATCAGTATTGGAAGGGAAAGGCAACGATGCATTAATGGAAGTTGCTTCATGCTAATCTATAGCTTTTATGTGTAGTCATCTTGATTTTATATTACCCTAGGTAATGGGTTTTTTATAGGAGAAAAGACAAGCTCTGAGAAGTGCAATTTTTCACCTGTTGTAAACAGCACTGTTACCTAATCACTTACCTGTTTTTGTCATGGTTCCATTTTTTTTATCCCAGCATACGATCTCTGTTAGACTCTTATTGTATGAGAGAATCCATCCATTATTTTATATATTCATTAAAGTGCACCTGCAAATGATGATTAAACCCAATACCCCCTAAGGGAATGTTTGACTGGTCCAAATTGATTTAGCTTCAGAGGATGATTTAAACTAGCATGGACAAAATACACTTCCTTAATAATATTGGTTAGAAATGAGAATTGTTGATTATGAGAAATGCTTTTTAATGGTGACAGTGTTAATTTAAATCTATTGCAGCAAGTATGGCTAGCTGTGGTATTATGGAGGAAACTCTATTAGCAAAAGAAAGTTTGCTCATTTAGCACAATGGTTTCTACCTGTTGTCTCAATTGCTCTTTTTATACTGAATGATTCTTATTTGGTCTGCTTTCATTGTATAACAGAAACGTCATGAGAGGCAGTCTCCTGACTGACTTACGGAATGCCGATGGTTCTACCCACCTTGACCAGCCCTTGTTGGCAGTTGAGTATGGGGTCTTCCTCCATCATTAAGAGTCGGGCATCGCTACATAACTGAAATAATGTTGATGTGATGTAAAACCCATATAAAAAAAATAAAAAATAATATATAACAGAAACGAAATTGCATTTGTGGATGGAATCCTTTGAATTACAATAATGACAAGATATTTGATAAAAAGAAAAAGCAGGAAACAAGGACTTGATGAATATGTTTAGGATTTATCTTGATATTTTTTTTGGAAACTTATCTGCAAATGCAAGTTATTATTTCACTTACATGCTTTATCCATTAACAAAAATTAACTTTGTGGTAAACACTTTTTGAAAAAAAAAAAAAAATGATACATTATTTACATGATGAGTGTTCAGTGCAAGAGTATAGTCCATCATTTTATAAAGGTAATAAGAATGGTGTAATACTGTTTCATTCTATTTCTTCCTTGATTTATGGAGCTTATGATGAGATTTTTTTTGACTCATTTTCATTTCTACCTAATTTTGAGGTTGTGTTTGGTGGTCTGCTATAGAGGTCTTTCTGATTCTATAAAGTAAAAGGTCATATATAGTGCTAAACATGGTAAGCTATTAATTAGGTTGCAAGGATTGATAAAATAAAGCTGTACCCTACAAAATTGTTTTGATTGTCCCTAATTTGGAGGGTTTTCTCTGAATAGAATGATAAAAACTATTGTTTAAAATGATTGTGGTTTGGATCAAGTAATTTTTCTTTTTCTGCAATATTTTTTCAAGTGTTTCCAGACCAATTTCTTAACTGCATGATTACAGACTTACTTTACAGTAAAACCAATTGACTAGACAGGTGATTACAGGGTTTTCATTAAGAACGGATTGCCGATGGTTTTGGTGAAAATCCCTTGTGAATCATTTTACTTCATGCACAGTCATAAAGTCTGATAAAAGAGGGTTCTCTGGCTTAATTGGTTAGATCTCAACCTGTTACTCCATAAAACTTCTCTTTGACCTTCTTGCTGCAGAAATCTTTTGAAACCATAACTTGTCGTCATAAGCAATTTATCCTTTGTCACAAAGGTTTCTACCCAACATCATATTCATAAACAAAATATTTTGATTATTTTAGCATCCTCATCATCTGCTGCTTTCAATTTGAATCTGTCATAAATGTTTTAATACTAAGTCAATCTATTTCAACTTATACCTTGATTTGTAGGGAGACCTCTTTTCTTTCCCCAAGACAGTATTTGTCTTTCCAACCATGTATTAATGTTGTTGAATGCAAACTCTTTCATGTGTTGAACAATCTATGTGATAGATCAAGATATGTCAACCATTAATTAGGTACCCTTTCCCATGGTTGCCAATGTGTAATGGTTGTTTGACATTTCTAATTACAGTTGGAGTGCCTCAAGTTAATCGCCTCACCAAAGTTCACAGATAAAAGAATCGGTTACCTTGGTGCCATGTTGCTTCTGGATGAACGCCAAGACATTCACCTTCTTGTAACAAACTCTCTGAAAAAGTAAGTACAGTCAAATCACTGTAGTAAATTAATGCTAACATGTTGTTAATAAAGATAGATGAGAAGGAATGGCAATATTTAATACCTCATTTATTGCTGCAATCGTTTGATTCTTTTTCTTTTATAATTATTTATTCAACCCTTCCTCCATAATACCGCACTTTACCATATCTGTCACAGATTTCCATTATCAAACAATATCGACATTTGGTTAGTCTATTGCAGACAACTTATGAAAACATTGTGGAAAAAGGAAAAAATTGCTCCTAATGAGCAATTTGCTCTTAATGAGCAATTTCTCCTTTTCCCACAAAGTTTAGTGCTCTATCATAAGATTATTTTTCAATTTCATTACATTTTGTGATGTCGTCTGCAAACTCTTTTAATTTGGGACAGTTAAAAATTTGGCGTTTGGTAAAGGGTTAAGACACCACAGTGACAAAAGGATAAATTAACTCCTAATAGCAAGGTCCTGTATGACCATGTGGGTAAGGTGTGGGACTTGTGACATACTGTCCCAGGTTCAAGCCTTGCCTACAGTACTGGAAGTTTTCATTCAAGTGTTCTTTGGCAAGATATTGCAGAGCCCTGCTTAATGCTGGTGAAACCCAGGAAAGCCGTTAAATAACTGTTGATGCAGCGTTTATCCATACATGAACAAAGAAATACTCCTTATGACAGCTAAGATTAAATTACATGTACTATTTATTCTTATTTTAGTGACCTGGGCCATCAAACTCAGTATATAGTGAGTCTGGCCCTGTGTACGCTAGGATCCATCTGTTCTGCAGAAATGAGTCGAGATTTAGCCGGGGAAATAGAAAAAACCATCAAGTCATCCAATGCTTATATAAAGAAAAAGGTATGGAATAAAACTTCAAGTTTATATTGATGTTGGTTTCATGCCATGTTGATGGCATTCATTCACTCTGCATTGACAATTTAACCTTTTCAAACTACCAATACCAGGCTATTACATGGTGTCTTGCCTGCTTTTTCTGTAACATTTGTAATTGAAATTGATTCTTCAATTTGTTAGACCTCATGAAGTCATGGTCAAATTGAGGGTTCAATGTAAGACTATATTACATGTAAACATGAAGCACTTACAGTCAAACTTGTGTTAAGAGGTCAGCCTACAGAACTGAAAAAATTGGCTATTTAAGACAGGATGGTTGCTTAACACAAGTTGATGTACACTATAAATACAACAATGAGATTTATTGTATTGGTTGTTTAAGGCAGGTTTGCTGCTTAAAAGGATGGTGGCTTAACACAAGTTAGACTGTACTTAAGTATTGCACTGAACCCTTGAAATGTAGGCTTTGCATCGTATCTAATTAATTTTTACCTTTATAGAAATATAACCATGTTCTGATAGTTCTAGCAAAACCTGCCTCTGGTACCGTGGGTTCCAGGAATGATATCTGTTTCAGGCTTGGTGAAACAAAATCACTCATAGATATCTGTTACAGGCTTGGTGAAACAAAATCACTCATAGATATCTGTTACAGGCTTGGTGAAACAAAATCACTCATAGAAGCGAGTACGAATCATGTAACCAGGGAAATTTCCTTGAAAGTGAATTTCATTAACTTTCGTCGCAATCAATGTAAAATAAATAAGTTCAAACTATTAACAAATGATAAGACTTTTATTATGTAAATGCATTGAATTTCGGTTGTTAGTTTAGATCTAACATGGTTCCAACATGTATTTCAGGCTATATTATGTGCTTACAAGATTATAACAAAGGTGCCAGATCTCATGGAGATGTTTATCCCATCAACACGGGCATTACTGAATGAGAAAAATCATGGTAGGTAGATCTTTGACCATTTTATGTATTCTTCTATTTTATTTATCATTTATTACATGCTTAAATATACAGTTGAGCCTCGATAGTCCGAACATCGTTAATCTGTTTTATTCGCCATCCAAACAGAATTTGTAGGGAACGGTCCTTACCTTCATTAATTCCAGTGTTTAATCCGGAAAATCCGCGTTCCGGCTCCGGACAATAAAAGTCGGGAACCAAGCCTAACTTCTAATAGTATATGTGCACGACTAAGCTGGCTACCAGCATAATGATTTTTTTTTTTTACGGTTGCCTACGTTTATTGACGATACGGTTATCCAACATTCACACCTTTGGCAAATTCGCATGTATGCTTGATCATAAAATGTCACCAAGTGTAGTGTAATGAAAGATGTTGATTGTTGTAAATCGGTCATTTAGTCAGTTAACTGGTCTATCCTTATTGTAATTATCATCGCTTGCAGAAAATTTAGTTTTTAAAAGGTGTTAACTCGCTGCATTGACAGCGATCAGACTGGCATAATCATTTCCAACTATTATGTTTTCTTTACTTCATAGTGATTATTATGAAAAACGGTGTATAGGTAAACAGTTCACTGGAAACTCGCCGACTGTTTATTCCGGATTATTCGTTAATACGAACATTACTCCTGGGAACGAAAGTGTTAGGATATACGAGGCTCGACTGTACAGTGAGGGTACAATGCAAGACTTTAGTAAGTCCTTTTCTAAGGTGAAGCACTTACTATAGTCTTGCTCTTAACCCTTTATATGTTTACATACATTCAGTATTGTGAAAGTTACTGAAGCAGTGGGTTCATGACATTTTGTTTGTTAAATGATAAAATTAACAATGATTCAATGTTCAATTGAAAACAACAAAGAGTAGTCAAGTTACACAGTTTAAACCTTCCACAAATATAGAACTATTACACAATTGATTAATGTAAAATGTTTTAGTCAAGTTTTAGATTTCTCACTTGATTCAAACTTAATTTTCTTGATGAGTGATAACCAATTCCCGTTCATGGTGATTTATGGTTAAACCAATTTGAATGCAACAATGGAACACATTCCACAATGGTTTCTGGTTCTTTTTACTTGACAGGTTCATAATACCCCAATTGCATCAACATATCCACTCTGTACTTATTTAACCCTAACAAGATCAAAGGTTAAGGTTAAACTGATGAGATTAAATTTAGCTTACTTGTGGAAAAATCATTTCTTGGAAAAGATCTTATTGACCATGTAATAGTTTTATATAAGAAAACAGTAACTGGAAATGCACTTGAAAAGGAAATGATATCGCTATTCACAGTTTTGATAATGCCAATAATTGATCTTATGAAAGGGTTTGGTACAACCAGCCAATGATATTAGTAATGATTGAGGAATATCCTTAAACTGCCTCAATGTAAACTTTAGTAGTCCTGTGTTTAATATGACTATTTATGAAACATAATTGATAGAAAAGATTTTGAATGAAACTGCTTTATTTGTTTTAATGCATCTTGAGATGTAGCAATACTCTTGTAAATCCCCTTAGCAAAGTTAAGGAGGGATGTACAAGGGAACACTCTGTCAGTCTGTTCACTTAAAGTAACATTGTGTAATGGATTGCGATGACCTTAAAAGGATAGATGTAGATAAGACAAGATATGATTTCCCCATGGATGCATATAATCCTGACTTCTGTACCCAGAAACCTATAAATAAGTGTTAAAAGATCAACAGGGTTATCTTTACCACATGCGATTAATTGTCAAGCTGTTTTATTGTCATTTACTTCAAAAGGTCGTGACTCAACCTTTTTCCCGTGTTTTCACCTCGTTTTGTAGACTTTTAAACCACTTTTTTCATTACCATTTTCTCCTATTTTCCTTCACTTTAAGATTTGAGAAGAACTTGCCAAAGTGACCTATAGGATCACCTTTATAAAATGGTATTTTGAAATACTTCTTTTCTAGACCTTTGTTCACAGTATAGACCTTTTATCGAACGTATCTAAAAAAATGAGTACCACTGTTTGTTTCAGGTGTGCTGCTTACAGCCGTCTGTCTGATTACAGAAATGTGTGAGAAAAGTCCAGATACACTCACTCACTTTAGAAAGGTAAGCTCCTTCTATACCCTTTTCCAGATAAAACTGTGGATTGGTAATCTGGTAGATTTGACCTCTAGCTTTGAGTATTTGATTGATTGGTTGGATTGTGGTTTTACATCATTTTTGCTACTTTGAACACAACTACATTTCTGTGGTAATGATTTAAAATTTTAGGAGACTTATTTGCTTAAAAAATAAATATTCATTGAAATAATTTGATTTGATGAACAAATTTCTTAGTCATGACAAATTCAATGTTAGTGTCTTTGTTTTCAAATTATCGATTGTCCAAAGTAATATTCAGTTTCCTTTTCTGAAGGAATGATCAACATCTAACATCCAAAGAAGTTTCTATTATGTGTTTTGAACATTTAATAGCCACTTTGATTCTTGAATTCCAAGTTATGAAAACCCTTCCTCATGATGGGTTTAATAAATGTGGTGGATGATCAGAAATGTATAGATGCCTCCATGGCCTAGTGTTTATAGTACAGAAATTGAAACCACATGGCCCCTCCTCATGGGTTCAAATCCCAGGGACGGAATTGAGATTTCCACGAAAGTTGACCTACAGAATGCTGATGGTCCTACCATGATTGCCCAACCTTTATGGGCAGTCAAGTCTTCCATCATTATAATCTGGGCATCACAACATAACTGGAATAATACTTAAGTATGTGGAAACTATTGACATATGAATTCACATTTGTACACAGTTGATATTTTTTACCAAAATATAGATGGTGTACAATTGATAATTCATGAAATAATACTGACGTCATGTAAAACCTAGACAGTATAAATAGAACTGTTTAATGTCTGTTACAGGTGGTGCCCCAATTGGTGAGAATACTGAAGAACCTGATCATGGCCGGCTACTCACCTGAACATGATGTGTCAGGAGTGAGTGACCCGTTTCTACAGGTGAGCTCATCTCCTTTAACTAATTACTCCATTTGGTAACCTGTATCTGGTCAAAATTGGAATAGTTTGAAAACATACAATATTTACAGAAGTTATTATAGGCATTATAGGGTAAGTGTTATTCTAAACCTGTGGCTGTTCAAACTAGGTTAATTTCAATTTATAACATGAAATAGTAAATCTATTTGTGAAATGTTGTTATAATAAAATAAATGGATGTTTTTATGATGTTAATTTAGTCGATTTTCCCTTTTAGGTGAAAATATTGCGGTTATTACGGATATTGGGTAAAAATGATGGTGATGCGAGTGAAACGATGAATGACATATTGGCACAGGTAAGTCAGCCATGTTGTTATCTGTTTCTAGCAATAAAGTCATTCTGTAATTATATTGTTCTTCACTTGGTTTGTATATATGATTTATAACACATAACACAGCCCCATACAAATAGACAAAACTTTCAGATAAAGAAGTTTTGTTAGAATAATTCAATATTATGCAGTTACTTTCATACTCCTATCATTATTTTCACAATGTTTAGTGGAGTTGTCATGATATAAAGAATCCTGGTGATGTCATTCTGATTTTCATAAGAAATAGTCTCCCGACTGACAACGGAATGCTGATGCTTCCTGGCTTGACCAGCTTTTAAGGGCAGTTGAGCATGGGATCTTCCTCCATCATGAAATGATGTTTATGCGATACAAAACCCATATAAATACAAACCAAAAAAGATACATAATATGAAGATATGCAGCCTTATAACTAGCTAGTGATATTCTTGTATTTCAGGTTGCTACCAACACAGACACCAGTAAGAATGTGGGACATGCTATCTTGTATGAAATAGTCCTGACTATTATGGGTATCAAATCTGAAGCTGGACTTAGGGTAAGTGGTCGTTACATAAAACATATCATAGGGTGTTTATACTTAGGGTAAGTGGTCGTTACATAAAACATATCATAGGGTGTTTATCTCAGGTAAGTGGTCGTTACATAAAACATATCATAGGGTGTTTATCTCAGGGTAAGTGGTCGTTACATAAAACATATCATAGGGTGTTTATACTTAGGGTAAGTGGTCGTTACATAAAACATATCATAGGGTGTTTATACTTGGGGTAAGTGGTCGTTACATAAAACATCATAGGGTGTTTATACTTAGGGTAAGTGGTCGTTACATAAAACATCATAGGGTGTTTATACTTAGGGTAAGTGGTCGTTACATAAAACATATCATAGGGTGTTTATCTCAGGGTAAGTGGTCGTTACAAAAAACATATCATAGGGTGTTTATACTTAGGGTAAGTGGTCGTTACATAAAACATATCATAGGGTGTTTATACTTAGGGTAAGTGGTCGTTACATAAAACATATCATAGGGTGTTTATCTCAGGTAAGTGGTCGTTACATAAAACATATCATAGGGTGTTGATCTCAGGTAAGTGGTCGTTACATAAAACATATCATAGGGTGTTTATACTTAGGGTAAGTGGTCGTTACATAAAACATATCATAGGGTGTTTATCTCAGGTAAGTGGTCGTTACATAAAACATATCATAGGGTGTTTATCTCAGGGTAAGTGGTCGTTACATAAAACATATCATAGGGTGTTTATACTTAGGGTAAGTGGTCGTTACATAAAACATATCATAGGGTGTTTATACTTGGGGTAAGTGGTCGTTACATAAAACATCATAGGGTGTTTATACTTAGGGTAAGTGGTCGTTACATAAAACATCATAGGGTGTTTATACTTAGGGTAAGTGGTCGTTACATAAAACATATCATAGGGTGTTTATCTCAGGGTAAGTGGTCGTTACAAAAAACATATCATAGGGTGTTTATACTTAGGGTAAGTGGTCGTTACATAAAACATATCATAGGGTGTTTATACTTAGGGTAAGTGGTCGTTACATAAAACATATCATAGGGTGTTTATCTCAGGTAAGTGGTCGTTACATAAAACATATCATAGGATGTTTATACTTAGGGTAAGTGGTCGTTACATAAAACATATCATAGGGTGTTTATCTCGTTAGAAAAAAGCTATTGTTCATTTTGTCTTTTCTTTCTTACAGTGATTTCAAAAATGTCTTTAGTTATTCGGTATATTCCATGGAAGGATTGATTGCATGTCATGTGACATGGCAGACATTTTGGCAGGAGTTGTGTTTGTAAAGCGATGCTTGATTATATTTGAATATGTTTATAACCAGAATAAGACCAGGATTTGATTCTTATCCTTTAGCAATGCAGAATTGAAAGAGACAGCAGACAACATGAAATTGAATGAGAATATTCATGCAATGAAGCATTGTTACAAAACGATAAACTAATTTTCAGGTCAAATCGTCTTTTCTACAATGGTTTTTTGAAGTCTAAAATGTTTCAAAGTGATGAATCATGAGTAAAGTTTCATATGAAAATAATAAAATATTGACAAGTTCTTTTTATTTGTTGCAGGTTTTAGCTGTGAATATTTTGGGAAGATTTTTATTGAATAATGACAAAAACATACGGTAAGTAATTATATAAGGGAATTTTGCAAATAATTAAATCCTTCAAATGACCAGTTCCTCCATGAAACCCTTTCTTTCATACATAAAACTTTTGTAGTAGGTAGTGTTTTTAAAGGCTTTTTGATACACATCTTTTGTATTGAGTAGTTTCCCCTTTTATTCTCATAACTTTGCTCAATGGATTAGACATCAAACTTGGTCCACATGTACATTGTGCTTATCGTAAACTTGAACTTTTAAGTTTTTAAGTGTAGATTGCTTTGTTAGTCTTCAAACATTATGGATTGAATCTTCAAACACTGTCACCTAGATTAACTATATTTAGCATTCTTATCTTTTTGTCAGAAATGACATATTTGTAACAATTTAAGAAAGTCTTAGATGACAGTCCTCAGATGAATTCTATTAATTTAAAGCATGCATTTTGTTGAACTGTATTACTTGAGTTTCATAAGTGTCTCATTGAATACTCATAAAGTAAGGATGTAGTTGAACAGGAAACATGGTTTGAAAATGAAAATATTGTTTTTGATGATAAAGTTCTTTAAATTTAGGATAATTGACTATTTTATATGAATTATGTTATTTTGCTTTCATCTTTGATTTTAAAGATGTCATTGTAACAGATTGTTTTCTCTGGTTGTATTACAGTTACATTGCTTTAAACACGTTGTTACGGGTGGTGAATGCTGACTATAACGCTGTACAGAGACACAGAACAACCATCGTAGATTGTCTAAAGGACACAGATATCTCTATCAGACGGTGAGTACCATTACATTACTGAGTTGATTTCTAACCTTTTTACAGAGAAGTTGGATTTCAAAAGATGTTTCTGTGCTGGCAAAGAACTTATTTTTCGGGCAAAGGAGAAATTAAAACTAAATGATAAAGACTGTCCAAAGCTTGCTTAGATCTTTTTTTTTTTGGCAAAGGAAAAACTGATAATTTGAAAATTGTCTCCCTTTTCTACAGTCACTTCGAAAGCAATTGAAATGGTCTGACATGTAAATTAAACAAAAGTAGACATATGCTTACCTATGTTATTTTATGATGATTTAACTTAACTTGGTTTAAAGCAGTAAAACCTGAAAGATGTCAACTCCAGGTGGATATAAAAATATTTCATTGCTCAGTGGGTTTAAGCAAATGTGTGAGTACTGAATGTGTAAAGACTACAATTATACAAGTGTATGGCTTTTTCCAAAGTTATCTGTTAATGACTTTCTTTAGTATTTATCTTTCTCAGATTTAATTTTTGCAAAACTCCTTTTAAATGAGAGTGAATTTTGTTATGAACTTTGTCTTATCTTTTTAACCTGGTTACATACTTTCTATTGGGAATGTCAAATTCACATGAAAATGAGATTCTCAGTTTTAACTTGGAAAAAAAAAGAGACCTGTAACCACAACTTATTGCCTTGATAGTGTTTGTGGTTGCCTGCATTGGTTGCTATATAATGAATCATTTTGAAGTCATATTTAATTGGCCAGTGTATGATAGATTATGACTTGTATTTGCAGGAGAGCAATGGAGCTGTCATTTGCCCTGGTCAATACCAACAACATACGCGGTATGATGAAAGAGCTCCTCTCATTCCTGGAGGCGTGTGATCCAGAATTTAAAGCTGACACTTGTTCCAACATTGTCAACTCAGCAGAAAAGTAAGTGATACTTTCTCAACTAGCAACAAAAATCCCATTACCTTTGCGCATTGATACAAATAATTCTTAACACCCAACCCCCACCTCCAATCTAACCCCAGAGTGTTAAGGCATCATTTACAAATTATGCATTAGTCAGAATATTTTGAATGCTCACTGCTGTGGTATTGTAAGTCATTTATACCATGGAAACCTGTAGGTAAGCTGTTCAAAATTTGAAAGCAACCAGATTGGAATAAAAGCACTTTTTTCTGTTGCTGTACTTCTGGATCCAAATAGTTAAAATAATTCCCTCTTATGAGATTTGTTGATAACAGGTCTAAATTGAAAGTTATATTAGATGATGAAAATAAAGTATTAAAAGCAATGTCTTTGTTATTTTTTGTTATGAATCCTTTTTTCTTTTGTCTTTACAAAATCTTCTGCAGTACATTTAAACAAGAATTGTATGAACTAATTGGTTAAACATAAATTGTATTATAGTAGAGATAATGGTCATAGACTAGCCTTACTTTATTGTATAGTCTGTAGATCTTTTATGATTGACTATCATCTCATTGTTAAAGGCAGCTCAAGAATATATTTCTTATATATATTACAGGCATTCTCCTAATAAAAGATGGCATGTGGACACCGTTTTGAAAGTACTGAGAATAGTAAGGAAATATTTTTATTTCCCCTTAACTCATGTTTAGAATAAAAATACAACATGTTGATTACCAGACAAAAACATTTCCCATTAATACTAAGTAATTTTTGTCCTTAACCCATTAGTATGAGATTTTATGACAGATGATAAAAAGAAATAACAGTTAATGAAACTTACTGATTAAAAATATCACAAATACATTATGATAATGGGTAGAATCCATCGTAGGAAAAGACAATTTATTTTTCCCCCTAAGGGTTTAGAACTTTTATTGGAAGTTTGTGCCAAATGGGTTCTGCAGCTTGATATTTCTTATTTAGTCCTAGATGCTTCCATCTCATTTCTTAAAACTTCATCTCATGATTGATTGCCCGAAATTTCTTTAAGCAATAGATTTTTGTTTTCATCCATCTTCATTAAACAGTTAAACTGTATTTCATATTACAGTAAAAGTTTATGAAAGTTGCAGGTTAGATACCATTGTATGTCATACCATTAACCAAAAGTTATAATGATTGATACTTCATTAAATGGCATTCTAGGTAATGGAGGTATGATTACAACTGACATCCAAGTTTCGAATTTAAAAAGTATTTTACTAATTTGAGTTCAGGGAACACTGTTTAATTAAAATTTGTATTGACAATGGCATTCAGAAATCTTTGGGGCTGTATATTGCTTGATGTTTTGTAAATGTGTTAAGTTTGAGTCATTATATTTGTGTACCTGCAGGCTGGTAATCATGTTACCCAGGATATTGTGTCCACGCTGATACAGCTAATTGCCAATGCATCCCAGTTACACAGTTATTCCGTCCGCCAGCTCATGTTCTTTATATCGGAGGATTACAGTCAACAGCCCCTGTGTCAGGTGGCAGCCTGGTGTATAGGGGAATATGGGGAACAGCTACTACTGCCACCTGCAGAAGATGACGACTTGGGAGCTGTAAGTGGAACTATTTGTGCCCTTACTTAAACTCATTCTTTCCTGTGTTGAACTTATGGGGTTTATTTAACTTAGAAGCAAATCAGAGAACAGTTATTACATCTGAAAAATGATATGGTATTTCCTCTGAAAAAAAATTAAAACATGCTTTTTATTGTCAGAATAAACCATTGCAGCAAAAAGGGATTACCTTCTTACAATCAGCTTCTCCTTTTGTTATATTGTTTGTGTTTATCATTTGCTACAGAAACATTCTGAAGTTATTGTATGAAAAAAAGGACTTATAAGGAATTCTCCTGATTGATAATTTCATCAGGGATGGTTTGATCGGTGAAACAGGACTTCATGTTGCTACCTGTCTTGACAGGCCCTTATGGTCAGTTAAGTAAGGGACTTTCCTCCATCCATGATGAGATTGGAACTAAAATTGAAAAATGTTGACACGATGTAGAAAAAACAATGAGGAAAAAAGTAATTGGGTCCTGGTTAGCCCAGTGGTCCTGGTGTAAGACTTGTGATAGTGGGGTACCGGGTTCAATCTTCACCTGCATAACTAGGATTTTTGGAGGGAGTGTCCTTGTGTAAGACACTGCAGAGCCCTGCCGAGTACTGGTGTAATTCAGGAAAGCCGTAAAATAACTGAAATACTGTTGACACAGCATTTAACCCAATGTAAACAAAAACAAACAAATGATCGGTTAGGAAAAGAAAATAGCGATTGAAAAAGTTTCATTCATACAACTTAAGGTTTTACTGTTGGATTGAGTAACAGTTTATTCCCCTATTGTATCATTGGTACTAAGGAAAGTGTTTGATTGTATTTCCCTTGTGTTACAGGTTTCAGAAGTAGAGGTGGTGGAAGTATTAAGAAAATGTTTAGAGAACAACAACTCATCGGTTATTACCAAGGAATACACTATTACAGCTCTCATGAAGCTGAGCACACGCTTTTCAACTACACGAGAGTAAGTCAATCTATATAACCTCTGAATCACTCATCAAGGGTTCAATGCATGACCATATGGCCCAGTGGTTAAGTTGGCGTACTTAGAACTCGGGGGGCCTCATGTTCAAGCCCCACCGACACCTCTGGTTTTGTGGGACAGACCTTTGGCAAGTCACTTCAGGGCCCTGGCCAAGTACTGGTTGATCCAGGAAGCTGTTACATAACTAAAAGATTGTTGATGCGGGTTTTACACCATACAATTGTGAAGCACCTACTATAGTCTTGCATTGAACCTGTGCAACGACAGCTTGCAGCAAAGTAGATTTAGAATATTGTTAAAGAAAATAAAATTGCTCATGCCAGTACATACATCTTTTAGCATATTTTATTTTCACTTTTCTTCTACAACTACAGGGATTTGTAAAGAAAGGATAGTTTCCAATTTATCTTGATACACCACACAGTCATTCATAAAGCTCCTTGTAAGCTTTCTGAATCACTGACGTCCATTTTAAACGGTCAGTTGTCCTATACACCACACTTCCATTTCCTTTTACTGTGATTGCTTAAATCAAAATTGACTGTACCTGCTGGTGCAATGAAACGAGAAGATTGTAGAAAATGACATTCAACGTAACAATCTATAATCTATCTAATGATCATGGAGGTAAGAAAAGAAGATATCCAAGTGTATAAGGTGTAGGGATTGTGACACGGGGTCCTTGATTTAATCCTCACAGTCAGCACAATCTTTTTTGCAAGGTCGTCCTTGAGAAAGACACTACAGAGCCCAGCCTAGCACTGGTGAAATCCAGGAAGCTGTAAAATAACTTAAGCCCCATAGAAAACAAAGAAAAAAAGATGTATTTCAAATGTTTTTAATTGGTTGTTGTTTCAGTCGTATCCTGGATACCCTGTCACGATACAGCACAACAACACAACTAGAATTACAACAGAGAGCTGTGGAGTACTCGGCTATACTGAAGAAGCATGACCACATGAGGTAAGAGACATTGTATCTCTGGGACATTGTATCTCTGGGACATTGTATCTCTGGGACATTGTATCTCTGGGACATTGTATCTCTGGGACATTGTATCTCTGGGACATTGTATCTCTGGGACATTGTATCTCTGGGACATTGTATCTCTGGGACATTGTATCTCTGGGACATTGTATCTCTGGGACATTGTATCTCTTGGACATTGTATCTCTGGGACATTGTATCTCTGGGACATTGTATCTCTGGGACATTGTATCTCTGGGACATTGTATCTCTTGGACATTGTATCTCTGGGACATTGTATCTCTGTGACATTGTATCTCTGGGACATTGTATCTCTGGGACATTGTATCTCTGGGACATTGTATCTCTGGGGCATTGTATCTCTGGGACATTGTATCTCTGGGACATTGTATCTCTGGGACATTGTTTGTGCGGGGTTGATACCTGTGGGATAGTGGGGGACTTCTTTGTTTATATAAACCCATTCCCCATTATGGGACATTTGACCGGTTAAAAGCAAAAACTGAATATTTACTGAATTTTCAATATCTTTGTATCTTTGGCATTTTTTTGGGAATGGAGAACAGGATTTTCTTATGGATATTATTAACCCATTTGGATTATCAGATTGTCAAGTTCTAAGCAACAACAGATGATAATGATATCATATCAAGTATAGATACTATCTTAGTCAGTGTGACAAAATTAAGCATTGTGTTTGAATCATGTCTGCTTTATTATTGTTTTAGTAGTATTTATAATGGTATCATACTTTGCACTCTTGTAACATCCTTCCTTTATATAGAACTGTAACAATGCCTGTCCCTCATTTTGTTTGGGTCAGGGATATCGGTGGTTAAGTTAGTGGTAACCCCGGGGGCCTCCATGGCCTAGTGGTTAGAGTACAGAACTTGAAATCACATGGCCCTTCTCTGCATGGGTTCATATCCTGAGAGGGATATGGATTTTCATGAGAGGCAGTCTCCTGACTGACTTAGGAATGCCAATGGTTCTACCCGCCTTAACCAGCCCTAATGGGCAGTTGAGTATGGGGTCTTCCTCCATCATTAAAAGTCGGGCGTCGCTTCATAACTGAAATAATGTTGATGTTATGTAAAACCCATATTAAAAAAAAAAAGTGGTAACCCGGGTCCCAGGTTCAAGCCCAATTGGTTCCTCTGGTTTCATGAAAGTGTCTTTTGGCCAGACCCTTCAGAGCCCAAGCCAAGTACTGATGAGTCCAGGAACCCCATAACATAACTGAAAAAATGTTGACATCGCGTTAAACCCCGTATAAACCAACTCCATTTTATTACAGATCTGCATTGCTGGAACAAATGCCCTTGATAGAGGTGAAGAGAACAAAAGGTTTCTTGTTGAATGGAGAAGAATCTGGGGACGCTTTATTAGATACAAATACAGTGGAAAAGAATGCTGAAAATGTCAAAGTACCAGCTAATACTTCTTCTCAGTCAGAGGTAAGGCTACGTTGTTATAACTCCATGAATTGTGTTACATATCATTCTAGTCAGGCAGCACATCATAAATGAAATATTTTTGATAATGACACAAAGTGATAAAGACCCTAATTCAAGGGTTCATTGCAATACTATTGTAAGAGCTTCATGTTTATGAAGCAATTGCTATAGTATTGCACTGAACCCTAGCTTTATAAATGAATATTGAAACCACAGGGCATACATATATCTTCTTGAGCTAAAATAAATAGGTGTAGATTGTTATTGAGGGAATTGATAATGGTTGAGGTATAAATGGTTATTTTATTTCTTGATTTCAGAGTCAGAACATTTTAGACTTACTTGATGTTGGAATAGGATCCCCACAGACGACCATGCAGCCTGCCAAATCAGAGCCAGTAGATTTACTTGGACTCCTAGACGATGTGGCTTCAATCAATACAACACCAGGTATGGTACTCATCAACGTTTGAATTTTGTTTTCAGATTGATATTTTTTAAGTGTGGTTCTTAACATACCATACAAAATGTAAATTAGAAATATATCCTTATTCATGTTTTCTTCTGTAAGTTAACAACAAAATAGAATTTAAATGATGTTTTACATCTTTCTATCCAGTTTATTTTGATAGAGATATTAGATTGTTTAATCTTCATCAATTACGATGCATACATTTTGGCATTTGGAATCTGCCCTTCCGCCAATTGCTTAATTGAATAAATCATCAGTCTATAAATTTCCCGATTCAACATTCTAAAGCTAGGAGCACTTATAGTGCAATCTTATGGAACAAAATGTATCAAAACTCGTATTAAGCTAAATAAAGATTAAACCATGTATATGACACTAGGAAAATGGAATCAAGTTTGAATATACTGTAAATACTCAGTTGTTGAACACATTCTTTCCATGACCACTCAACTTGATGGTTAAATCTCTACAGCTTGTGAACTATCAAAGTATTTGTTATAAATATTCTTCTTTTTATTACTAGTTATTGTCATTGTTGTTGATTTGACCACAAACTTACCTCCAAGAGTTTGGATAAGGTAAAGGGTTTCACACAAGGAGCTTTATACCTATGAATGTTTATGGCTAGTTGATTAATACTGTTTTTTATTGTTCAGGCAATATACCAACTCCAACACCAACACATGATTTGATGGACAATCTTTTAGGAGGGCCCACACCAACAAATCTAATGAATGGAAGTTCTTCAGGTTGGTATATTGTGTATAACCTTTATACAAATGGCTTTGCACTATTTCTTTTAAAAAATTGCTTTTACAACTAACTGGTATTATTGTCTACTGCTGGAATTTGCCCAGTTAGAGAAAAGGTTTAACCATATGTTCCATGTAGGTATGGTTTTTGAGACGATTCCATCAACATTGAGGGGTCACTGTGGCTTGGTGGTTTGAATATAATTACCTGAAATTGGCATTTGGATTTTCATGAGAGTTAATCTCTCCTACATCTTTTGTAATGCCCATGGTTCTAACAAACCTTTATAGACAGTCTAGTTTGATGTCTACTACATCAATTAAAGTCAGGAATTTCTACAAAACTGAAACACTGTTGCCGCAACTCAAACTCGAACTAAAGTATAATGAATAAATTGATTTCCATCAACATAAGCTATTAATAGATAAGTGAAGTGATTTTTGAATGTGTGAAATATGTTGGATAGAAATTGTTAAAAACACAGTTTATCTTTTTGATGAGGCTTTGGCCTGATACAAATATTTGTTTGATTGTATTCCAATAGGTATTTTGTTTGTTTGTTTTGTTTTATAAAGTTACAAACTAATTATAATTGATAAAGATGAATATTTTACGTTAATTTCTTTGAGAAAAGTTCATTTTTTCCTTTAAAATTTAATATCTTTTTGAAACATGTATATTTCAGGTCAAGCACCCATTGTAGCGTTCAACAAAAATGGTCTGTTGATAGAATTTATGTGTCAAAAAGATAACACCTCAGCCCATGGGTGCGTGGTTAACATGAAGGCCACCAATTCCACGCCTACTCCTATCACCGACTTCATTTTCCAAGCTGCAGTTCCAAAGGTAGCTAACTCAGTGTGGTACATTTTGAATGGGATCACTTTCATTTTAGATATTGTAGATACCATTGTCATGATAGGATAAGAACGAAAGATAACTCCTCATTTTTGATACAGGAAAGAAAATATTGTGACAAATATCGAAAAGGCCTGTTATGCTGATGTATGTTTAAATGATATGTATATGATATGTATGAAGTAATGGGTAGAGGAGATGTTGTGATGAAAGAGGAAGCTTCATCTCCTTCCATTGCAATGGTTTCTCCCCTACTCTGGAATAAAAATGTTTCACATTTTTATGACTTAAAAATGAGTTTGCCTTTATCCCTTTATTCACTGTGCTCATAAAAATGAATATTATGAACCATATTTTATGAGCATAATGAAAATAGAGTAAGTTATACATGCTATCATGTATTGGTTTTAAAATCATATTGCTAATGTTTTCATCTATTATTGCTGATAATTGGAAAGAATTTAGTATATCAAAAGTCATGACTTATCAATTCACTTAGTGACAAATTTCCCTTCAACTTTATTTGGCATTGAGAGTTCCGTTTTCTAGAAATTTGTCATGGAAAGGGTTAATTTCAATCGATTTTCCAATGTCCACGATACATTCACTATCTTTACCGTTGTTTTGATTGTGTGTTTCAGTCATTCCAGCTGGAGCTTCAGTCTCCCTCCGGTAGTGTATTACCTCCCCTGAATGGTGGAACTGTCACTCAAGTGATCAAGATAGTTAATCCACAAATGGTATGGTTATTTCGTTTCGCTTTATCCCATTATTACCTGCAGACAACATGTTTCTTCTGTATAAACACTCTTTTTTGATAATGTGACTTTAGGAAAATTTTCCCTTTTTCACTATGGTTTATAACGATGAATGAAAATGCCTCTGAATCACAATTCATTTTGAATGCATTTGATATTTTGGTCACCACTGCAATATTTTCTTTGCCATATATTTGTGTTGAGGTCTGTATGGCTGAATTAGTTATGAAGAGTATAAATATTTTGAAGCATTTTCTTGAGCGAAACGGAATTCATGACCGTTATAATCTCGGAATTAATGACCGCTATAATTTCGTGCGCAAAGCTAGATGTTCTTTACATGTGCCTTATGCAACCCTTATGAGTAGTTTTTTTACTTAGTCTTCTTTCATTAGGTCGCCCAAAGGAAAAAAGTAAAATAATGTCAATGTGACATGAAAGCCAATATAGACAATAAGATTCTTCAAGTAAATTTGTAGAAAGAAGGGAGTTTAAACTTTTTCTACTTCAAAATTGCTTAACCCTAATATTGCTGGAACCAACTTCATGTTTGTGCAAACAAGTTGGATCTAGGCATGTCGCCAAAAAATTGTCAGCTTGCAGATGATCTAACCCGATTGCTATTCTGAGTATCTTTCCCCATTAGAATTAAGCAGATATTTAAGAATTTGGAAAGCAGATGACACAAAAATCTGTTTTAAGAAAATTACCATGCATTCTAAGGGTTGATTGCATTTAGACACGGTATTATTTTCTACTGGTTAAATAAACAGTTGTCATTGTTGTTTTATATGAGTGAGAAAATATAGTGTGCCATTATTATTTAGTTATGAGTGAGAAATTATGATGAGACAAATTTATTGCTTTATCTATTGATGTATAACATTTAAAGCTCTAGAAGTTTTGGATGGCCTACATTTTAGTAATTCTGTAGCATTTTTTGCAAGCACAATACACATAAATAACGCACAGACTATTATTCTTTTTTTTAATTCACAGCAACCAATCAGAATGCGACTTAAATTGACATATACTCAAAATGGGAATCCTGTCACAGACATTGGTGAAGTGAGCTCGTTTCCAAAGGAATTGTGGCAATAGTGATGATTTTTGAAGCACAAAACAATTAGGATAATTAAATTGGGAGTGGACAAGAGAGAGGCAACAACAATCAATAAGTGTTAATATCAGGCTACTGACATCCTAAATTACTTTCTCCAAGATAACGACGCCAAGACAAGTAGGATATGGATGCTGTGTTCCTGATGATTGATTACCAATGTGTTATTCTATGGTGGATACATCACACATTTGACTTAATTCATGTGTGCATTGGTGAATAATTTTCCTTACACTCCAAGAAATAAAGTAAAGGAGATTTAAACCAGGATCAAATTAGATGTCATCGTATTGGGGAGTACTTGACACTTTAGTGGATGATGACTGGGTTACTGGTGTACTTAACATAGTCTTGTGACATACAGCTGGCTAAAACCTAAACTACATGAGTGTAGAACCCTGTCATGGACAGGTTTTTGTTATCTAATGCAAACAGAGCCAGAAAAAATTAAACTTCTATGGTACATGTGTATAGTGAAAATCAAAGTCTGCAGGACATTTGGTTCACTCCTTTAATCCATTACCAACAATAACGACATTTGAACAGTTTGTTGCAGACGACACTGGAAAACATTGTGGGAAAAGGCAAAATTGCTCCTAATAAGTAATTTTTCCTTTTCCAAAATGTTTTCTGCCCTAGCAGAAAATTATTTTTCAATTTCATCATGTTTTAAGATGTCGTCTGCATGCTCTTTCAATTTGGGATATTTGTCAAGTCTTGTGGTAAACCCAGGCTGTTTAAGGTTGACATCATGCTCAGATAGTGTGTTAAATGTTTTCTTATTTGGCCTTACAGTGTTAGCATATGATTGTCGTGATTCATTATATGTAGGAAAGAAGTTAAATAAACTTTCTTATTTGGGATTTGTTAGATATTGGAAATGTCCTTAGTAAAATTCCTAGAATTTTTTCTTTTTGTAGTCAAATGAACTGGCATATGTATCACATGAAAAAATAACTTATATTTAAATAAATAAACATACTGCTATATGCAATTATGATTGTTTAATCAAACAAGCTTGAATTGAGGTAAAAAAAAAAGTAGCTTAACTTGATCAAAATTGAATAGTGTATATACAAGTTTTGATTGTTGAAATAATATTTAAAGTTAAGTTCCATTGCCACAAACTTTTGATAAATTCATTATTTATAAAGTTACAGAAATAAAGTGGTTTTTACTATTTAAAAAAATTGTTTATTTTTTGTTGTTTTTTAAGTGGCAACAAAATTGTATGCAGATTGTCAAGAGCTTATTTAAGAAAACCATTCACAGGGATTTTGTAACATGTTTGATTTAAATTCTAACCCATTCTATTATATTAGATCTTGTGGCAGAACAATTTCAAAGCAACAGCTTATGACAATTAGTAATTTTGCAAAAAATAAAACCCTCTACCCATTTCCCTTATAGAAGAAACCATTCAGGCAAAAAGAGTAAGTTGCTCATAAAGATGAATTCCATCTTTCTCACAACTGTTTCCTGGGTTGTCTGCTAGAGGTGTATTTCTATGCATGTATATTATGAAGGCAAGGGAGATTAGTTATCTACTTATTGGAGATGAGCCTGGGGTAGCAATTCATCTGATACCGTTGTTTAAATCCCTTTCACAAACATATATCAATTGGTCCATGTATCTAATGTGAAAAAGGATTTTGCCTCGCATGGCTCAATCGAGATACTGGGTTGTTTTTAATCTTAGCTCAAATCTGCCTGTATGAGGGCTGATGGGATTTTTCTGTATTGTTGGTGTTTCGGTGTCTTAACATTGATCATAATGTGATATCAATGATGCCATGCTAGGTGTTGTTCAATGTTGCTATGTAGGTGTCAATATGAAATTCCATGTCGCATAGGTTTGTTGTATGCTACCATTTGGATAGGATTATAAGTTTATATGAGGAGGATTCAACTCAAGACAGTAATTATTCCTTTACAAAAGAACTTGCTACAATCGTGTATTGAACCCTTAATATGTCTTTTCCTTTTGTATATTGTGTCAAAGGTTAAACACGAAAACATTATATCTGTATATTCTTAGAACTTCCTCTATTGCAGTATTTACATATTTATGTAAAACCAATTGCTTCAGTCGTTATTTACAAGCAACAAAAAACGAAGAAAACATAGATAAATTTTGTATTGATTCAAATTTCTCCGAATGGATTGTGTGATAGTTGTTAAGTGTGGGGCATTTCAACTAAGTATTCCTTTGCCAATAAATGAAGGAAAATGCTCTAAATAAGCTGTGTGTTTTTTAAAATATATTATTACTTGTTCATAAGTAAATTACCAAAGGTTCCTGTGCAGCTCAGTGGTAATGGTTGCATACTTGTAACTGCTGGCTTTGTTAACTCATTACCAAACAATAAGGACTTTTGACTCATTTGTTACAGACAACTTTAGAAAACATTGTTGGAAAAGGAAAAATTGCTCATAATGAGCTATTTCTCCTTTTCCCACGTTTTCTGCCCTACCAGAGGATTATTTTTCAATTTCATCACATTTTGAAATGTCTTCTGCAAACTCTTTCAATTTGGGACAGTAAAAAGTTTGGTGTTTGGTAAAGGGTTAATGTGTCCTTTGGCATGGCATTTCAGAGCCCTAGCCTTGTAATGGTGAGTCCCAGGAGTGTTGTAACATATTTGAAAAGTTGTTAATATTAAACTTCCATAGAAAAACCTGCTCTCCCATTCCTTGTATTGAGAAATGTTATTGATGCAATGGGACAAAGATCAATGCATCACATCGTCCTTGTTTATCCATATACCAAACTCATTTGGCCTGATTGGACTTTTTTCTTCTTAGTCTGAATGAAAGCAAATTGTGAGTGCTCATTTTGTTTGACAATGGGAAATATGTTGCATGCCAACACATTACATGAAAGGGCAACATTGTAACTGTAGCATTTAGGGCAAAACTTGAACTATAACTTGTTTGTGTTGAAATTGATTTATCAAAATAGTATGATTGGTGAATTGCATGTAAGTTTTTTTTTCTGTTATCAGTCATTCTATCTAGTAAAAACTTTGTGTGATATTCTGAATGATTAATGCAGAGTATGGAAAATATTTCCATTGATATTTTACAAAGTCTATTGTGCATTTCTAGGTTAGTGAAATTTTAATGATGTTTTGCACAGCAACTCAAACATCTGTAAAATCTGAAATTGCATATCTTTTGTATATGGCAAATTTACCCATACTTAACATTATTTTTTAATTGACAGATCTTTTTTTTAGTTAGACATAACCTTACTTTATTGAGACATTTTGTACACAAGCTCACATTCAAAATAGATACTATTGTATGTAATGAACATGGCATTTAATATAAACATTCCCAATTCATTAAAAAGTTACAATGTAATGCAAAAAGAAAATATGGTGGTAGTATTGGTTTGATTCAGATAGATTTGTATATGGGTTAAACAGAGCAAAATCTTTCTCATTTTGTAGACTTTGTTTAGTTTAAACATATTTAAATTACTTGACACAATACCGTCATATCGTTTTACAACATTCATGAGAAAAGGATTGAACTTTGTTTAGTGAAGAACGTTATTGAGAGGTGTTGATAAGAGGTGTAATCCTTTTGCTAACCTCTTAAATGCTTGTCCAAATTATAATGGGGGAACTTGAACTCATCTTGACAAGCTGGTTAGAATGAGAACCTACACTAAAAAAGTTGTTTTTTTCTGTATTGGCTTTTATTCTTTGTCAACAATAGTCATAAATATTCTGCCTTTCATCGGATTCCTAGGCTAGGGCTCTGAAGTGTATTGTCAAAGGACACTCCCTAGAAACCAGCATATCTGGGTCCCAACCTCTGATGTTACAGCTGTGAATCTTGTCTGCTTTATAAAAGGCCTGTTTTAGGCAGAGAGGCTATGAATTAGAATTGTATAATATTTATATTGAACATTGAAACATTCCTGATTTATAGACTTTAATTAAAAAAAGAAAGAGATGTTTAAAGTAAAAAAGTGCTAGTTGTTAATGATTTCATATTTCTATTTATTCCATGATGATCCCAAGATTTGTTTCTTATAGGCTGATCATCACTTCAAATATTTGTCAACGATATTGTAAGTATCTAAACATTCAAATGTATATAAGGTAATGAGAAAAGGAATGAATGAAAACTCTACTGTTTATAGGTTTTTTGCAATTGCCTCATTTTTTTGAGGGGAAAAAATACATAAAATGACAAACACCTAATATCATGAGTTTATTAATGACTTTCCTTAATTTCATGGTGAGATGAACCTATTACCTTTGAAAGTGATTTTCATCACGCTACAGGTATATCAAAAGTGGTTATTTCTGAGAATAAAAGCATCCATGAGAAAAATGCATAATTGATTTATTAAAATTGAGATTATTGTGACAGAAATAGAATTTTTTCACACAAATGATAACATTTATTTAATGATGTTTCATAATATGCTTTCTCTACAATGGTTTTTAAAATGAGAGTATGTGAAGTAAGTGATTTATAATGAATATTTGAAAACTTTTATGTACCTAAGTTCACAATGACAAAATGAAGGTAATGGGCTTTATACTGTATATTTGCATGTTTGTGTCAAAATCGGAAATATTTCTGAGAGCATATTATACATACCCATTGCTTCATATCGAAGGATCAATCAATGACTGAATGCAATACAGGCCTTTATTCTTGCATTTAACTTCAATATATCCTAGGTATGATGAAGTTGTGATGTACCTCTGTGACAACATGTGGAATTCTTTTTCAATGAGCGGTTTCTCTTTGTCTCAATGTTTCTACCCAAAACCACATGTTTCTTTCTTCATATTTCATAATTGTTATTTGCTAATGCTTTTGATTTGAATCTGTAGCTAATTTCTGTATGTGGAAATGGGTATGAGCAAAGGAACCAGTAACAAATAAAAAGAAAAAATATGTATATAGGACAATACACATTTTTTGTTTTTGTATGTTTGTTACTGGTACCAGTTGGTATGATACCAGAGATCATTGAAATGTATGTTGATTGTTATAGTTAATGTATACAAAACAAACTTAATTGTGCAAATGTAACATTTTCCTTGTCAAATTATCATGAGTATTGTTAGTGAATTGACAAAGCAGGAAAATAAATTATTTATAAAATTAAAAAAACAAGTTGTTATTTATTTTTGTCTGATTTTCTTTAACGAAGGTAAGTATTCCAACACTGTCCTTGAACTTTTGAAGATGCTATTTATTCTTGGTTATATTCATCTACATTTGTATTTTCTTCCCTGCCAAAAAGATCCTCACAAGATTGAATATCAAAACATGCCGTTGATGTAGTCAAGTATAATATAAGGGTGCGCGCTAAATGACCTTAGCTGTCGATGCGCCTTAAAACACCATTCATTCATTCATAATATAAGGGGGTCACCTGTTCATAAATCAATGTAAAACTTCATTCCACATTAAAGTCATGTTCGATATCACTGTACAGTACAATTGTGTCATATCATTGGCATTTTTTTCTTAGTCTTTGGATCACAATTGCAGACTGAAATATGAGCAGAAGTGGATGACTCTTGGAAAATCATGTTCATTCAAAGGAAAACACTTCCTCTTTTTGAAAGCATCAATTGAGATTTTACTCATTGAGATTTACAGAAAATTTCGCTTTTAGATATAACAATGTAAAAAAATGGAGAACTTGCAATGTAATTCCTGAGTCGAAAAGAAAGTGGGCTCATAAAATTTGATGAAAGAGAATTTTGCTCATCACGAAATCATTGCAAAGGAAAGAAAATAATCATATAATTATTCCTCTAATTCTTTTCAGAGTTAGCTTCAAATCATAAAAATTGTGCTACTTTCAATGCATTGGGATACCTTTTATCCTAAACTGAAAGGACAACCTTTATAATCTCGATGGATATGGGTTAGTGAGGTGGCTTACATGGGAATGTTGACCATTGAAATTTATGCAATAAATTTATTGTGAAGTGTCTATGTGCAAGGGTCTTTATCCTTATCTAGAACTTATGATCCAGACACAGATGTTTCATCCTACGTGTAACACAGTGCTTGGATCATCAAAGATAGTTCATTTGACATTGATTGTGAAACGAGTTCTTACAACTAAGATAAATCTCTCCCAATTCTGCTTCCTTGATACATAACCAGTACTTGCGCCATATGAGGAATAAGGAAAGGTTGCAAGGCAGATCCTGCCACACACATGATTTGAACTCACGACCCTTGTGTCCAGAAGCCTATGCTCTATCCCTGGACCACTGTCCTCCACAAAAAAAGCAATTGTCCCAGTTAAGGGACTTAATGGGACCATGTTTGTTGGTTAAACATATTTTATTGCCCAAAATATACCTAGTCATAATATAGAGTTTTAGTACAAATCATAATAAGCAAATGGGTGGAGCATGTGCATAGTGCTCTTCCTAATCAAATGGAAGAGGATTGAAAGAGAGAAAATTGCTCATGTGAAGGGATCTGCCAGAATATTTCTAATGGATCTTCCATTTGAAGCAAGGACATGGATGTTATCTGACTTTCTGATTAAATATCAAACTATCAATGGTTTTGGTGCTGTCTAAATTTTACGAGTTTGCTAAGAATCACGACTAAGGAAGCCCGTGATAATCGCTTTTGCGTGAAAACAGAAATTAAACATAACGGACGGAAAAAAACTCAATTTTAACAGTAAAAACATATCTTTATCACATCATATAACTTTAAAAGCATCATTAACTATTGATCACTCGAACACGATATAATTTGGTTTTGTTTCACTTTGCTGAAGGAAGATGACTGCGTAATATCAAAACCAAATCAGTTTACCTATATTCGGATGACCTGATATCCGGATAGTCTTTATATTTTTTTCAATCTTATTCTTTTCTTTTATATCGAATATGAATATGTAGAAGATGAACAATTAACAATAGACATGTATTGTTTAACATAGCGTAAGAGCAATATCTTCTTTTCCCTCAATGTTTTCCAGAGCAAAATGGTCTAGTCAAAATAATTTGATTCGAAGATTCCTTTTTATTTTCGGATGGGGCAATCTAACAACAAAATTCCGAAAGATGCAAATAGTGTGGGAATTTCAAATTCCGAGTTTTGGAATTTAAGCACAAAATGGCCATTAAAGTCAGTTGATAAGACAAGATATGTAAAATAAACTTATATACATACAACCAAATAATGGCATCAATTGCCGTTAAGCAATTAAGAAGCGCTAAATAGGTTTTCACATTACAGTGTGCATGCCCAGAAATTTTTTATCTGGAGTAAAAAATTGTCACCAAGTGTTATTTAAACAGTTCTTACAAATTTATTATGTGTAATAGTATACAGACATGTTAAAGGGACTCTCTCAGAGATAGAGATTTTAACTTTTTGAAATAAATGGTCTTCTACCATAAAAAGAGCAACAAGCATTTCTGAAGTAACATAGAACTAGATTATTGACAGCTTTCCAACCCTGCTCGTAACTATGCAAAGAAGATCTAGAATATTAAAATCTCAAAAATCTAAGACCATTTTAACAGGTTTATTTGGTAAACAACGTCTTAACTTAGAGCAAGAGGTGGTAATTTTAGATACCATTGTCACATGGGTCTTCGGAAAAACTCATTTTATGCGCATATATCATTTCTGTCAGGAGCAAAATGGTTTGAATAAGGAGGAAAACAAACAGTGTAAATATTAACAAGTTTATTCTTGCTTGATAAGATAAAATCGTAGTTTGTCAGTTCACCATCACCACCTAGACATTTGCCATTTTGGTGAGCAAGATAAAACCAAGAAATAAATAAGCACTATTTATACATAGGATGTTAAGATATAGCTACCCAGATGGTTAAAAAAAGGTTTCTAATTGACAAAATAACAACTTTACAGAACAAATGCCATTTCAAATAAAATTTCATATAAATTTTTTCCTGGAAAAGAATTTCGATTTGCCTGTAATTTAATTTCCATGTGAAAATTAAAAATTAAAGCGAGGTAACTGATATAAAATTTATTGTTAGTTGTCGCATAACAGAAGCAAATGTGGGACGAAGAATTCCCCCCATTTATTTATATACCATCTTTCCAAAAGAGGATTAGACAATGGCAGTATTGGTCTTTAAACATTGCTACAAAAACTTTGTTGCATTTGTCCTCCATTGAATGAATCGTTCGAAAGTCTGGAGATTGCAAAATCCAAAAACTTCTCATATTTTCCTATCACATCAAATTAGTTTGACTACTAACGGGTCAGATGTCATTATTGTTTGGTAATAGGTTGATGGAGTTAAGATATTATGTATGTATTTCCCTTACAGCATGATCCCTGTGTAAGTGTATGTAGTGATGGGGAAGTTGAGTAAAATACTGGTATGTGGGCACGCCGGAGTGGGGAAAACCGCCATTATTGAACAACTGATGTATGGCAGCCATAAAATTGGAACGGTATGTCTACTGGCATCCAAGACTGTTGATCTAGTAATCCTGGATCTATGATTTCAGTGAATATGTTTACACATTTATCTGGTATATCATGTAAACTTGTATCCAAAGATGTGGATCAAGCATTTATGAATCTAGCAGTTCAATAAACAATAATTCTTTTATTGATTGATACTTTTTTCTCATCAAAGTTCTGGTTTGGATTTTAAAAAGAACACTTTGAAAAGGAAGAAACGGACTGATGATGAGCTATGCCTTCTTTTGTCACACTTGACTTGGGTATTGAATAAGAATGTCTATTTTCATGATACAATTAAATACGGTTCCTAATAGTTGCTGATGGCTTAAATATAAACTGGTATCAAATCAAGTACGAACAGCAGAAATACATGATAGTGTTCTTTATCATCTTTGATGGTGTAGCTATTTGATAAATGGAATACCATGAGTAATCGAGGAATGACATGAATTTCTAATTCAAAGTTGCTACATCATGCCTGCTATTTGAGGAAAGATAACTTGTATCTGATGTGACAAAAAGGGTAAGATAAAGCCACACTGAAATGCAATCATGCATTGCAACACTAACTTAAAGACCTTCACAACTGGGGACAGTTAAGCCAGTCTTGGTTAGTTTAAATATTGAGGTTGCTGATCAGCTATTACTTATCATTAAACAATTTGACCTGTTTGCTAGATAACGCTAGTTTTGTTACCCAAAATTGAATGAGTTTTTGGACCATATTTGAAATTGATGAACATTTGTAGATCTGGAATATACTCTTTGTAAAACTTGGGAATCTCAAGAGGTTTTCAATTGCTATTGTAATTAATAATCAAGATTATGCTAAGGATACATTATTGCTATATAGAAGAAATGATTGTCTGAAGAAAGATGATCTTCTCTTATTGGCAAACCTTTCTTTCCTCAATTTAATTTCAGATTTAGTCTGCATCATAATTGATAAGTTTGGAAATTTAAGTTAAATCTGGCAGAAACTTAGTATTTTTAACATGATTTTATTTCAGCCAATGCATTCAACAATAGAGGACATTTACACAGCAATGATTGAAACAGACAGAGGGGTAAAAGAAAAGGTCCGAATATTCGATACAGGAGGTCTAGTAAGTAAACTTGGTTAGAAAATCATCCATGAATTGATGAAGGAGACATCACACAATTCCTTTTATCAAATGGTTACATGAATTCATGTAATTCAGGTATATCTAAAGAAAGTCAATATCATGACTATGCTCATGCTTACTTGGTAGGCCCTACTTGTTTTTGTCTTTGATTCTACTTAATTGATCTCCTTTCAATGTAAGCTCTAACCTCATTCTGATTAATTTGCAGAAAACAATATCAAAAACTTTTATTGAGTGACAAAAAAGAAGACTTGATTCATGTGCAATAAAACTTGTAGTTTTAATGACTTAAATGTTGGTAGATTATTTAATCAACTTTTATTACACAGGATATATTCATGTTGTTATATTTTCAGGATGGTACAAAGACAGATTTACCGAAACATTTCTTCACTTTTCCAGAGGTAAATACATTATGAAAGGGAAACATGTTGCAATGGCTGACAATTTGACAAATTCAACCAGAGTTCTCGCTGGCTCAATTTTTCTTTGCGCCAACACTTGCGCCAAATTTAAAAGTTGGAGCCAAATAAAGTCTTAATTTTCTGTAGAAAGGAAATCCATTCATCACAGGGCTAACTATATTGATTATAAAGAGGTTCTCAAGTGTTAGTTTGTTCTATCTATTTCTAAGTGCTGTTTTAATAAAGTTCTGTCGATTTAACACTCAACAGTTGAGACAGTAAAACAGGGCATAGCAGGAACATGATCTTTATCTTTTTATCATTATGATAACAAACTATTTCCAGTCCTCCAAGCCTCTTTGAAATTATGGTTGTCATCTGTCAATTTCATTTTTAGTAAGAGGCATATTCTATGAGTGAGAAGATCTCGTTAATTTAATTATTGTGTTGGATCAAGATTAAACGCCCACTTTTGAAAATTGCAGATTTTACCTAAACTTAGGTGCATATAACAATTTCAGCTATTTGTCAAGCAACAGAATTAACTTTGCCGATGTTTAATGTCAACTCCTTTAAAAGAAGTGTGAGGGCAAACATTTTGGTTTTAGAAGCAATTTAAGTAATCAAAGTCATAATTACCATATAGTAGAAGTTGTAAAGGCAGGCAAATGACTAAATGATGTACACGAGAAAGTGTCACCTTCAACAACCTAAACAATCAACAGATAATGGATTGAATAAGTGTGAAAACATGATAATCCCATTTCGGAAATGGCATTAATTAAAAAGCTGGTTCCCGAACTTCCTTTGAAAGAACTGCGAGTACAGGAACCATCGATGCATGGTTCTCGGCATTACAGTAAAAACAAATGGATATCGACTTGAGATTGGCAACCAGTTGGTAAACAAACACCGAGTTATCGCGGAAAATAGTCAGCGCCAGCAACTTTTGCCGAATTTGTTTTTCTTGTGCTAATTCCTTTAGCTTGTCGCAAATGGCACCATTCGCGATGGCCAGCGTGAACCCTGTCAACTAATCTAGAAATGCCTTACTGCCTTTGGAATTTTTTATGGAGAAATAACACAATTTCTGATGTTTTATAAGTCCATCTGTATATTAAGGGTAGACAATGGTAGTGTTTGCTTTATACATTTACAAAGAAATGCATAAATTACATTTTAAATGCTTGATAAAATTGAATACCATGCGACAAAATATCAACTAATCTGACCCTGCTTAAATGAGGTAAAGATTCTTGCTTCAAATGCTTTGATGTACATACCACTATTGATATTACTAATATTACTGCTTTTAATGTACATTATGTTCTTTTAAAGGGATTTATTCTGGTGTACGATGTAACTAACTGGGAATCTTTTCAAAAGCTTGACAAGTTAAAAAAAGACATTGATAAGAATAGAGACAAAAAAGAGGTTTGTTATTTTCTTCACTTTGATACGAGTACTCTGCTGGTTTAAACTTATTATTTAACAATGATAATGAAACTTTTTCTAACATTTTGTTAATGACTTCTAAGTCCTATCTATTCTATTCCTTAGTATTTATGTATTTCAAGATACCTGCAGGTTACCGTTTTACTGAACAGTTTATACGCTTAAGATGTATGTAAATCTAAAACAACAAGTCCTCTTATTTCAATATTGGACAAAGCAATATCGCAAAGTAACACATCATTGGAATCGTCTCTCCGAGACGCTTCCAATGACTTGTTACATTGCGATATTGTACTTTCATTGAAGATACTATCAAATAAAAAACACACTATGATGAACAGGGAAAATGGCCATGATAAATAGTTTCTCTATTTGTGACAGTGGTTTCTTCCAAATATTCCAAAAGGAGTTAACCTTTTCATTCTATAAAGTACATGCCATATGCTGTTCCTTTCATTTTGGACAAATCCCAAAATACTATGATAGGGAATGAGTTAATTATCGGTCCTTGGACCAAATTGGTGGATAAATGACATCAGTAAGTGAAAACGATGCTAACATTGGCTAAAGGGCTTACGATTGATTCCAGTTTAATCAATGGTCTTTCATTTTATATTAATAGCCTAAAAAGATAGAGGTCATGAAAACAATGATTTTATTTTTTCAGTTTTTCCTGTAGTTGAATCATTTTCCAACATGGAGTATGGAGCATATCCATGAAACAATTTAAAATTATGGGAAGAAATACTTTTGTGTTGATGTTGAGAAATGCTACTTGTTAAACCTAAGAATGCTGGGTAGTTTTCTAAGAATAGATTCTTGTGTCATCTGTTTTCCAAAACCTTAAATATCTGGTAAATTTTGATGAGAAAATGACCTCAGAGTAGCAAAAGTTAAATCACAGGCCAGTTGCAAATTTACTTGTTACGCACATGTTAATCAAATCTTCTATGGGTTGGTTAATGTTGTTTTAAAATAAACATCTAACGCTTTCAAAAGCCTCAGGGCGAGATATTGCGGAATAAGGGATTACTGTGCTTTCAAATGGCAAACAATCATAAAATTCTGAAATATTGTAAAATGTTAAATTTCAGTAAATTAAGATATACTACAAACTCCGGATTCTGTTGTATATTTCCATTTATTTCAAGAAGTTTTATTTGTAGGTCCACATTATAGCGATAGGAAATAACAAAAGTGAACAACAAGAAAACAGACAGGTCGACTTCAACACAGCGCAAACCTGGGCTGCAAGAGAGAAAGGTAGTTACAGTCTGGTTATAACTACTAAAGTCATTATATGATAATCATTGCTTATCAAGAACTCCATTCTTTGGATAGCCTCTGAATACACTTGATAACTTGTAATACACTTTTGACAGTTTGCTCTTCTCTCAGAAACCTTTAGTTTGGATAAAAAAAACTTCTCCTGTAAAAGAATGTTTTAGCAAGATAGGGTAGCAAGATAAATCTTTCCTTTTCAGTCACTTAACCCTTTACCAAACGTCAATTTTTCGACTGTCCTAAATTGAAGGAGTTTGCAGACAACTTGTTAAAATATGTGGAAACTGGAAAACAATCTTCTGATAGGGCAGAAAACAGTGTGGGTAAAGAATAAGAATTGCTCGTTATGAGCAATTTCTCCTTTTCCCACAATGTTTTCCAGAGTCGTCTGCAACAGAGTGGTTAAATGTCGTTATTGTTTGGTAATGGGTTAAACCATCTGATATATGGATTGTACGATGCTGGTTATGTTTTCTAATTTTACAGTGAGATTATGGGAGGCCAGTGTAACCAATAGACAGTCCCTCGTTGAGCCCTTTGTATGGTTAACATCTCGTATAACACAACCACAAAGTAAGTTAGACGATATCCCAGTATTAATTTGACAGTGTATAGTTGCGTTCTTTTTATGGTTTAAATCTCGTATTACACATCCTGAGAGTAAGTTTAACATATTGTTTAACACAAGCACAAAGTTAATTAAACAATTTGACTGTTTTAGTGTGACAGTTCAGTCTCCCATCAAACCCTTTTTACGGTTAACATTGCATATTACACTACCACTAAATGAAGTATGTGATTTAATAGTATTTAGTCATTTCACATTTCCATATTTAATGAATGGTTCATATTAAAAACTATAGAAAACAGCACTGGTAATGGCGTTTCCAACTTGAGAAGAAACTATATTGGCAAGAAAAAAGAAATCATTTTATTTTAAAATGTTTTATAAAGTGCTTTTTCTGTTATTTGTTCTATGTTTTTCTTAATTTTGTATACTATAGGTAAACCATGTCATCCACATTTGAGTTTAATGCAGACTCACGTTTTCTTTAATTGTTGATTGATGTAAGAGAGCCGTTTACAGTAAACAAATTAATTATCAATTTTGATTCGTTGTTCCATTTAAGGTAAATCCACCTTCTTACCAGGAAGAAAAACAAAGGGAGCAAGCAGTGCAACAAGCCTTGATTGATTGGTTACTTTAGTAACATAAATATTACCTAGTTACTCATGTCTCCTACTATGGATACCAATTACCAGTTATCAAGTTGAAGCTGAGATGACTGCAGCTAGGCTAGGACTGGATGGTTGCCATGGAAATATACTCATATACTAGTCATTTTTATATGTGATATTGTCTCATTTACTTTGAGGTCAAGCATGGATAAAAGTTCATTGCTGACATTACATGTAGAGTAGTATGATGGATGTGTCCATACCTTACCTTGTTGTCATTGAAACAACTCCAGGCATATGTTAGGGAATAAATTCACTTGTCTTTATAAATGTTTTTGAAATCTCACATTTGCAAGACAACTTATTTGGAACAGTTATAATTTGATGCATGCAATATTACCGGAGATTTTATAAACCGTTTATTGATGTTACTCTTTAGATTCATCTATGACATGATTCTTACTAGTAAGAATAATAAACTCTTACTGTGCTGGAACTGCCTTCATTCTTATGCGAACAAGTTAGATCCAGGCCAGTTGCTAAGTAAATTGGCAGCTGGCCTGTGATCTAACCTGTTTGCTACTCTGAGTAACTTCCCTTATCAAAACTAAGCAGATATTTGTGATTTTGGAAAGCAGACGACACAAAAATCTTTTTTTAGAAAATTACCCAGCATTCTTAGGGTTAAAAGTAACTATGAAGCTAGCAATGTAATTGCGCCTCCTGTGTGAACCTCAGAACATTCAAAAGTTATTTGTGTTATTTAAAGAATGGAAGTCTCTACTTATATAATACCCTGCCCTGTAACAGTACAAAGGGATCTATAGTTTTCCTGGGATCAGTACTATGTAATCAATATACTTAACCTTGTAGATTATTTCACATAGTACTGACCCGGGGATAACTATAGACTCCTATGAACGGTATATTTTCTTAAGTCTCGCAAACATTTTCACTTTCATGAAGCAAATGTCACAAACATCATTAAAACTTGTCATCAAAAAATGACAAATATGGATGAAAATAATCAAATGATTAAATTCTGTTCTTGAACTTGACATACTGTTTTTGCTTGTTGTTTGCTGCATAGAAAGTTGTCTATATTAAGAAAAATATTGATTTACATGTATGTATATTTATTAAGCCTAATATTTATATGTATTAAAAACAGTGTATTGATATATTTGACTGGAAGTTTTCTATTTCTTGATATTTGATAATATGAACTTTAGAACTTCAAGTCCATATGCTTATGTAGGTGTAACAAAGGTCTGCCCTATGTGGCCCTAAATATCTTGTTTCATTCCTGATTTCCCATGGAGACCTCCCTGTAATGAGTATGCAGTTCTACGCCCGGTGTTGACTTTTGATGTTGTATCTGTTGTTCATTTCTTGTTAAACCGAGATGTACTATGGACACCTCATCAGGGATAGACTCACCATTGAATTTGAACACAGGCTGTAGATCCATAGCTGTTGCATTACTGACAACTGTATCACTCTGTCAGATTGATGTCATATCGGTATTTCTTGCTGTACCTCTTCACTCGTGAGAGCACCAGCTCCATAAATTTCATTTGCATGGTGTGACAGTAGTGCTATGTTATCAGCACATGTTGTATGAGGTATACTTATTAGGCCTATCTTTGCTCTCTCAAAGTTTTCTTCAAGTTGTAGAAGTAATGGGCTGTTATTCTGTTTGTAATGTTGTGTGGACAGCACACTGCCTTGCCGGACGCCTTTTCTGATTAGGATGTCTTCAGAGGTTTTATCTTTCCATTTGACTACAACGGTCATCCGATCATAGAGATCTTGTATAATTAACCATTCTGTTGTTTGGATTCCATCTAAATATAAGTTCTGGAAGAGAAGGGTGTGATCAGCGACATCAAAATTTGATTAAAATGCCTTCATGTCCAAGGTAGTTGGAATCATCATCTGTGTATCTGTCTTGGCTTCTAATTGGTATTCTGTTATAAGGAGCACACATATTGGGAACAAAGTGCCTTGAGTAAAACCTGACTTGGGTCTAGATTGTGGGAGAGCCTGTTTTATATCATGCCGATCTCTCAGTATATGCTCGAGAATCATCAGTATTACCAGTGTGACGGTAAGGCCTTGATAGTTTCTTGGATTCTGTTGATCCCTCTTGCGGACAAGGGTAAGCATACCTCTCGTTAGATGGGATGTGATCTTCCTCTAGTCATAAATGATATAAAAGTCAGCCATTATTCTTTTGAATTCTTTACTACCCAACATGAAGTGCTCCACTGTGAAACCCAGGATGTTGACAACCTTGTTATAATTCATTCTGGCCATATCAATGTTGATGGGTTTGATGGTTTCATCTGATGATTCAAGGATAGTTTGTATGAGTTCAGTGTTACTCTTAGCCTCAGTGAGGAATTTATTGTCATATTTGTTATCATCCACTGGGGTAGCCAGAGATTGGAAATGCTTTGCCCAACCATCAACTATATCCACATCATCGGTAAGTTTCTCTCCATCTACATAGAGGCAGTTTGTACTACTGTGGTTGATGCTCCATTGTAGGTTAACTAGCCCGTCACCATTGGTTATTGCACACATTATTTTATCAATGGTGTCTTGTCTCTTTCTCGCAGCAGTCGGTCTGTTCTTATCATAGCTGTTGCTTAGCTTCTTTGACATTTTCTTGAAGTAGACGTGTACGGGTAGTAGGGGATCCTGCATCTTTCGACACTTCATAGGTTTTTATTTACTGCTTATGGCAGCTTCTCTAATCTCTTTGCTGCAGGTTTTAGCTGTAATTATTCTTTGTTTTGGCCCATTTGGTCTATCATGTTGGATACTACTTCTTGCAGGGTCATTTAGTGCTGTTTTTAGGAAATCCAGGGATGAATCTTGGGAATGTAAATGTTTCTGGTCAAATCTGGCTGTCTGTATGTGTGTACTTTGTATGTATGCATATCTGGCACACCTATCCCATCTTCGTCAGGGTAGTATAGAATTCTAGTATATGAATCAGCAGCCAAGATGTTGAGAGTGAACACCGCACCATTTAGTTGGTTGGGGTCTTCGACCCGGGTCAGTAATGAGATGTTGGCCGCCATAGGGTTCTTCAGGATATATTCTATATCTGTATAAATTTTCCCATTGGCATGATAGAAAGTGAGCAACGCCTTCTGCTGGTTGATAAGGCTATTACTTTCTACATTTTTTTTAGTAGCAAGTCTCCCTCATTGCGGGTGGTGATGGGGGCGAGAGGGGGTAGATCCCAACAGAGGAATATAGCATGAATAGACTTAAATCTCAGAACAACTTCCTTTAGCTGTGAGATAGTGTTTTGGAAGGATTCTCTTGCATTATTTCCTTGGCATGGGAGATATGTAGATATTATGCAGCCATTTGGTTGAGAGGCCAGGCGAGGGACCACAATTCTATCACACCCATCATCCAGTTTATCTGTTTTTAGGTTCCAGTTCTCTCTATGTAGTACTGCTGTTCCACTGTAACCTTTTGGTATTTGTAAGGGTTTTATTGGGTTATTCATATCTACGGCTTTTGCATGTGATGTAAAATTTGGTAGGATATTATTAAACGCATCTTGTTGGAAGCTAAACAATGTTCTTGTAGGCAGCATATATCAGTTGTGCCGAGTAATTCCTTTACATATTCCTCATTTTTTTGTTTTTTACTTTAAAGACTTGTTAGCTCGTTTCTGCCCTTATGGTTTCCTGAAAGTTTATTGTCCATGGTTTTATTGGTATAAGATTTAGGTTTTGGTATTCTGCATCATTTACAGGTGTGTTTGACACTGTATGTCTTGACTCTCCGAGGCGCCGCCCTGGGACAAAAACGACATCGTTTTTATGTGGGTTACATGCTTCTCTTGGGATTCAGGACAATAAGAGACTGACTTTCTGTGGTTTTGTCATTGTTTCCTGGACAGGTTGGTGGATTTCTTACTGAGATGTTATCCCTTACATATTGTTCCATTTCTCATCTCTGTAGCCTTGGGTGTCTTAACATAGATCGTCGTGCCAATCTTCTTTGCTTGTCCTGTTATCGTTTTCAGGGTATGTCCTCCTGCTAGTCTCATCTGTCCTCTCTGCTCTGTTCCCTTGCTTGTTGAGATCAGGGTTTGTATTGACAGCAGCAGATTGATATCAAGGAGGGTAATTCTCCACTGGCCTGAATGAGTCGGCTAAGGCGCCTTGTGTCCTGGATGCGGGAATAGTCCAGTGCATGCTGGGTTCCCTACAGATTCTCATGCATTTAGGACAAACAATATCATCAGATTCTATTCTTTCTATTGCTGATATTTTGGACTGTTGCATGCTCTTAGGGATTTCACTTAATCATTGAGTTATTGATTCACAGACATCTTTGTACCACTACAAATTTTGAACGCTTCATGCTTAGAGGACAAATAGCCACTTGAACAAACAACAAATAAATATAAAAAGTTTAATTCAAGAACAGAACAAAAACATAACCATTAATATCCTACACCTGTGGATTAATATTAACCCTTAAAATGCTGGGTAATAGCTTTTCATGTTGTCTGCTTTCCAAAACCTTAAATACCTGCTAAATCTTGTTGTGGAAAGATACTCAAAGTTGCAAACAAGTTGGATCACAGGCCAGCTGCTAATGTACTTGGCGGCTGGCCAGGATCTAACCTGTTTGTATAAGCATGATGTAGGTTACAGCACTACAAGGGTTAACAGAATAGAACAGATCATAATTTAATCTTAGACATTAACAGGAAATCTTGTTTTAACCAGAGTAAAAAGAGACATAACTATGGTGTTTAAGGCAACCAAAAGCTTGACACTGACGCAAGTCATTCAGAAAGCTTTAGTAGGAGCACTCCAGTAGGACCTTTCTGAATGACTTGTGTCCTATGTTAAGAAAGCTTAAGACTATCTTTTAAAACACTGTACAAGAAAGGTTGCTTAAAACAAGATTGACAAGTTCAATGTTTGTACATGTATTGCGTGGAATCCTGAGACATTTTCTCTGGCTGTTACAAACTGACATCATTATGATTTGCGATATGTAGGCAAAATAAGAAACAAATATAAATAAATAGCTGTTTGATCTTAAAGATTTTGACAAGATGAGAATTGGCTCAGTATTTGCCGTTCTTCATTTATGGCAATGTTTTCAATGATCATATTTCTACCTTTTAAAGTTACATGTAAATATGCACAACTATATTGGATAATTACATTTATTACTGCTGTCTTTTGCTTAAATGATTTTGATATTTTGTTAACCAAAATAGGATAAAATCATTGTAGGTTTTTGCTGTAAATAGAAGTCATTGAAAGTTACCATATTACATGATTCTGTCCAACATTGATACTACCCTATATATACCAATACAAATGTTATATCACGGATGTTAAAATAAAAATTGTAAAACCAAATGATTCCTTGCATTCTTCTAATGGAATTATTTCTCAATATTTTCTAGTATGTATTCATGGTCACTGTCAAGTTCATTGCAATACATTTGTGAATAGTACAAACTAGAAATTATAAACCATGTCTTCATACAGTAATTATTACACAGATATTGGGTGTTCTTTAGCTTATCAACTTAACAGATTCCAAAATTTCTATCAATAACAACTCAAGCACAATAAGTTAACAGATTTTACTGTCTTATAGTTATGTTGGCAAAGTTTGTTCACAGTTGATTAATAGCTGTTGCATCCAGCTTATAAAATGCGATACCTTCATAACAACAGTCCTCCGTATTTAATGATTGTTGAAGCAAAGACTTTAAACAAAGGAAAATTTGTTCGTCATGAGCAAAATCTCCATTTGTCCATTATGAATAAGCATGTTGTTGTCAAGTTGACTTGATAAACTGATTTGAGAGTAAATTGCATTAAATTCTTCAAATAGTTGCGATTTATTCGAAAACATCTATGAGTTAGGTTAACTTAGATGTCATTTGAGATATATCAAGGCTTTTACCAAGCTTCAATTGTTGAGTAAGTAGAATGCCGAGTCATAAGGCAAGAACCCGGTTTGATCACATTGTTTTTTATTCAATCACACAGGGTTTTCCTCAGGCCTTTTAAAGCCCTGTGGTGCCCAAGCGCCTGAATTGATCCCAATGTGCTAAAACTTTGCCCACAGTGCTTAAATTTGTCCCACAGCCAGTCAACTTGCTAACATTGTTTATTACTTTTGAATGGGGTTAAAAACAGTATATTATGTCTTTGAATTCACCATTTAAGGATGCAAATGTGAAAAAAAATCATCTATGTCATCCTCTCAGGATTTGAACCCACGCAGAGAGGGGCCATGTGATTTCGAGTTCTGTACACTAACCACTAGTCCACGGAGGCCCCTCATTTTCTTCTGAAGACTCAATAATGTGTGTACTTTTTAGAATTTTGTCATTAATAGTTATAATGAACATAAACATGACTGGTATAGGGCTTTGATACCAAAGCTAACCTGACATTATCTAGTAGTCACTCATCACTGATCAAGATTATTGAATCAACAGCTTGTAAAGATTGTGGTTACATACTGTTTGAAACAAACTGGTTTATAAGGTATGTGCACTGATGGGCACAGTTTTACTGTCAAAGGCGATAACTATCGAAAGTCTGAAAATCAACCAACTATAAAACATGTATAGTTTGACAACTCTTTAGAGTCCACATGGTACAAAAAATGCAAAAAGGTTAAAATAAACATCTACAAAATATTGCACAAAAAATGATAAGATGAGCTTGTTCAAACACAGACATTTCATTATGGAGTTTTCATTGTTGATTTTATCGCTCCTTTTAACAATGACACTTTCACAAATTTTAGCACAGAACTATCCCCATCTAAACTCCATTAAGATTTATTTCCATTGGCATAAGAAAATCGTGCATAGCATGTTTCCATGTCCACAACCGCGCAATTCTATCAAACTCCTTCCTGTTGCGTTGATAAAGTCGACCAATCGTAGGTTCCATACAAACATCACAGAATGGGTCCGTTAACAAAGACTGAATGCTTATTAACACTTTTGAAATGGTCAATGCCAGACTCCAGTTATAGTGAATGGAATCAAGTCCTACGTCTCCATGCCGACTGATATTTGGGTGAAATATTTTTGTGATGAACTGTACTTTGGGTGGTCTCATTGGATAGCTGGAAAAAAAGAACCAAATATTGATTTAATGTAATTCTAACTATCTTACCCTTATTGTGAAACAACTTCTTACAACTATCACTTCTTATAAATATCTCTTAATACTGCTCCCTTAAATCATAACCAGGGTAACATTTCAAGCTTAAAATTTGCACAAGTTGAAAACCATTTTCTTTCTTATTTTAATATTGGGCTAGCCAATACTGCAAAGAAACACATCATTGGAATCGTCTCCGAGATACTGCAATATTGTACTTTCATCCAAGATACAAACAATGTTTTTAAGTTTTGACCTATGCTAAGATTTTCCTTATTATTTTGTAAAACAGTACCCAGAATTCTTTCATTGGCGTAGCTTCCTTTAGGAACGTGCCTACACTTTTATTTCAGGAAGAAAAAGAAAAAACCTGAATAACGCAACAAAAAGGGCCTCTATTTCCTACTTAAACAAAATATATTTTTGTGCCCTGTAAGAACTCACCTGAGCGATTTCAGACCATTTCTTTCAAAGGGGAACATGCCACCAGACCCCCCCTCCCCCCACCCCTCCCACAAAAAAATAAAATAAATGTGCCTACACATTCATTTCCGTCAAGCTACGCCCCTGTCTTGCCAAATTTGGATAATTAGAAAGTCGCAATGGAGGCTAATATATTCTGTATTCAAACCCATGGTTATCATGTTGCAATTACAAGTCTATACTCACAGACTACTGTCCTTAACTTCAATTACAAGTCTATACTCACAGACTACTGTCCTTAACTTCAATTACAAGTCTATACTCACAGACTGCTGTCCTTAACTTCAATTACAAGTCTATACTCACAGTCTACTGTCCTTAACTTTAATTTACTAAATGTGATAAAAGGTAACATAACACTGTAAGATGATAACCAGGGGTGGCGAAATCTTATTTTGATTATCTGGTCCATAAATACCCACAATGCCTTGACTATTGGGATCTGCAAGGAAGGAGGAGTAGAGGAAGACTGGTTACAACATGGAGAAGGTACCTGGATGCTGAATTCATGGAAATGAGGATGTCTTGGAAAGAGGTAAAACAGTGATCATGTGTGCTGGAGAGGTGAAGTGAAGGCACTATGTCCCCGAGGGGATTTACAGGAGTAAGTAGTAATTAGTAACTCTTCAAGATTGCCCCTTAATACAAGATTGACTATATCTTGAATGAAATCTCCTAGCATTATTCAACCACAAACAGGTAAAACCCCTCCAACACCTGACAATATAGAGCAATTTCTGCATTTGTCCCTACAATTAATACCCAATATGTATTGCTTACTTTTCAATTGTCATGGCTTATTGCCTTTGATCTTGTAAAGTCCCTAAACGCTTTATGAGTTTTATAGGAGTTTTATAAGTCTTGTTCTATTTAAATACTTTCATTGTTTACATGAGGTGTAACCCAGTGTCAACAATTGTTCAGGTATATTACAGCTTTCCTTGATTTACCGGTACTAAGCTAGGGCTCTTAAGTGTCTGATTAAAGAACATTCCAAAAAATCCAGGTGTTGATGGGGTTTGAACCCAGGACGCCTCCACATGGACTTGCATATTGACCTGTTATGGAGACCTTAAGTAACCCCTTAATAGTTCAGCCAATTTTTAAACCCTAGTTAAGACAGAAAGCCTAGATAAGACGGTGGTTTATTATCTGTCTGGTACCTGTGGATTTAAAAGAAGGAACCCTCCCTCGTATGGACTGCCCTGGGGCCCAGTTATAGGGACCTTCAAGTACCCCCATCCCCTCCCAACAACCCAATCCCATTCATAACCCCTTGAACTGAGTGTGGTTTATTACCTGTCCGGTATCTGTAGGTAAAGAAGAAAGAACCCGCCCTCGTAGGGACTACCCTGGGGCCCAGTTATAGAGGCCTGCCAATGACAACAGTGTCTATCTAACGGCTCCGCCCGGATTCCTTCAGGGGGGTCAGACTTCAATGTTTTTAATTCACTCCTTAACCGTCGATGACGCCATGAATTCTCCTCTATAGGAGGTGTACTCTGAAAGGAAACACAAACTTTGATATATGTGGACATACAATATTGGCCTGACATTAGTACATATATACCATAACCCATTACCAAACGCCAAATTTTCAACTGTCCCAAATTGAAAGAGTTTACAGATGACATTTCAAAATGTGATGAAATTGAAAAATAATCTTCTGATAGGCCAGAAAACATAGTGGGAAAAGGAGAAATTTCTCCTTTTCCCACAATCTTTTTCAGAGTCATCCGCAACAAACTGGTTAAATTTCATTATTGTAATGAAGTAATCAAATCATACAAAAATAACTATTATTAAGATCAAGGAGTTAGCTACTGGTACATGTTTTTTCAACAGTGATGTTTTATGATAATGAATCCTATTTAGAATTTTCTCCTTCACTATTTAAAATTCTTATAATAGAATAGTCATGCTTATGATTGTCCATTTACGAAAATAAGAAATGTTTTAGAAAGAAAGGGAGAGGTTTAATCAAATGGCAATTTGCCATTATTTGTTTTCGATCTAACTTGTTCTCCTCACTTAAAATGGGTTTTTCTTTATCAAAACAAATCAATTTGGTCATTTTCACAATTAACAGACTGTCAATAATATCCTTTCTAATCCAGCATGACAGGATTCAGGAATGGTTCTCCATGTGGTAGAAATGGAGTAAATCAAAATATTCCTACATGACTATATAACTAGAAACATAAAATGCAAAATCAATCTTTGATTCTATCTGCTTTAAATATGGTCCATTAACCCTTTACCAAACACCAAATTTTCGGCTGTCTCATATTCAAAGAGGTTGCAGACGACACTTCAAAATGTGATGAAATTGGAAGAAAATCATCTAATAGGGTTGAACACAATGTGGGAAAAGGAGAAATTGCTTGTTACCCACAATGTTTTCCCGGGTCATCTGCAACAAACTGGTGAAATGTTGTTATTGTTTGGGAAAGGGTTAAGACACGATTGATTGTATTTAACCATTAACCAAGGCTTACCTGAAGCATCATGCTCTCTAGACAATACCTGCATGGGGAACTCTCAACACTGAAATGTAATGTCAATAGGGCAAAATGAATCATAGAGTCTCTGTATAAATAATGCTGTAACATTTGATAGGTTTATAAGCAAGTTGGTAAGTAAATTTTATTGTAGTGACATTGTGTTATGTACATATGAATAAACAATTACATATTAACAATATTTTCAACACCCGGGCCACATTTGGCATCTAGTCACTTTAAGTTGAAAGCTGGATATTGTTAAATATGAAGAAATTAATTCAAATTGTGTTGAAACACGCACAACATATGATCTCCAGACTTCAAATTCTAGTTTGAGTAGGGTTTAGTACCAATTTCCACAGTAATTCAGTCATATTGCAGTGGTCAGTGTACCTATCGATGCTTCTAGTGTTTCTCCACGAGAGCTGCACATTATTCTTTCCAATGTGCTGACTGTTTTACCCCGATTGATCAGTGGTGAGATACAAATAAATCATGTCACATTGACTTCATTAAAGGGAGAGTATTGCACAATCTGGGACTTAATCACAGTTCCAATGTATTCCTAGTGAGACACTGCTTTTTGCCATATAGTCCATAAACAAAGACTTGTTTTACACACAATATTTGCAGAATCCAATAATAGGTGCAATAGTGACAAAAAGGGATTGCCCAAAACAAGTTATTCTTTTATAATCAATGTTTTCAACAAATAAAATGTAAAATGTTTTCCTCAAATAAAATGTTTTCAACAAATAAAATGTGAAGCATGCTGATGCTTTTAATACTTACTTGTCATAATTTTTCAAAGCAAAGATCATGTTGAATCTTTTCGATTCTTCATCTGACCTTTCGTTGTTGAATTGACAATGACTATTGAATTAAGGATATCCATCTAGTCCATAGCTTTTAACTTCAGAGTAGTAATTTACTAGATTTACATTTCCCTTTTTACATTGGTGATTTAAAGTGAAATGAAAGTCAATGACAAGTTAAGGAATCCCCTCACCAATCTTTGTCAGACGTGTTTTCACAATAAGCGCTCTTGAAAGCAATATACATTTGTTTAATGGAGGTTTGTATCATAATTCATTATTTCAATCATAATGAACATTCATTTCAAGGTGTTTTGTTGAGTGGTCAATTACAACAGTACAATTGTTTCTACCCAAATCCATTGAGACCACATGTGTGCTTTTGTGTCTACTGTTTCTTTCTATTTCAGCCGATACCTTATTCCCATATTGGGGTATTATTCAAACAGTTGAATGTAAACTTACAGTTTTGTAAATATAGTTTTCCAGTTCTTTACTTTACAATGTGTATTAAAGAGGGGCCACCGTAGCTTGATAAATTCCTTCCACTGCGTCTCTGTAGTCTCCACCTGTAAGAGCTGTTCCCATCGCGAACACACCATTCCTGCTGTCCACAGAGATATATCATCCAGGTTCTTAAACACACTCAGTAGTACTGAAATCATCAATGCACACTATCAGACCTCTAGATAAGAAGGCATGTAAGACTCTTGCATGCATTATTTCAACCAAAAAATGATTTGGTGAATACTATTTTAACTGAAAATTTTTTGACACAGTGAATAAACTGTTGACACCGAATTAAACCATGTAGAAACCTATTTCATGGCCATTTATTAGCATTGTCTAGACAAGAAGAACTGACTATTTTCAGATAAATGAATACACCTGTCTGGACATCGGGTTATAATGGTCAAAGAAATGTTAAGGCTCTTAAACTTTCAATGATATTCATTCCAGTAAACCTTGCCTTACTTCAAAAAAACATTCTCATCATATATGCCATAACGTTTTCTTTATTCTCAACCTGCAAATACTTTGATATAAATAGATATGGAGTACTATGTTTAATAATTGACAGTTTTAGATAAAAATTAAATTAGACAGCATTTGTTTGCAGTATCAGCTTTATGTACCAATCTGTCAAATTAAAGTAGCATGGTTGAATACCTTCAGGGGGTAGAGAGTCCACCAGACCCTCAGGTATGTTATCTCTCTCTCTGGGTGTGGTTAACATGGTGATTCTCTCCGCTAGTTTGTCTGTTTTATGTGAGTGTTGGGCTCCCCGAACCTGCTTTAATCTCATACTGACAGGTGTTTCACAGAAATCCTGAGCCAACTCAGGTTCTTCGTTGCCACTGTCTCCAGAATCTGCTTTCTGCATAAAGACAATGTTATATAACATTTTGAGGCCAACTTTTATTCTCAGGATTCCTAGAACAAAGTTATTTTCAAAAATGATGGTAGGTGTCAAAAGTGAAAATAGATCTGACACATTAATCAGAAAAAAAGTCATATTCAAATCATATATAAATCTCATTTTCTTATTTGCAAAGTATGTTGTTCAGAGAAGTAAATTGCAGGTGAGATCCTATGAGAAGTAAAGACCTTTAAAAGAATTTGAATTGAACAGATTTAAGGATAAAGAGTTTTTCTTTCTTTTTTAATGCAAATCCCCCAAAATCAAAATGGTCCCTCAATATCATGATAGTAATTATATATTAAGCTTTGTGCACTGTTATTGTTGCAGGTGACATACATGGCATCTTAAACCAGGAAATACAGAGCTTTTTATTTATGTGTCTTATAGATGATATTCTATCATAGTTCAAATCACAATAATATGGTCTATTTCCAAAGTTTTAAAGAAAATCTCCAAAATAAAGCATGAAAACTGGAGAAAAAATTGGTATGTTTTTACGTAACAAAACACTTTTTAAAGGCAGTACATACCACTGAAAGAAACACAGCCATGTATATGAAATTATCTTGTCACTGTGGCTATTTAAGGTCAAGTAACAAGGTGCCGTATAACATTTGTGATATCCGGCATTAACCATATAATATGAAGTTGCCTGACAAATCATGACGTCATAAGTACGTATTAACATATGATGTCATGTGTGCATCATTCTCTACATGTTTAGTGTCGCTTTATTTGGGATTTTCCATTTTGTTTCCTTATTCTATGTTTCGTTTTCAATTTTTGTTTGTTTATAAGAATCAATAAAGGTAACAGGATAAATAGAATAGAAGGTTGGTGTCTATGAATAGGAATGGTTATTGGGCTCAGGCTCGGATTATTATCCGTTTCACCTTTGGCTCATTGGATAATATTCCTAAACCTTACCCGATAAAATTTCTGATTCACGACACCAACTATCTATTCTCTTTTTCTAGGTAGTGGCTACAGCGTCAGTTACACATCATACCTCAAGGTAGACATCCTCATTTCCTTCTTCTTTGTTGATATCACAGGAAAATAGGAACAAATGACATGTACTACAAACTGGCTGACCAAAATTGTTCCCATAGAAACCACTACACATCATACAGGAAGAATACTGAAAAAAAACCCATAAAAACGTCTTGAAAGCATATAGTGGCAACCATCTAAATTTAAGCCACAGTCTTTCATTATTTGATAAAAGTTTAACAGACCAAGCAAATTTAATCTCTCAAAAGACACAGGCACATCCAATCAGTGAAAAACACTTGTCGTTCACAAATCAGTTGCAGAGTCAAAATAATTCCATGAGAAGATTGCTTTCTTTTTTCTGATGGGGCAATCTAACGTCGAAATTATGAATGATTCAAATAAGTCAGACTTTTTTTTATTGTAATTTTTGGATTTAAAGCTCAAATGGCCATTCAAAGTCAATAGATATGACAAGATATGTTAAATAAACTTATATACCACCAAACAATAGCATCAATTACCGTTAAACAATTAAAAAAATGCTGAATATTTTTTTTCTATTCCAGTGCACATGCGCAGAAAAAAAATTATCGGGAGCAAAAATCATCAACTAACATTAATTAAACCGTTCTTACAAAGTTAAAATGCGGAATACAGACATGCAAATTGCATGGATCAATTAGAAAAGGATTAATTCACAACTGTGAGTAAAACAATTTGATAATTTCTCATAACAATACAAATATGGGTCTTCAAACGGTGCAACAAAATCTTTGTCGCAAGTGGCAACCATTTAATGAATGGTTTGAAAGTTTGACGTGACGGGAGATATTGCCCGATACAAAGATTTCTCAATATTTTCCGAACGCGTCAAATTAGTTTGACTTATCAGTTGCGTTGCCCTTTATTTGCATATTCTCTATAGCAATGTGTAAGGTTCCCCAATTTGCACTGTAAACGTTCCGCGAAGCTTACAACAAGGCATGCACAGTAAGGTGAAGCTCACAGAGTGACAGTATCAAAGTTATTTATGGTACTTATGGCATTAAAACATGTGACATACAACATTAAAAAAAAAATGTAGCAGTGTCAAGTGCAATTTAATCTAAATGTCATTATTATTCCCCAAAGTTATATGTTTGTTTGTTCTATTGTTCTACATCGATTGTGAAGGAAGGTTGATTAAGCTTATAAAAAGAAAGTCGCTCTCGATTACCACTGACACAAATCTATTCATGGTTAACTGGTAATTCTAGGTGGGGCCTCTGTTTATCTCACACTATCATTTTCCTTTAGACTTTCAGCAAACGTTAAGATTGCTGATTGTTTTCATAATTGTGGTTGATTGTAAAGATCCAATTTGTCAACTTTCGTCCGTTTAAATTTGAGTACGAAACACTCTTGTTATAACGCTTGAGTGTAAACTGGTCATAATTGATTGGGTTGCAATAATTTTCATGCATTTACGAATTTTCACCTCAATGAATCATCAATATTTTCTGATTAACTTACAACAGGTCTTAAAAACTCTGAAAGCTCAGTGGAATTTCTGTTTCGATCTGCAGTCGCCATGTTTGTTATATACTAGTTGTTGTTGTTGATTTCGTTTGTGCTTTGGAATGGTCTTAGCTTTAAATGGGCTATGTCACAGATTCATAGGCGTAGGAGCTGGGGGGCCAGGCCCCCCAATATCCAGACTGGGGGGCCAGAGTATACTTTGCCCCCCAATATTCACAATGGCAAATAAAGATATTTGAAAAGAAAAATGAAAGAAACGAAATTTAACAGCAGAATAAAAATAAATGATTGTGTATTTTTGTGTTTTATCTAATACCAATTCACTCACCTTTTGTTAAGAACAATAACCAAAATCTTTTTGAAGTCATCATCGCTAATGGAAATCTGAACACATCGAGTTTATCCAATGAAAACTTAGCTCACAAAAATACCCGGGAAGTTTTGTTGACGAAAACAGTGGTCCAAAACGTGTTGTAAGCAGTCAGACTCAATATTGTCTTCAATTGTTAGCTAAAGCTTGAACAATAATTTAATTTTTTGATGATTTAAGTTGAACCCGTGGCTGCGACAGCTTGGTCGCTGCCACTTTTTGTTTAGATCAATACATTTGATTTCTGCGTGAGATCGAGACCTGGCCTATCTTTTTTTCACTTTTTTAAAAAAAAATTTATTAAAGATACGCATTTTCATTCGCTTTCTTTGAATTCTTATAATGTTATTGAATTTGTAAATGCATGAATAGTCATGAAAAAGTTTTAGACCGGTCCTCATCTGAAGTTGGCCCCCCCCCCCCAATGTTCACAACGCTCACTACGCCTATGAGATTTTGTTCAGTGATAAACAAACACAAAAAAGGTGACCTAAGCAACCATTGTCACCAAACAAGTTTTACCCATTCAAGTGCCTCAATGGCTGAAAACCTGATAAGTAAAAAGTCATTGTATTGCCTCACAAAATGGGTCAACACTACAATCTCGTTACACTAGCTATGTGCAACTGAGGCAATCCAATGACTATTTTCTTATCAGGTTTCCAGCCATTGAGGCACTTAAACGGGTAAAACTTGTTTCACACTTTTAATCAAACACAGGTTTTCAGCATTTTTTTATTAAAGAATTTGATAATTGATAATGGACATTTGTTTGGTGACAATTACGGAATTCCATAAACGACAGCCTTCTGCCTAACCAAAGATTGATTAGCAGTGAATAATTCTGAGGCATCAGTTGGCAGTAGACAGTAGCCATCATATAGTAAGCAGTTAACAGTAGGCAGTAAGCATTGGGCTGCGTTTGAGATACTTGTCAACTGTAGTCTGTATCACCAACTATGCCATTGCCATTACCATAAACAAGTTACATTTACATATATGTATATGCGTCCGAGATGTCAACTGCTAAGCCTATTTACACCAAAGACTTGTAAACACAAATACCAGCTAACCAGGTGGATCATGTCGTCGTGATCAGTATGCTTTAGCTACCTGCCTGCTAACTGGTTGATGCCAACTGTCTGCTGCTAACTGTTGCATTTGGAATGCCTCAGAGTTATTCGCTGCTTATCGACTTTTGTTTGGCAGAAGGCAGTTGGCAGTAGGCTGTCGTTTATGGAATTCCGTACATTTTGCACTCTGTACCCTTGGATGATTCTACAGGATGGAAAAGATAGATTATTGTTTACGAAAATAAACACTTTAAACAGTTTACTATGGTTTTACAAAACAATAATAAACAGGGTTGAGAAGGGAATCAGTAATTAGCTAATAACTATTTGAGTTTCGTTGATAATTATTGATGGTGTTTTTTGTTTAAATTTTTATTATTATAATTATCATAATTATTTGAACCCATTACCTATTTTAACCCATTACCAAACAATAATGACATTTGACCAGCTTGTTGCAGACGGCTCTGGAACACTTATGGGAAAAGGAGAAATTGCTCTTATGGAGAGGTCAGGGTGTCTAGGTAAAAGGCATATACATCCTTTAGCTGTGGTCAGTAAAGCTATTTGGTTCTCGCATAATCATATGGGAATTAACAATTTGATTTTGAGTAGAGGATTGTGGCATCAGATAGTTAAGGTTCCAATTTTACGAATGTATTTGATATTGAGTATAGAATTATGGGATCAGATCTTTCAGGTTCCACTTTTACAAATGTATTTGATATTGAGTATAGAATTATGGGATCAGATCTTTCAAGTTCCACTTTTACAAATGTATTTGATATTGAGTATAGAATTGTGGGATCAGATCTTTCAAGTTCCACTTTTACAAATGTATTTGATATTGAGTATAGAATTATGGGATCAGATCTTTCAAGTTCCACTTTTATAAATGGATTTGATATTGAGTATAGAATTATGGGATCAGATCTTTCAGGTTCCACTTTTACGAATGTATTTGATATTGAGTATAGAATTATGGGATCAGATCTTTCAGGTTCCACTTTTACAAATGTATTTGATATTGAGTATAGAATTATGGGATCAGATCTTTCAAGTTCCACTTTTACGATTGTATTTGATATTGAGTATAGAATTGTGGGATCAGATCTTTCAGGTTCCACTTTTACAAATGTATTTGATATTGAGTATAGAATTGTGGGATCAGATCTTTCAAGTTCCACTTTTACAAATGTATTTGATATTGAGTATAGAATTATGGGATCAGATCTTTCAGGTTCCACTTTTACGATTGTATTTGATATTGAGTATAGAATTGTGGGATCAGATCTTTCAGGTTCAACTTTTATAAATGTATTTGATATTGAGTATAGAATTGTGGGATCAGATCTTTCAGGTTCCTCTTTTACAAATGTATTTGATATTGAGTATAGAATTGTGGGATCAGATCTTTCAGGTTCAACTTTTATAAATGTATTTGATATTGAGTATAGAATTGTGGGATCAGATCTTTCAAGTTCCACTTTTATAAATGTATTTGATATTGAGTATAGAATTATGGGATCAGATCTTTCAAGTTCCACTTTTATAAATGTATTTGATATTGAGTATAGAATTGTGGGATCAGATCTTTCAATTTCCACTTTTACGATTGTATTCGATATTGAGTATAGAATTGTGGGATCAGATCTTTCAGGTTCAACTTTTATAAATGTATTTGATATTGAGTATAGAATTGTGGGATCAGATCTTTCAAGTTCCACTTTTACGATTGTATTCGATATTGAGTATAGAATTGTGGGATCAGATCTTTTAGGTTCAACTTTTATAAATGTATTTGATATTGAGTATAGAATTGTGGGATCAGATCTTTCAGGTTCCACTTTTACAAATGTATTTGATATTGAGTATAGAATTGTGGGATCAGATCTTTCAGGTTCAACTTTTACGATTGTATTTGATATTGAGTATAGAATTGTGGGATCAGATCTTTCAAGTTCCACTTTTATAAATGTATTTGATATTGAGTATAGAATTATGGGATCAGATCTTTCAAGTTCCACTTTTATAAATGTATTTGATATTGAGTATAGAATTGTGGGATCAGATCTTTCAATTTCCACTTTTACGATTGTATTTGATATTGAGTATAGAATTGTGGGATCAGATCTTTCAGGTTCAACTTTTATAAATGTATTTGATATTGAGTATAGAATTGTGGGATCAGATCTTTCAAGTTCCACTTTTACGATTGTATTCGATATTGAGTATAGAATTGTGGGATCAGATCTTTTAGGTTCAACTTTTATAAATGTATTTGATATTGTGGGATAATTTTACGCATGAACTCTTCAATAAGCCCAAGTATGAAAATGCAAAAAAAATATGATTGATTTGCATCCCTTGAATTGCTAATATCAAATCAATGTAAATGTTGGAATAAGTGCCGAAAAGGTTAAATATGTAACAACTTGATGAATGGTGACAATGGTTGGCTTTCAGAAACTTGTTTTAAATTTCAAAGAAATATAGAACTTTTAGATATGATCAGAGGCGTATCTTAGTCATATGGGTTCATTGTCATAAGGGATATCAGGCAATCATATGCATTCAAAAGCTGCACATATGCATTGTGAAATATACTACGGGACATAGTCACCAACTTTGTTTAGAACAGCCTTTTTTCTTGACTTGTGCATTTAAGAAATCTAACCCAAACCAGCATAGTAATTGACGGAGGAATCTGTCCCCCTGAAACACCTTTGTACATTCAAACAATACTGTTTCTTTAACTTAATCGTTTTCTTTGTCAAAATTTGTGAAATAGATAGCGTTCCTTGAGAAAGCTACATGGCTCAAATATGGATACCAATACCCAATTCAGGAATTTAACAATTACTAAAGATTCTTATTCTAAAGCTATGAGCATGATTAATCATTGGTTAAGAGACAGGATATCTTGTTAGTATTTTGCTTGTAAAGACCTATTGCACACAAAAACATTTTATCTTATAATATAACATTACTTTCCCATCTGCCTATGGGCCAAACCAAGCCTCTTGGTAAAAGTATCAATTATGCAGCATGTTGCCATACTAAAAAGGAACATGGAAATGTTTCAACAAAAAACAATTGTACCTTTCGTTCCAGTTCAGCATGGGACATCAATGTTATAAGGCACTATAATATACAATCCAATATACAAGCAGCTCAAATTTGTTGTCACTTTGACATTGAGCCAGCAATCACTTATAATTGCTTCATGAAAGAAAGGTTACCTCTTTGATAATATTGCAAAACACAGTGTCATCTCCGGATCAGATTGTGCTTTCCTTTAACCCATTACCAAACAATAACAAAATTTTACCACTTTGTTGCAGATGGCCTTTGAAAACAATTCAGTTAAAGGAGAAATTGCTCTTGGCGAGCAATTTCTCCTTTCCCACAATGTTTTCTACTCTATTAGAAGATTAGTTTCCAACTTCATAACATTTTGAAATGTCGTCTGCAAACTCTTTCAATTTGAAAATTAAACGTTTGGTAAAGGGTTAATCAAAAAGATATGATCAAAGTCTAAAGAGAGGTGTAAAGCCCATTTGTGCCATACATCCCCTCAGTCCAGGGTGTTTTTCAGACATTGAGATATAGACAGGAATTTTTACTAGAACGATCATGCTCTTGCAGGATCGTCTTTAATTCTGGATGAGGATATACCAGCCAATTCCATCAGAGGCTTCTATGACCTCATGGTTAGACTTTTTTCATTTCAAAGGTTCAATGTAATACTATAGTAAGTGCCTAATGTTTATGAAGCACTTACTATGGTCTTGCAATTAACCCTCGATTTGTAGCCTGTGGAAATCTACCCAGTAAAGGTTCTTCATGGCAAAACTATTGGTTACTCTTAAACTACTTAGAGCCTGGCAAAAAATTTGGTGACACAATCATAAAGAAACCAATAAAACAAGATACTCATTCATCTGTTCAGTGACAGAACAAGCTTTTATTTCTCTGCTAATAAACTTAAGAATTCAATATCGGAGAAGACTTAATAGTGGTATAGTCGATCAGTTTAGTATTCAGGAACAGTTCTACAGTTTAATTTAGCCTTTATAACCAATGAGCTTGTTTTTTTATAGCAATGGTTTTCTTTCTATGTTCCACAAACTTTTCAGTCCTTCTGAATTTATTTTTACAGACAAGCAAGTTAACCATTTCATGTTACAACTTGGATTTTTGGTATAACCCATTACCAAACAGTAATGACATTTGACCAGTTTGTTGCAGTCAACTCTGGAAAACATTGTGGGAAAAGGAGAAATTACTCTTGCAGAGCAATTTCTCCTTTTCCCACAATGTTTTCTGTCCTATCAGAAGAAAATCTTTCAATTTCATCATATTTTGAAATGTTGTCTGCAAACTCTTTCAATTTGAGACAGTCAAAAATTTGGCGTTTGGTTAAGGATTAAAGAGCAACTAGGACCATAAATAAGGTTGATTGATAGTATGGATCCTGTATATCTGCCATGTTGGGGAAACAAGAACAATAATTTGGCTAAAAGACTTGATAAAAACTTGTTTATTACCAAACATACATTAGAAACATCATAATTATTTTTGTGAATAAACAATATCATACATTAAATGATGTCACACAAGAAGTTATAATCATTTACACACAACTTTGGCATTTTCTCCATTTTCACAGATGGATTTGATCCCAAATCACAAATATTACCTTTCATACATTTTTTCAGTTGCTTTTTTCAATACAGACTGGAGTAAGTATCTTATATGTGGGCATAAACAAATCCCATCTCTGTTTTTCTTTGATCCTGACCATTGATATTCATGAACAAATTTTGGGAGCATTATGTCTTCATCGCATCAGTGCATGTCAAATGCATCAACATTCAAAATCATAATTTCTTAAAACTTTTAAGTGCGAAATCAAAGACATTAGTGCTCTCATCTTTAAGCTTTACAGTGCTGGAACCGACTTCATGATTATGCAAATAGGTTGGTTGGATCAAGGCCAGCCGCCAAGTAAATTAGCAGCTGGCCTGTGATCTTACCAGTTTTCTTATGAGTATCTTTCCTCATCAAAATTAAGCGATATTTAAGGTTTTGGAAAGCAGACGACATAAAAACCTATTTTAAGAAAATTACCCAGCATTCTAAGGGTTAACATATTGGAGACAAAGAAGTCTTTGTTATTGTCCTCTACCTATAAAGAGTTGAGTTTTATTCAAAATGATAAAACATTGAAGATAAAAACATAAGTGGTTCTAATAAAAAGTCTATTCTGTATCAACTGTTGTCCTTAAACAGGCAAGACAATCAAAGATATGCATGATAATCCCAAGTTCTGATTTGATAATATTAAATTAAGGTAAATATTGATTAATTAAAATACAGGAACATTCTTTGACCAAGATCTGTATAAACAAGTTTCATGTGAGAATTGCAATGGTTTAAAGTTTAAGCCAGTCTTTGACATGTCCTAGGTTCAAAAGCTTGGATATTTCTACTCTCTTTGTAACCTTTAGTTACAAACCTGAGATATAATCAAGCTGTCTTAAACAACTATTTTACTTTTTCATGAAATAAGAAAGTTCTATAAACACAAATAAAGATTGGAGTCCATAGTTAGACAAATATTAACTCATTAACAAACATTAACAACATTTGACCGGTTTGCTGCAGACGACTCTGAAAACGTGGGAAAAGGGAAAATGGCTCTTTACGAGCAATTTTTCCTTTTTGCACAATGTTTTCCGACCCATCAGAATAATATTTTTCAACTTCATCACATTTTGAAATGTTGTCTGCAAACTCTTTCAATTTGGGACAGTCCAAAATTTGGCATTTGGTAAAGGGTTAAGGTGCTTTTACTCAATCATTAACAAAAATCTTCATAGAAATACATTAATGTTTGATTTAAATACACAGTATACTTCAATTATAAGATTTCATGTGACATGATAACTAACTCTGTTCCAGTGTTGAGTTAATTTGTCTTTTTTGCAAGAATAACATAAAAACCTTTTAAAAAGAAGAAAAAAAACCCCCCAAAAGCCAATAATAATCACTTAACATTGAAATCAAAATAAGTGTTGTTTGTCACAATGCTTTTGAGTGCTTTCTTCTGCGAAACCCTATTAAGTTATCTGTGAAAGGCAAAGGGTAATGACAAATCAATGGTTCAATGCAAGACCTCAGTAAGTCCTTACAAGAAACATAAAGGACTCACTAAAAGCCGTCATTGAATCATATATCAGGTCTAGAGTTAAAAAGACGTAAAAATATCAGAGTTTGGCAAAGTCAGCTGTTGCCATATCCATATCCACAGAGGTCGAAGGTGCATCAAGAGATTTCTGAAAATAATCAAAGTAACATAATTATTCCCTAGGTAAAGCTCATTCACATTAATGCTGCACAAACTCTTTTGATTTGTTAGTTTTGAACTTAAACCCTTATAGTGCTGGTTCCGATTTTATGCTTATCCAAACAGGTTAGATCACAGGCCAGCCACCAAGTAATTGGCAACTTGCCTATGATCTAGCCTGTTTGCTACTCTGAGTATCTTTCCTTTACGAAATATTAGAAGAAAGTGATGTATGTGTGAAAGAATGTCATTTCCCTTCATCTATATTATGTTTATTATAGGGTTTAAAGAGGAAAATTCCTGTGATCTGTATAAGTGCTAAATGCATCATACATGCTGATAAGGGGAGGTAACAAATGGAAGTCTTTCATAGGTTTAAACTGGAGTTAGCTTTCCTTAAGGCTTACTTGTCATTATGCCTTACATATTATCTGCTTATTCTAATGTAACTGCGAATATGGTAATAGGCCAAATAAAGAAGTTAAAAGTAAAAAAAAGTTTTTTTTGTCACAATGACTCCTATTGCATTACATAGAGCAAATTTTGTTTTTCATTTTTTTTCTTTCTATATTTGGAGGGTTCAATGCAAGACTTTAGTAAGTGCTTCACAAATGTGAAGCACTTACTAAAGTCTAACATTGAATCATTGAGTTCCTGTAACTATACTGTTGCCAACAATTGTAACCATTTACATGTACATGTATTCATTCCCATATAAAGAAATAGGCTAACGGTTGCATTCTGCTTTCTGGCACAATGTTTGTTTTTTTTTCTTTTTTTTTTTAAAGTTTATCAATCTTTAAAATGAAAAGGAGTTTAAAGAATGTAAATTAACTCTCAGACAAATGGACTTTTCTATAAACACAGTTGGCAGGACAATAAAGGAAAGTAATCAATATTATACCTTTTTCGAGAGTTCTGCTTTTTTCTTCAACTCCTTTGCAGAGACCTGTTTGACATGATCCTGGAGGGCAGCAAATCTTTCGTTTGCCTGATCTGTGTTTGATTTGGCCTTGGCATTGTCAGCCTTTGCTTGAACATTCAACTGGAATACAATTGAACTTCTATTATGCATCTGTTAATTCAGCACATGCTGGTTTTGGCTGTTACAGTTTAATCAAATATGGCTAAAACACAATAAATGATCCAATTTCCATCAGTAAACAAGCATATGAAACATAACACATATACATCTACACTCATATATACATATATGTATACATGTATGTATATTTACAAATCATAAATGATTATTACAAAGGTTGACAAGTTAACCCATTACCAAACAATAACAACATTTGACCAGTTTGATGTAGACAACTCTAGAAGACATTGTGGGAAAAGGAGAAATTGCTATTATTTTTCAATTTCATCATATTTTGAAATATCACCTGCAACCTCTTTTAATTTGGGACAGTCGAAAATTTTGCGATTGGTAGAGGGTTAACCTGCCCAACCACTTTGTCTAATAGTCCAATATCAAAACCATCCACAGACTTTATAACTTTTAACACTTGAGGGTTGAATGCAAAAATAAAGTAAGCCCTTCACACTCTTGTGAATAAGGAATTACTCCAGTGTTGCACTGAACCTCAATTTGTTTTTTTATTTCAAATTTAGTCTGCAGCAGACACACAGCATTTCTGGTTTATAAGATGAATTGATTTACAACAATTGAAATAAGAGCTTGATGACTCTTTTATATGTTATCATTGGTGTGGCGCACATTGTATAGTATTCATGATGTAGTATTCTGTTTGTATGGGGTTTACTTTCCTAACATCAATTTTCCAGTTATCTCAACATCAGCGTGCTTGGTATGGTGTAAGTTTGAATCTATTGTTTATATTTATTACGTCTCATATTATACAATTGTGAAGATAAAACAATTCTTAATTTTTGAACATTTATATGAGGCGCTATTCCATACCACATTAAACTCCCAGAGGGTAGAGGAAGTCTGACAAAGTTGTGACTGCACCTCATATAAAGGCTTTTCTGATATTCGCCAGTACTAGGCTAGTTCTTTCAAGTGTATTGTCAATAGGCCTGTCCAGAAAACAAGGGGCTCGGGCGGAGATTAAGCTCAGCACCTCGAACTTTGAAGGTCAGTCACCTTAACGACTGAGCCATGTGCATCATTCAAACCGTTGCCAAGTTCTTAACCTATGGGTCACGCAGGGCCCCAACTATGTAGGTTAAAATTGTTTCATTGCCAAAATCTATGCATCTATCTATCATTCTCTATAAAGTTATAAATGCACCTGCATAACATACCGGGTAACACTTAGAAAGTTATTAATGCGAAAGAAGATATTGCAAGATAAAGTGGTAATAACGTCTGCTATTACGATGTTTGCTTTTCAATATCCAAATAAAAAGATGTCTTCTATCTAATATCTAAATAAACAGAGATTCCTTTAAACTTTTCAAATGTCAGCTCAACTGCTTTCAATTTGAATCCGTCCAAGCAATGCCATATTGGGTAATAGCTTAACTATTTCTTATAATGGTAAGTTATGATAAGAGGAACACATATGTGAACTGTTTCAAATTAAGTTGTAAATGCACTACAGAAGAAATGCAACATAGCAAATATAGTAGACGAGACGGGAAATATCTTCTCTCATAAAGTTGTTTTCCTTGTTATGGTTTTAAATATCCTCTGTGATTCATTTGAGATGAAAATTAAAAAAAAAATAAGAAAACAAAATGATTGAATCATCCTTGGCAAGCATTCATCTTAACATTTCATTTAAGATTAAGTCAACATTACGACCCTTTTAACCCTACATCCCGTCTAATTCAAACAATCTCTACCATGAATAAAAGGATGAATTGCTCATAATGAGATGTTTATATTATAATGTCACAAATAGTGAGTTACAATGGTTACTACAAATTATCAAAATGTTCTCCTTAAACTTTGTCTTCAGCTTCTGCTTTCAGTTTGGACCAATCACATATTTCTATATGGGGGAATCGGTTAACCCATTACCAAACAATAAGGACATTAGACCAGTTTGTTGCAGACGACGCTGTAAAACATTATGGGAAAAGGAGAAATTGATCTTAATGAGCAATTTCTCCTTTTTCCACAATGTTTTCTGCCCTATCAGAAGATTGCTGTTTCAATTTCATCACATTTTGAAAAGTCGTCTGCAATCTGCAAACTTTCATTTTTTTCCCCTCTTTCTCTTTTATAATTTAACCATCTGTCGAAATTAAAAGCAATGGCAGATGACAATCACAGTTAATGAGAAGACACACCATTTTGTGATATTGAGAAAGAAAGAATCATAGCAAAAGGAGAAATTGGTTCCTCCAAGTAGATTCACCTTAAATACTTAGCTTTCTCTGTTTATGCATTTTTGCCAAAACTATGTTCTAACATATACGTCTGAAATAGATTTTTCAAATTGCTTCCTCATATGAAGGAAAACTTTCTTAAAAGAACAGTGTTAAAATTGACAATCAAGAGCAGGTTTACAAACAATCATTTCAAAATACAAGTCAAATATTGTCAACACCCATAAGAATTCCCCCAATTTGTATTGGTGCCAACAAAATAGAAATCATACCAATGTAAAACATGGAGTTTGTAAATTAGATATTCCTTTGTGAACCAGTAACTATACAGATTGACTCATCTTCAATGAACCTTTCTACTTGTTATTCCATTCACCCGGTCAGACAAAGTCAATATTAACAACTGTCAAAATCAACATTAACACACTGCACAGTTACCCCTATTCATTCAAAAATCTGCCGCGACATCTTAACCAAGAGGGTTGTAGTGACCCTGTGTCATCCACCTGAACTATTCATCCTTAGAATGCAGGGTAAATTTCTAAAAAGAGATTTTTGTGTCTGCTTTCCAAAACCTTAAACATCTGCTTAATTTTAATGAGGACAGAGTACTCAGATTAGCAAACAGCTTCGATCACAGGCCAGCCGCCAATTTCTTGGCGGCCGGCCTGGATCTAGCCTGTTTGCATACGCATAAAGTTGTTTCCAGCACATTAAGGGGTAATATGACAGTATGAAATAAAAACCAACCTTTGAATCAAAACAAACTGTTCATGAACTAGCCAACTTAACCAAGAGTTATTGCAGAGAAATCTTTTCTGATGGAAAACTAACAAGTAATCAGTAAAAATGAGCCATGTTCTTTGCTCTGCTTCATCATAAAAGAAAAGCTTTTTTTCTTAATAAAGACAAATTGCATTATTTAAAATTAGCCAGCAGGTTTACTATTTCCTCAAGTTTTCAGTTTTTTTTGCAGTAAACCCACAACTATAAATACACATGTATAACTCACCTGCGGCAGTCTTTGCAAGACACCATTATCAAAATCAACTTCACCTTTTATCACATTTGCTTTCCCCATTATCAAACGCAAAATGATCTTTTTGATTTTTAACATTTGCGATACATTTGATTTTTATGGCATATGTTTAAAGACACTTCCTTGGAAAAAGCATATTTGATTTATAAACATTGGAATGAATAATGGTTAAATGAGAATGCGTTCACGTTATTTTTCACATTTTGCCAAAATATTTCGAAATTTCATTTAAATTGGGGAAAATCCTAAGACTGACTTATATAAAAGTTTCTATTTACCTTCTTCAGATTTGTTGTAACAGCCTTTGTTTTCGATTTTTTGTTAGTTTTCACAATAAATGCTTTATCTGCCTTTGGGTTCTTCTTGCCACCTTTATTTTTCACCATGATTGGTTCGTCAGGTTCTGGAATGAAAGTAATAGGTTGTTTCTACAAGGTATTAGTTTGGTTGGATAGAGTTTTACTCCATTTCAACATTACTTTACTTATATTGTGGCAGTCAGCAACCATATTCATGCTCCTGGTATTTCCTCATTAGAACTGCATACTTCCTCAGCTGATGGCCGCATCCCCACATGTACAGTACTTTTAAGATGTGAGAGATATAGAGAATAGATGGTTGGTGTCGTGAATCGGAAATGTTATTGGGCAAGGCGTAGGAATATTATCCGGTGAGCCGAAGGCGAAACGGATAATATTCCGATGCCGAGCCCGATAACTTTTCCCATTCAAAGACACCAACCATCTATTCTATTTATCCTGTTACCTTTATGTATTTCAAACAAATAATATACAAATAAAACACGAGAAAGAAGGAAAAAATATGTAGAGAATGATGTAAACATGACGTCATTTCGTTCTTATGACGTCATGATTTGTTGCGTGGATGTATTATATGGTAAGTGCCGGATATCACAAATGTTATACGGCACCTATTTATCCGTCCCAAAATGACACTAGTGACAGGATAAAAATAAAGCAAGTCTCATTGACACTCACCATTGAAAGATATATTACCTGTGCCAGGTATAGAACCCAGGATCACTGTATCTCATGTTGGACAGTCTACTGGCTGCACTAATAAGGTGATAATTGGTTATTAAAGAACTTTCAGTTACACAACCATTGTGTCTAACATAACAAACATCCCCTGGCTTCAAACCAAAATGTGCCTTGCCAAAGGACATATCTTGTTAGTGTGAATGGTGGGATCAAACTTGTACCTCCAGATATACCATGGCCTTGTTAGTGTGAATGGTGGGATCAAACTTGTACCTCCAGATATACCATGGCCTTGTTAGTGTGAATGGTGGGATCAAACTTGTACCTCCAGATATACCATGGCCTTGTTAGTGTGAATGGTGGGATCAAACTTGTACCTCCAGATTTATCATGGCCTTGTTAGTGTGAATGGTGGGATCAAACTTGTACCTCCAGATATACCATGGCCTAGTTAGTGTGAATGGTGGGATCAAATTTGTACCTCCAGATTTACCATGGCCTTGTTAGTGTGAATGGTGGGATCAAACTTGTACCTCCAGATATACCATGGCCTTGTTAGTGTGAATGGTGGGATCAAACTTGTACCTCCAGATTTACCATGGCCTTGTTAGTGTCAATGGTGGGATCAAACTTGTACCTCCAGATATACCATGGCCTTGTTAGTGTGAATGGTGGGATCAAACTTGTACCTCCAGATATACCATGGCCTTGTTAGTGTGAATGGTGGGATCAGACTTGTACCTCCAGATTTATCATGGCCTTGTTAGTGTGAATGGTGGGATCAAACTTGTACCTCCAAATATACCATGGCCTTGTTAGTGTGAATGGTGGGATCAAACTTGTACCTCCAGATTTACCATGGCCTTATGGCACACAACCTTACACAAGTTGTTGTCAAAAAATAAAAATATACTTCTTAACCTCATGCTCAATAATACTGCACTTAGTCACACTTCCAGCAGAAGACTTGGGAAACTACTCAAACAAGCAATTTCTACTTGTCACAATGCTTTCTTACAAAATTAAAAATAACAACATACATTCTATGATTGAACATTGTTTTTCTGTTGTTTAATCCATTACCAAACAATAAAGACAATTGACCTGTTTATTGCAGACATCTCAGGAAAACATCGTGGGAAAAGGAAAATCTGGCTTTCAAGCAATTTCTGCTTTTCCCACATTTTCTTCCTTATCAGAAGATTATTTTTCAATTCCATTACATTTTGAAATGTCGTTTGCAAACTCTTTCAATTTGGGACAGTCGAAAACTTGTCGTTTGGTAAAGGGTTAATACTGTTGGCACAATGTGTAAACTGAACTAACCAAATGAAAGGAAACTTCAGCAGACAAATTGGTGCAGACCTTATAATCTTAAATACTGATTATATGTTATCTACTTCAAGTCAATGTCTGGAAACAGGGGAATACATAAATAGACTTATTTCTTTTATTCTTATGTACCCTCTGTAGTTTTATATTTCAGAAAGCGTTCCAAGCCTAAATGACAAATACATAGTTTTAAAAAATAATTAAATGGTAAAATACATTCACTCTTAAAAATAACACCTACATACTATGAGTCTGGAATAAAGTGTGGAGAAAAAGACTGGTGGCTCTTGCAAATAATATAAATATATCAATTAAATGATCGATTCAATTCACCATGTAACATTTTGGTGGATAGTTAAAACTGTAGGTAATTATGATAAACAGGAACTACAAATTCATCTATATTTTTTAAGCGCTTCTTTGACAAAGAAAAAAATTGTTTATGATGAGGAATTTCTCAGTATGTCTCAAAGGCTAAAAAAAATTGCTTTAGTTCCATTAGATTCAGAATTTGTGAAGTAAGGGGTTTACCAAAGATAACATATTCCAACAATGATAATTTTTCTAACCTTAAGAACGACAGCCTCTGTTGTGGGTACTCAGATAAACTGTCATGATTAGGTTATTCAATGGATCAGTTCAAGAATATAGTTTGTCCTGCACTTTTGTGATTGAAGGACATAGTTTATTCTTGCACAGAACCCTGAAGGGGAAAAATAACAGATATAGTAGAGAAACTGGCCAGTCAACAAAACACTGCCCCTAATGTTTGTCGGAGATGGGATTTTCATTGTAAAAGCTATTGAAGGCAATTCCCAAATGTCATTTGCTGGTGGGTAATTTGGTTAATCCCTTATGAATATTCATGTTAACATGTCTGCTGACTGGTCAATAGTTAGACAATGTCTGATAATGTTTCTTTATATCCTTACCTCTAACTAACAAAGTCTTACTATGTTGCTGTATGCTTTTAGTATGCTGTTTGAGGTAAAGATAGTCTCAGAAATAAGCAAAAAGAACCCAAAAGCAACCCAATGGACTTAACCCATTATTCCATAAGTGAATTCAGGACTGGCCCAACTAACTCACAGCAAAAGCATCTAGATGGCCAGTAACAAAACAACTTTTTGATAATCTTGGTAGATACCCTTTCGATAAATTATGATAAATCGCTCATCAGGAGTAATTCATTCTTTTCTCATAGCAGTTTCTAACATTTCTACAGCAGATACATCAACTGGAGGGGTCTTATTGAGTGTTTAAACAGGGTTTTAACAGCAAGACATCCATGTTTGATCTTTAATCTAATTGAGCTCTTCCCAAAACATCATCTTAAGCTTGTTTACAGTAGGTGGCATTATCAAATTTTGCAAGGAAATGAAACAATTATCAACCCTTTATTTCTTCCTTACAAAGTTAGCAATATCAATTCTATATTATATAAGCATCAGATGTACAGGGGCATTGAAAGACTTCTGTAGGTATGTATGAATATTGCTTTTTCTCAACAATTTTCATTTAATCCTAGATCCATAACACATAATCTTCTAATAAGAAATAATATTTAAATAAACACATCTCTAAAAATATCATGTTGATTTGTTATTTGTTATTCGGAGCTTGAACATTGTTTTCAACAACTTTTCAATTATATCCAGTGATAGTCCACCTATTCTAGTTAATTATAAATACCCTATGACAAAATGTCTTGTTCTAGTTAGATCTGCTTGAAATAAAGACATGTCAGATGAAACACTTGTTTCAATGATTAATCCTTTATTTCAAATACACATACTCAGTGCAAGATGATAAATGGTTTATTCTAAATCCCCAAAGCCAAAAATAGTTGAACAATAAAGCCATGTTTTTTTTTTTGAACTATTTTCTTTAAACCTTTAAAGGTTCTTCTAACCTTTATTCATATAGTGTTGGAACCGACTTCATGCTTATGCAATTAGGTTTGATCCAGGCCAGCTGCCACGTAAATTGGCAGCTGGACTGTGATCTAACCTGTTTGCTACTCTGAGTATCTTTCCTCATGAAAATTAAGCAGGTATTTAAGGTTTTGGAAAGCAGACGACACATAAATCAATTTTTAGAAAATTACCCAGCATTCTAAGGGATAAACATCCTGCAGATAAAAAAAGATAAGAACTGATTGAAAGATTCACTTTGAAATCTTCTTATTTTCTTAGACCATCAGTACCTTAAACATATGAAATAATTCTAAATGTTTATCAGCAATTGACATTAAAACCATTGCGACAAAAGAGGAACTAGCTCACAATGAGCAAGTTCTTCTTTGGTCAAAATGATGTGGGTTATCTAAACAGTTTTTTATGAGGTTCTTTATAAAAAGATGGGTGAAAATCCTAAAACAGAGTAAGTGTTGTAATTTTTTGTTACAAAAAGTATTACAGGTCTTTTAATGAAATGGCAATATACCGTAGTATTAATTATAATAAAATCAAAATGCTGACCTTCAGTAACTTTAAGTTTTCTCACAGTGTTTTTTAAACTCTCTGCTGCACATGGAGTAACATAATTATATGAAGTAAAAAGCCAATAAAACTCTAGCTGATGCAAAGTTGTAAGAGGAAAACATTAGGTTGGGATGTAGGGTTTTTGATCATTAAGCAATTCATCTTAATTACAAACAGATAAGCATATAAGTAGGCATTCAGTATTCACGTTTTATACAAGGCTAATGCCTTTTGAAAAAGCCACTCCCAATATCCCACTATTCATGATTTAAGAAATTCAGTAGTGAAAATACATTGATTCCTTTAATCTCTTATTCCAAAATACCTCACTTTTATCCATTGGCTGCAGAAGACTAGAAACCACTGAGCAAATTCTTCTTTTGTCACAATGCTTTGTTTTCGTTAATTCAGTTAAAGGTTATTTACATTACCAAGTTAGTTATCAAAGATAAATCTAGCAGTAATGCCCCCTGTTCCAGACCTCTGAATTCAGGCTGCATCATAATGAAGGCTCAGCTAAATACTGCAACAACTCCTCCATATTGTTGAAGGAGTTACCATAGCATAGGGTTTAACAGTGTATCAACAGTTTATCTGTCATACTCTGTAAAGAAATAAAAAACTGTGTTCATAAACTTTATGAAATAACATCAACGAAAAGCAGCCGTTCATGAAGACAAAGTTGTTCTTGAACATGTTCATGAATTTCAAGATCATGTTCATGAACATCAAGAATATGTTTATGAAGGTATTAATGGATATGCTAATGTCCAGTAATACCTTCATGAACATAATCTTGAAATTCATGAACATATTCAAGAACAACATTATTATCATAAATAGCAACTTTTTGTTCATGTCTGTTCATGAAATTTGTGAAAAACAGTTCTTGAATCCTTTGCTGGGGATATAACGCCTTTCCTTCCATTGACCATTACTGAGCTAGAGCTCTAAAGAGTGAAACATCATTCTCATGAAAACCAGCAGCCCCTGTGCCAGGGATCAAACCTAGTACCCCATGACAAAATTTTAACTACAGGACTAAACATGATCCCTGAGGCTTACTACAGTCTTGCCCTAAGCCCTTTTGTGTGGTGTTTAATGCCTTTTCAACATTTTTTCAGTTATGTAACAGTTTTCCTGGAAACAGCAGTACTTGGCTAGGGCTCTGAAGTGACTTGCCAAAGGTAAGTCCCATGAATCCAGAGGTATCGGTGGGGCTCCAACCCAGGACCCATGAGTTTTAAGTCTGCTACATTAATCACTGGGCCATGCAGGACCCTCCGTAAACCCTTGACATGTGAGATATGCTATGACCTTGAAGAATGAGGCCACAATATTATACATGCCAGACAGTCAAATGACATTTTGATTATAATCATTAAGAAGCTTTACGAGAATTTGAAAGTGAGAATGGAATAATACATGCCCTTAACCTATTTCCTTATTGAAATCTTTTCAAGGTCCTGCATGGCCCAGAATTCAAGGTTGCAGACTTAGAACTCTGGGGTCCTGGGTTTGAGCCCTGTCAGTACCTCTGGTTATGTTGGAGTGTCCTCTGGCCTAGCCTAGTACTGGTGAATCCAGGAAAGCTGTAAACAAAATCTTTTGACAATTGTCATTAGAAATCATCAACAAGCAACACCTGAAATGAGAGGAATCCCTTTTTATAGATATAGTTTAGCATATAAAAAGAAGTAATTACAGAAGGGTTTGCTCGGCATAAGCAAATGAGAAGTTATTAAAGCCATAATAGTATCTATTAAATCTTTCTACACAAATCACACATGAATATATGGAACAAAAATCTTACATCATATGATTACTAAGAATGAAAACTCCATCCTTCTAGACAAAAGGCCAAATAACCAATACATTCTTTGTAAAATGAGCAAAATTATATAGGTAACAGTCTTTGATATCTTTCCCTTACTTTCAATTATTTTTTCCTTGAATCCCTAAGTATTGTTACACTATCCCTTTTGAAAAGTCTGTAAAAAATCACTAGAATTAACAACATGATATGGAATTGTTTTTTATAGGAGTTTAATGAAGTACCAACACATTTTGACTTCAGTTGTGGCTTTCCTAGATTTACCAATACTAGTATAGGGCTCAAAGTGTTTTGCCAAAGGACACCCCCATGAAACCAGAGGTATCAGTGGGGTCTAAGAATCCAGCAACCAAAGTTCTCTAACTGTCACCTTAACCACTGTACCACACAGGACAATAAATTAACACACACACATAATATGCTTGAAAGAAAATGCCAATTATGAAACAATACTTTTAATTATTTTGAATTTTTGTGCCATTAATCCATACTTCTGAAATACATCATTTCCATGCTTCTGTCACAGAAGACTGTCAAAAACCAATTTGACAAAAGAATCAATTTGAGGGTTCAGTGCAAGACCATAGTAAGTGCTTCATGTTTGTGAAGCACTTACTATAACAATGCATTAAACCATCAAACTGCTCCTGATGAAAATTCATCCTTTTGTCACAATGGTTTCTACCAGATATCATAAACACTTTTCCTATATATCATTGTTGTTTGCTGTTGCTTTCATTTTGGAACAGTCACAAAATCGAGAACTATTTGCTGTACAAGAAGAGATTATATATCCATTTTCATCAATCAGTTTTATAGCAGTGATGATCATCATGAGCACATTCTCCTTTTAGACACAATATTTTAATAATGTCATATGGGCTGCAAAGGCAAAAAAATATGATAAAACACGATCTTTATGGAGGGTATAATGCAAGTCTAATGTAATTCTTGCACAGACATGAAGCACTTCATTACTTATTATAAAGTCCTGCACAGAACCCTCAATATTAGTGTTATAGTTTAACTGCCCACCAAAAACAAAGTGACTACAACATCCATGGACACAACCTAATATCCTGTTCACATGGCTCTTCATTTGTTTTTGAAGCAGAAGACACCATTTAACCCTTTCCCAAACAACAAATTTTCGACTGTCCCAAATTTAAAGAGTTTGCATACGACATTGCAAAATGTGATGGAATTGAAAAATATTCTTCAGAAAGAGCAGAAAACCTTGTGGGAAAAGGAGAAAATGATCATTACAAGCAATTTCTCCTTTTCCCACAATGTTTTCTTAAGTCGCCTGCAACAAAGTAGTCAAATGTCTTTATTGTTTGGAAAATTGTTAAGCAAATTCAACAAAATATATACAAACTTCAAAACTTACATAATTGTAGCCTCTCTTAAATACACAACAATAAGTAATCGGAAACTGTGGAAATATTGTTCTTTCAATAAGTTGTTGTCATGAATACCTACAGTATAGTGGGTAACAGATAAAATGAAACATAGGATTTGTTACAGTCAGTTAAATTTCAGGTTGGCTGAATCTTCTCTATCTAAATATCAAAGCGAAAGATTAAACCATCAAAATAGGACAGCAAACTTAACATTGCTTACAGGTTTAAAAAGATTTCTAGCTCAATCTTTATCAATTAGAATATATTTATAACTAGTGCCTAAAAGTCAATACCATTGTGGTGCAAGGAAAATACTAATCAAAATGACATCATTCCTTTAACATTGCAACAAAAACAAAAATTCGCTTGTGATGATTAATTTGTTTTGTATATGTTCAAATACTATCTGATGTACAGCTGTCAGAGACTCAAGTAATTTCTCTTTTTGATGGAATAGTTGCTACCTTGTACTCATATGTATCTTTGTCCACTGATCTTGCTTTCAATTTGAACAAGTTACAAAATGAATAAATGGCTTTTACTTGATAATACCTTACACTTACTCATCGGCTATGGAAGTCTTTGGAAACTGGTGTGACCAAAGGATAAATTGCTTATAATGGGAAATTTATCCTTTTATGTTATTGTTTAATTTCCAGTGTCATAAAGAGAGTGTATTTTGTCACGGCATTTTTGTCATCTGCTGCTGCTTTCAAGTCGGAACAGTCAATAACCCCAAAATGTAGGTATGGGTTATAGAGAAAAGGGACCCTGAGTAGATACTGCAGTATTCCTTTAGTACTCAAGGATAAGGCTTGCAAAATACAAACCGGAGTATACCTGTAGTATACCTTTACATAGCCCTCACGTTTATCTTCGTTAAGAAAAACGGTAAAGCTATTTGAGAGGGAAAACATTTTGAATACAACATTACATGGATAGTAAGCACGGGAACATTAGGGATACAAAAACAACGAGACAGGATGTTCATAAACTAGTTGGGATGTTTTAAAATATATAATTTTTGCTGACGAAAAAGTTCTTGTTTCTGTACTTGTAAAGTGCTATTGGATTTAATTAATAAACAGCAATGAATTGCTGGGGAGTATTCTTGCTTGGGATTCTGATTCCAGCTTGTTTTGGATATAAGAGGGGTAAGTTTTTATTTCATTTTTTTTTTTGCAAATAATCATATATCTTTAAAGGTGCTTGTTCACAGATGAGACAATTTAAAAGTCAAAATAAAACGTCATTGAAACAATTAAATGTTTGTACTGTTGTATGATATACAATTAAAAGTAATTGATGAAAGCATAATAAATATTATTTAACTCAGGAATCGTAGATATATCTAAGTATGGACAGTCTAGATGTGGTAGATCTCAATCTGTTTTAACACTTTTGAATATAAATTCGTATTAATTCACTGTGTGTGCTAAGGCTCTAAAAACTTGATACAAACTTATTTTGACCCCAATGTCTATTTTCTAGAGAGTATCATTCAAAAGTACAGCTGTTGTACAAATTAAGAAAACAAAAATCGTCACATTTGTGAACAAGAACCTTTAAATGTGTGAACAATTTCAGAAATAATTTGTAAATAATTTGCAAAATAGTGTTTGCCAAATCAATAGATAGATGGCACTACCAGTCTTTTGCATTTAATGAAAATGTCAGTAATAATACTTTACAATGATATTTGATTAATGACCATCTGAGGGTTCCTTTTGATGCTATAAAGAATTGGAAAAAGAGCAGTTTTAAAACATTGTGTCAAAATGAGAAGTTATACAGAGGATATTCATTTATTGAACAGCAACTTTAAGGCCTTTCAAAACCATCCCAGCATTTTAGTCATCTATTCTACAAACTTATCAAGAAATCTTTGAAAGGAGAAATAAGTCACTTTTTTCTCTCCATTTCAATACAATACTTCCATCCATGAATATCCTCCATTCTACAAAATATTTCATTATTTCAAATGTCTTCTGCACTTATGTATCTATCCTCTTTAAAAAGATTTTAAGATTGTTATTTTGAGTGTCTGATTTAAAATTGGTACAAAATATCCCACTGAAAGAGACCATTTATCCTATACGGTAGTCTCAGAAATGTTATAATAAAAGCAAATTTGACTCATCTCAAACTGGTGATAATGAGACAAAAACTGAATCAATCATTTTACAAATGGCGGCTTTAGATGCAAGACTGAAATGAATCCTTCAAAAATGTGAAACACTTACTTTAGTATTTCACGAAATCTTCGAAAAGTTCCTTCTGATAAATTGTTTTGTATTAGATTATCACAAAGTTGAATTAGAAAATATAGAGAAAATTACTTTGGTTGTTGCTCACAGGTCTTGCTGCAAATTATTTTTTATGAGAAAGGGGAAGCAGATTTTGGGGGTATTAACAGAAAGTGCCAAATTACCCAATAAATTAATTACTGTAATGTTTCACAGCATAAATTAATAGCTAAATGATAACTGATAAATTGACTAGAATAATACTATCCTTCATTAATTAGGCAATAGAACTTTAACTAGCTATTTGATGGATTATCAAGAACAAGTCTATTCTGGAAAAAACTGACTAATTTTTTTATCACTTAGAGCCCTGCAAGACTATTGTAAACTTTGTGATGAGTCCAACAAAATAGCATTAGATGATGACAGTTCTTCACATAACCAAGCCTTGATTGTCTAATGGGTGACGAGTCAAACTGGATATACAGGTGTCCTGGAACTTCATTAGGCCCTGGCTTGACAATTATCTTTCCAATGCTTAATTAAGTCAGTGTAAAATGGTAGCTTTTCTCTTAACAATTGACCCATCAACTCAACCCAAACCCCATATTTTTGGTTAGAGATCATTTCATATTACGGAGGTTCAATGCAAGTCTAAAGTAAGTCATCGCTTTGTGTGAAGGACTATTACTATATTGTCTTGCATTAAACTTCACTCAATTGGGAGTTATCAGTAGCTTAGAGGAAATAATGTTCAGTACATTTGGTAAAATAAAAGGAGAATGTATATAGTAACTATTCTTGGAGAATAATATCTTAAGAATTTGTCCATTAATGACTTTGTTATGGTGAAAAAGAGATTTCAAGTTTTAGGCCTCTTCCAAACTCCAAATAAATTGGATCATGCTTATAGTAAGAATACTTCAAAATTGGTTAAGGTAAAAGGAAAACTGCTTATTTCTTATCAACAGTTTCCATATTACAAAACCAATAGTTAATGTTTCAAATGTTTATTACTTGAAAGTGTTGACAATAACCACTATCAAGTAATCAGACTGATCAAAATTAAAGGCAACAGCAGAAGACATTAAAAAAATAAAAATTAAAAATGAAACACCACAAAAAACCATTAATTTCCCTAAAGGAGCAATTTATCCTTTGATTACAGTGGTATCTAAAGTCCTCTGTAGATAATATATCAAAATGAGGTATAAGGGAGTAAGGGATTAATGCAAAAAAAAAGTAAAGCAAAAAATATAAAAAGCACACTTGTACATAAAAAACCCATCCCACCTGCATCAAGAAGGGTGAATTTAAAAGGTTGCGAAATTAATGTTTATTAATGAAACCCCCTTCCATGCACGGTGCAGAGTAATTTGCTAGGTGTTAAAATGGGACGACTATCTACATTCCATCTCATTTGAATTTCCAGCGTGTGCACGGCGGCGCATACTAAACACGTTTAAACGCTCATGGTAATTTCCTCATAAAAACCAAAACACATCTTCCATGCAGGCAATTATAGCTGTGTGTAGTATGCACTGCATGTTTATACAATTTATTAATTTGAATTCATTGTGAAAAAAAGCCTATAATATGGATTTTCTTCTGATCAGTACTGTTTAATGTTTACTGATGAACAAAATGTAGTCAGCAAGGTTGATATCAACAACCTTTGCTCTCATATATTGTGTTTTTTAGACTAGTCGAAATTGAAAGAAATAGCAGACTGATTATTACACCTATTCGAAAAAGAATATTCCTTTTGATGGTGAAAAGAAACCATTGTGAAATAAGGAGAAATTGCTTATTTCAAGCAATTTCTCCTTCTATCACAATGGTTTCTTTGGTAGTTTGTTTCTGGTGCAGTAAAATGAGTTCAAATGAAGTTATAGGTTTTCGCCAAACTGCATGGGACATTATGTAAAGTGGAGTATTCAGGGAGACATTTCGTTTGACAGATTGATATGTTTAAAGTCATCTATTTAACCAGTAACTCCATATATACATAAACACATTTCAAAACACCTGCATCAAAGAACATAAAAAATCATTGTTATAATAGCTTTTTCACAAAACCAATTTAGTTTTTTTTGTTTTTTTGTTTAATTAACTATTATTTGAAAAACATCAACCAGTTTTACCATACAAACCCTGAATTAAGCCTGCCTGGTTCATTTGACTTTTGATATTATTGTTTAAAAGGAAAAATTGTTACCAGACTATTTACACTTTTTACAGTTATTCCAATAATCATTCGCTTACACTTTCAAATTGGGACAATTCCAAACTAATTGGTTATTAAAGAGTTTAACACTATTCCTGCTCTATCTAGAGATCAACCAAACTTATCTAAATAGAATTTACCCTTTCCATAAAAGAGAAGATATAGATCAAATTATTAACAGGAAACATTTTTAAATCATTTTGGCAAATGGAGAAATTGTTTATGATTTCTTCCCCAAATTACAAAGACGTTATTTTCCATATAATGAAACCTCTTTCTGCTGATGTTTTTAGTGATGATCAGCCACAAAAATCACACATGAGGGAATGAGTAAAACAGTTTGATATCATGTCATAGTAATCATACATCTAATGGATATCAACTTTACCTGAATAAATCATAAATCATAACTGTTTAAATGCCAATTGAAATTGATGATTAACATCAACAACAACTGATGTATGGTTATCAGAGACTCCAGTAACATTTCATAATTACCATTCTTCTATTCCTACACATTTGGGTCGAACACATTTTTAACCCTTTCTCAAACAACGAATTTTAAACTGTCCAAAATTAAAAGAGTTTGCAGACGACATTTCAAAATGTGATGAAATTGGAAAGTAATCTTCTGATAGGGGAGACAACATTGTGGGAAAAGAAGAAATTGCTTGTTACAAGCAATTTCTCCTTTTCCCACAATGTTTTCTAAAGTCGTCTGCAACAAAGTGGTCAAATGTCGTTATTGTTTGGGAAAGGGTTAAGGCAGGACCCCTTCTTAAGGGTATATAAACAATAGAATGAGACGTCGCAAACATCTATCAACAAATTTTCTACAAATGACAGTTCTTGACAACACTCATAAGTTCATTACAAAATAAACTTTCACTAATCAGAACCCCCTCTTCTGGTCAGAAAATGATCAAACTCTATGAATCAAATCATTAAGTAATTCATTGTTCATAAACACAATGTAGAATTCAATGCAATACGACAGTAAGTGCTTCACAAACATGAAGCACTTACTGTCGTATTGCATTGAATCCTTGATACCTCTTATAGCACCAACTACAATGTATATACTATGTATTTGAAAAAATGTAAACTGTTACAATTAAAACATCAATTCCTCTTAATTCTTATGATTCAAAACATAACCATTGAAATCCTAACTGCTGCTAAATCAAAATTGCTTGTTAGTAAAATTAACCCTAATATGAACCATAACAGTGTTTGAGTTAACAAAAAAAGAACGGCAAGTTACCATGTATAAAAGCATGTTCCTGGTTAAGGTCAACAGAGATTTGTCATGTTTAATACAACAGGCATTTGTAAAGGTTGACAGGTAAACACAGATACTGACACAATGAGGCAAGACTAGGCATTCCATACAGTCACCAGACATAGACATGGGCTTGATTGGACAGACAGTCAAAGATACAGACATTGATTCCGGCAATTCAAGGGAAAAAAGGCACTGAAATATGAATCAAACATGACAGAGATACAGGAGTTCATTGACAAGGCATACATTGAGACAGGAACATCATAGGATGAACACTAGGAAATAGACATAAAAACAATAATAAACAAATGATACATAAATAACAAATTAAGTAAGAAACAGAAATGAGGACAAAAAACCCCAGACCGACATAAAGACACTAGTCTGCAAGAACGTAAGAACAACTCAAAGACCCTCAAACAGACATCAACATACAAACATTGTTAATTTCATATTAATTCCTAAAATTTGGCTTCAACACAAGTTCATGGCTGGAAATAGTTTATGACATAATCAACACTTTATATTTGTTACTCTAGGAAACAACAGTGCTTATCTTTTATTCAAACAATTTGTTCAGATATTTAATGTGAAATGTATAAATCCAAAGCATACACTGCGAGAACAATGCATTATTGTTAATAATGAGATCATTATAGGTAAGCTTTATCTTATCATATCAAGCTTATTTTCAGCCAGTAAAGAACCTTTTTTTTTTAAATTTTCATAATCAATGTTTATAAGTTTGAATAAAAGATCCAACACCACATAGCCATTTACACATGTGCCCACATTTACCATTAGACATTTAAAAAGATCATGCAACTACAGGTGCCATCAGGATAAATAAACAAGCTACTTGTCATTTCTCCTTTATCTGCAGAAATTAATAGACAATGTTAGTAATGAAAAGATAATTGCTCCAACTCTACATAAATAATAATTGTCTATTTTTCTTATGTTAGAATTCTAGCATTAACTTTAACAATGGGAAATTAGGGTTCATATCAAAGATTCGCTGCAAGACTTCACACAAAAATGAAGCCCCTACTCTAGTATTGCATTGAACAACAGAAACGTAGCATTTCTTGGCAGGTTTTGCTTTCATTGCAGTTACATGCCATAACTTTGTATGAGGGAAATGGCTACAATTTCCGCCAACATAAAACGGTTGCCAAGCTTTTCACATTACTGCAACAATAAATGCATGCGATGACAAACAAATGGTTTAGCAGTGATAAACTGGCAGGCTGGTTTCTACTTCTTACTGATACAGCATTATTCAAAGCTGCTTGTTCACCAATGTGAGGAAATTCATACCAAACAATAACAACATTTGACCACATTGTTGCAGGCGACACTGGAAAACACTGTGGGTAAAGGAGAAATTTCGGTCTCTGGAAAACACTGTGGGTAAAGGAGAAATTGCTCATGATAAGCAATTTTTCCTTTTCCCACAATATTTTCTGCCCTATCAGAAGATTATTTTCCAATTTCATTACAATTTGTAATTGGGCAGTCGAAAAGATGGCATTTGGTAAAGGGTTAAAGCTGCTTGTTCACTGATGTGAGGAAGTTTGGGCTTTTTTTAAAACTGTATAGCAGCCTGGACGCGGCTGTTGTATGAGAAGTACGGGAGAAAAGCAATTGGAAGTAATAGTTCATACTTACATATTTCGTGCCTTTAAACAATGAATAATTGTGTATTCAGTCTTACAAAATTGTTGCAATGGTTTTGAAACCAATCACAAATTATCTGTACATACTAAAATATAAGATGTAATGAAACATTTTCAATCAATTTTGTGTTCCTTAGCTATTTTTCATTAACCCTTTCATCGCCATAGTTGACTTATGTCAACAGCGCAGTTGACGGCCATAGGCAACTTAAAACAATATACGGTGATATACTACCAACTAACATTAAGCGACCACCCTAATAAGCAGCCAACCTGTCTTAGACAGCCACTTCAGAAAGTCCCATTGTTAGATTTATAGTGTACATCAATTTGTGTTAAGCAGCCAACTTCTCGGTCTCTATTTAACAGTCAATTTCTCATTTCCATAGGCTGACCTCTTCACACAAGTTTGACTGTACAGCATACTACTTTTTTCCTAGAAAGCCGTTAATATATTTGGCGCTGAGATGAACTTTTTGCCATATATTTGGTGGCGAAAGGGTTAAATATCATACTGCAATAATAAAACTGTATTGTTTTAACAGCATTTCATTTTGACTTGCAAATTTTCTCTTATGTGAACAAGCACCTTTAAAACAGATCCTTATGAATTAAACAGGTATGCACCAGTAGTTTATTGTCCTAGAAAATACAGTGCTCATCTGCTTACTATTCATTTGAACATTATTCAAAAACATTTGTCTTTCAATGTAGTAACAAAGTATTCTTAGGGTCTAAGTGCAGAGACTCAATGAACAATTTATTCTTTTGACACAACGGGAAGGGATGTTTAAATCTGATTTTGATTTACTTGTCAGTAAATAACAGTAAAAGGTTTACTTGTTTGTTAATGACTTATGGACAAGCTTGGCAATATCCACAATTGACTTTGCCACATCTGAATTGTATTTACCAGATATCATAAAGAAAACAATTTTTTCCTTGCTTTTTATTTACTCTCTACTTCTGCTTTCAATATCGACCAGGGTAGCCATTGCTAAACGTCTTATACTAAGGACTTGCCTAAGTTCAACACAACATTCACTCTTATTTCAGTATTGAGATAAGCAATATTGCAAAGTAACATATTATTAGAATTGATTCTCCAATAATGTAACTTTGTCTAAGATAATATCCATGCATATCTGTTTGGGATTATGCAAATATTATATAAGTTGTCTAGGTAAAATGCTACCTTATTCCTTAACCAACAGAGAAGAATTGATTAAAGAGAACATATTTGGTTAGTAGATAGATATAACTGCTTCATCATCTTACATTTCCAATTGACCAGTTTTAGCTGGGGTCAAGTGACAAAACTTTCCACTCATATAAAACTATGTATGGACCTTTTTGGTCCACTGAAGACCTTTTTTTTGCTTCAGGAGACATGTTGATCATATCAGCTTTATAACTTTATATCTCCCTTTACTCAATAAGCTTTAACACTTTTTCTTCTATGTTCATGTCCATGAATATGTTCATGAACATGATTTGATGTTCACGATCGTGTCTAAGAAAGACTTTGTGTTCATGAACAGCCATTTTTAATACATATCTTTTTATACAGTTCTTGAAATCAGTTCCTACTTCTGAAGAAATACAATCAAATCAGAAAGGTAACCTTTATTAACTCAGGATTCTATTTGACAAACATTATAGATTCACCTGCAGACAGGATATCAATGGGTTAAATCTGTTTTCTAAGTTTGCTGTTAAAACAGCTACAGAATGAGTCATTATTAACAAAAGGGTCAATTTTCAATTCAATTTCAATTATGCTACATAGAAAAGTCATCATAAATATACTTCAGAAATTACTCCTACATGATTTTAAGACTAAACAATACAGTACTTAAAGAACAAATAAAGGAGTACACAAATTACTCTTAGTATCAAGACAGTGGTGCAGTGGAAGAGCGTTGACCTCGGACACAGAGGGTCCTGGGTTTGATTCCTGTTAGCGTCAGGTGAAAATACTGGGATAAACCCACAAATGGTCGCTACTACTGGTTGTGTAACCAAGACACCGAATCGAGAATTATTAATCTATGTTGTAAGAGCTTGTTTCTCATGCGATGTAAAATAAATAAGTTCAAACGAACTAAGTATCTAGATCTCAATGAGGTATGCCCATAACAACAATAATTACAGCCCAAACAATCCATTGTGTGAATGTCTTTGACAACATTTTCATAACCATATTTGGGCTATGAATCAGTCGTTTATTTCATCTGGTTAGATTAACACAAAATACAAAAACTACCCATCCATCCATCCCACATTATTTATTTAGACCCGGAGAGTTTACAAAACAGACACATTGTTGATGTTATTCAATCCCCAAAATTTAATGTTCTTTTTCTTTACTCACAGTTCAGCGATTTTTCATGTGTTACCTAGCAACATATTATAATGTGGATGACCAGATGCCTACTATTACAGATATAAATAATTGTGTACTTTAACCCTTTACCAAACACCTAATTTTCGACTTTCCCAAATTGAAAGAGTTTGCAGATGACATTTCAACATGTGATGAATTTAAAAAATAATCTTCTGATAGGGCAGAAAAAATTGTGGGAAAACGGGAAATTGCTCTTTAAGACCAATTTCTCCTTTCCCCACATTTTTTCAAGTCGTCTACAACAAACTGGTCAAGTGTCGTTATTGTTTGGTGATGGGTTAATCATTTCCCCCATACACTCTTGTTTTGATACACCTCAAAGTAGATGCAAGAAAACATTGTGAAAAAATAAGAAGAAATGTCTCATCACAAGTAATTTCTTCTTGCATCATAATTCAAGTTCCTTCCTGAAAAGGACACTTGATCATTGCAGCCTGAAACCATTTCATACCTTATTCCATTAAAACCTTTGAACAAATTCTTAATCCATTGTACTATCAATCTCTCCATTTGTTACAGTGGTGTCTACCAAATAATTGAATAAGAGTAATTTTACATAAAAAATTACTGCTTTCCTCAGATTCTTATGTACTAGACTAGCGCTCTAAATTGTCTTGCCAAAAGGTAGTCCCATGAAACCAAAGACTACAGTGGGTATCAAACCCAAGACCTCTGAGTTACAAGTCAGTCACCGTTGCAACTTTTATTACAACTTGCTTAACCCTGTGGCAACATTTCTTCATTTATATTACCACATTCTTTGTCTTAGGTCTTCAATCTATCTAGCAAGGGATATTCTCATGAAATGAGCAGTGCTGGTGAGAAATAAACCTGGGACCTCAGAATTACATATCAACTATCTTAGGTACTGGGCCACATAGAACAGCCCTGAAGAGTTGATATCTGCTGTTGCTTTCAATATGCACAAATTGGATTATTACATTTGCAGCAGACGACCCTTGAAAACCTTGTTTTAAATTAAGAAACTTGAGATCAGAGGTTGCGCAAAGTAAACACAAGGATGCCCAGTTTAATGTAGCAGAGTTGTTGCAAAGGTTCAGACACATTACTACAATATTTCCGTCCCATTTGTGAAGGACTTAGTGTAGTGTTGTGTTGAACCCTTGAATAAGGGCATTGTCTGTCTGAGGGAAAGATAAGATGCGTTTTTAATGTTTTTCAACCTAAATGTAGTGTATCCACACACAGCCCCAATGTTCCGGTTAGTTTAAGTTCCCCTCTTTGATTGGAATACCAAACACTGGTAGGGACGCATTCAAATTTCTTTAAAGCTTGTTTAATTATGCGTTAACATAGGTGATACACACTAAATAGGGTTTGTTGCAAGACTGTAAGCAATTCAGTTATATGAAAGAGTTGCTATAGTATTGCATTAAATCCACAGTCTTGCAATAAAGAAACCTTTTAATAGGTCATTGATCTCAATAAAGTGCATCAATAAAGATGATTTGAGCAGGATTCTTTTTTATGAAAACAACAATGATTCATTAAGTCAAACAATTTTCAGAAAAACAAATAGAAAAATGATTTCCAAAAGTTGTTCTATAATTTTGTATCACACTTACAACTTGCTTCTATCTTAAACCTCTGTTTTAAGCCATCATCCTGTTACATATAAAAGCAATTAATTGACAGGTTTTAACTCAAAGCGATTTAAGATAATAAGACAGCAAATTCCTATATAAAGTATGGAAAAAAAACCCACAAACTCACACTACATTTTCCTTTTCATATTGGTTAGAAACCATTACCTTTTTCCTTTCTACACAATGGTTTCTATGATAATCAGCTTTTTAAGCCTTTACCAAATGCCAAATCCCGCTGTCCCAAATTGAAAGAGTTTGCAGACGACAATTCAAATTATTATGAAATTAGAAAATAATCTCTGACAAGGCAGCAAACATTGTGGGAGAAGAAAAAATTGCTCGTTACGAGCAATTTCTCCTTTTCCCACAATGTTTTCCAGAGTAGTTTGCTAAAATGCTGTTAAATGTCGTAACTGTTTGGTAATGGATTAACAAAACATATATGAAATCAAAACGAAAAAAAAGAAGAAATGGGATAAGTGGTAAATATTTACAATACAAGTCAGACACCTTCATTTGTGATGACGGGGTTTTAATCTGTTTTAAGTTAATGGTAAGGACGCTTTGGCAATAAACCTCTTTAATTCCATTACGATTAAAGATCAAACCATTGCAAGGTGCCAAAACAGATCTTTGATAAGACCGAAAACCTTCATACTGTGTTTTTAATTTTCCTTTTCTTGTTTACCACCATACCTATTTCAACTAAAGGGGCTTGTTCACAGATGTGAGGAAATTTTGAAGTTAAAAGTCAATTTCTTAAAACTGTTGAGCTACTGCACTGTTGTGTATAATACACACTTGTGAATAGTCATTGAAGGAAAACTTAATTAGCATTTAAGTAATTAGAGCTTGCATACAGTGAATTTATATTTGTTCAAATCTTAAGGCATGGAACGGTTTTGAGATCTTCAGCAATTTGACTGTATATACCTAGATATGTGCCTGTATATACTTGGTTTTCTAAGAAGCCATGTAAAATGAATGCAAAAAACGTAAAATACCATAAAAACACACACACATTGTACAAACCATTGTGACAAAAGGAATAATTGCTCATTATGAGCAATTATTCCTTTTACCACAATGGTTTGCTACGTACATGCATCAAAGTGAGATATATTTTGGAGTAAGGGGCGAAATGAGTTACATGTACTCAGCATGCCAATGTAATTAGCACTTGAGTCTGTTTTTACTGGCTTATACCTTTTCTTCTAAAGCCTAAGAGATTATGCAATTAACAACAACTGCTGCCCCACTCATCAATTTGCTAAACACTTAACCAAATTACTACTTATTTAACTCTTTCACTGCCAATTTTCTTGGAAAACAAACTTCTCCATGGCAATCAAGTTCCTGGAAATCACACAAAAAAGGCTGTATCTGTTTAAAGTATCATAAATTAAGTTGAATCCATAAACAAAGATTGCACATAAACTGTTTTGTATAATTACATACTTAACAATGTGCAGTCTGAGCAGATGACCTTGATCTTTGATGAAATTGACCTTGAAGCTATGTTGCAAAATACAATATACAAACAATGCAGAACCAAACCACATGTTTCAGTTGATGATGATAGACATTGGCACACTGAAGCATGACGCTGATATTGGCAGCAAAAAAGCTAAAGGCACATGGTTATATGGTTTAAAAAGAGACGAAAAAAACATGACAAACGTAGAATTTGACAGTGACAAGGAATTCCTACTCTTATCACACTGGTTTATTCTTCAGTTAGAAAATATAAAAATCATTTTCATATCAATACATCATTTACAATTATCCTCAACTTAATCCTTCAAGTTTGAATGATTACCAACATGCTGTAGGTGGCAATAGGGTTCTTAACCTTGAATGCGTGTCTTCAACAAGAGCACACACACAAACAGTATCATCAACTGCACTAAAGAAGTTGTAAAGGAAATCCCTTCAATTTGCTTGTTCACAAATGTTAGGATATTTGGAAGATAAAGACTTAATTTCTGTAAAACTTTTCTACAGCTGTACTTTAGTATGATATACACGCTGTAGAAAAGCCATCAGAAGAAAACTTAGATTGTGTTAAGATCTTAAAGACACTATATACTTAGATATAGTGACATTTCCTGAATTAACGATGCTCTCAATAACTCAGCTTTAAATTGTGAATCATACAACAATACGGATCTTGTATTATTTCAACGGCATTCTATTTTGACTTTCATTTCTTATTGGTAATCAAGAAACTCTATTTCTTTTGACAAAAGGTTATTTCCCAAATTCATCACAATCCAAATAGTTGTTTATTTGGTGAACACTTTCAGACAGTAAAAAAAGTTGTTTGGCTATTACTTCTTTCATTATCTACAGAAAACTGTTTGCCATTTGAACCAAAAAGATATCAAAAACATCCAGACAAAATGGCAACTTAGATCGAAATGCCAGCTGAAAAGTTGCTTAAATGTTGAATGTTGAAAAAGATGTGGATGGTTATCAACTGGAGCCAAAATAGGGGAAGACTAGGAATTAATACTTGAAGTGAATTAATTCTTTTTAAATCAGTGCAAATAAAACATCAATCAACATAAGCAGATGTCATTTACATGACATTAACATTGAATAAAAAACAATGTTTTACTTCAAAGTGTTAAAGTTTTGAATGAAAAGAAGAAAAGGGTCATCAAAATCAACTTCATTATAACTCCTTACTCGATAACATCTTAACCCATTACATAACCAGTTTGTTGCAGATGACTCTTGATAACATTGTGGGAAAAGAAGAAATTGCTCTTTAAAAGCTATTTCTCCTTATCCCACAATATGTTCTACCCTATCAGAAGATTATTTTCAAATTTCATCACATTTTGAAATGTTATCTGCAAACTCTTTCAATTTGGGACAGTCAGAAATTTGGCGTTTGGTAAAGGGTTAACTCCTTACTTGATAACACCTCACTTATATACATCTGCTGGAGAAGACTTTTAAACCTAAAGTAAAGTGAAAGGAGGAATGATGTGACGAGCAATTCTTCCATTTCTCCCAATGGTTTATTCCAAAAATCCCAAAGAAAATCTTATCTATCATACTAAGTCTTTATCCTTGTCATCTGCTGTTCCTTTCAGTTTGGACCAGTCTCAAATTGTCATGTGGGGGAAGTGGACTTACCTTAGTATCCATTGAGTAATTGGTATTACCCCTTGGAGCAAGTGAACCTGCTAAAAAAATATCAAAAGAAAGAAAAGTGCACACACCTCCAAATTTCAAACAAATTTCAGACGATTTTGTTTCAATGCTATCAACTTTCAAACGTCTTTGTCTTCTTTCGACGCCTGTGTTCCTAAATCGGTCCTTTCGTAACAATCTTCTTTATCATAGCACAGTGCACCTGTGAAAACATAAACTAATAGTTAACAAAAGTATGTTAAAACATTAAATCTTTTCATTACACTTGAGTGATGATCAGGATAAGGCTATAGTACATTTTGTGATAAATCCAGTTGATGGTAGAAATTCAGAAATTGAAACCAAATGGAGGATTCAAATTAGATCTGTCCTCACAAATCATTTCAAAAACATATTTGTATAAAAGATAGACCTTCCAATTGATTCAACAGGAATGCACAAATTACTGAATTATCGAACTCTTCTGCCGCACTTGACCTGGACTTTTATGAAAGATTTCCTACCCTTAATCAAGGGTCCTTGCAAGACTAAAGTAAGTGCTTCACATTTGTGATGGACTAGCAATAGTCTTGCATTAAACCCTCAAATGAAGGTCCGATGATTGTATGATGATACCTCAAATATTCTGTTACACATGTAGTTATTGGTTGTTTATATGAGATGTAATGATTGGAATGAATTGAAAGAGACAAAAGACAAAATTAAAGAAGTATAGAGAAATAATTTCCCTTTATTACATCGGGTAGAATCTGTTGTTACAAAATAACAAATAACTTGTAACAAGCAATTTCCTTTTGCAGTGACATTTATCAAGGTTTCAATGCAAGACCAAAATTAAGTAAGTGCTTCACAAACATGGAATATTTACTAGAGTTTTGCATTGAACCCTCAAGTTGTTTTAAACATTACACAATTTAAATGAGTGCATATCAAAAATAACTACAAGACTTTAGTAGGGTTGTTGGACCTGATTGGTAACGATCTGATGACTTCTCACATTAATTGGGACCAAAGTTTCATTACAAATCTGATAAAATATGATCAATCAAAGGAGTTGATATGGTGCATTATTTCTCATGGTTAAACCTAATTGATTGAGGACTTATCAAAATATTCCTCTAATTCCATTAATGTTAAATCATTGAAACAAATAAACTGTTTCATTTTGCTCCAGCTGCTTGAACAAGTATATTTTGATAATTAGTTATATCTTACTGGTTTAAGTACACTGTTTCATCCATCTTAGTCTAGATGTGTAACTTTGATAGTTTGTTTATCTCAATATTTTGTTTCGAACTCATGCAAATTCTGAGCCTAAAATGTTTAGTAAAACACTACTTAGGACCCCTGTATCCCAATTCAGACAGTGTACCAACTGAGGTAACCAGACTCAGCACACATTATTTAGACCAGGCACAAAAAAAACCTTCATGAAGAACTAGATATGGAAGCTGTCTGCTGCCAGCTTATCAAACGTCTTCTGCTGCACTGCTCAATATCGATCTAATAATTCTTTCAATTTGCATGAGTTCACAGATCTGGGCACAGATATTAAATAAGAAACAAGCTATGACAGGCCCATTATAATTTGTCTGTTTTGTCTATAAAGTTAGTCTCTTACTCCATTGAAATGCATTTTATGATAACTGCAGCAAAAGACAAACAACTAAAAAAAAAACCCATTTAAACAAATGGAGAAATTGCAAACAATTAACAAGCATGTTCACAATCTTTTTCTTTCATCACAGTGGTTGCTTCCTAATACCATAAAGAAAATGTTTTTTTATTTCTATCATTTCATAATTATTATCTGCTGTTGGTTTCAATTTGAATCAGTCACTAGGTACAAGATGAAGGAGCGGGTAAATTGGCTCCCATTCTATCAATTTATTATAGGCTCAGAACAGTCAGTTTATCTATTTCATTACTTTAGTCTTGATCTTTTAGCCATATGCATTTTTTAACCAGCCCAAATTGAAAGAGATTGATTAATGACTGATGAGAATATATGAATATTTCTCATGAATCAGTTAAATGCTTAATCTATTACACCTCTATTTGATGCATCTGCTAGAAAGAAAAATGAAACCACTTTGACGCAGGACAAAAAGGAAAAACCTAATGAACAATATATCCTTTTGTTACAGTGGTTTCAATCCATTACTATAAAGAGTTTATTTCATATTATTTTCAATCATTTCTATTGCTGTGAATTGGACACATGTAACAAATTCCCATTTTTGGCAATGGGTTTAAAGTTATCAAGATAGAATCATGCAGAAAGCGATTAAAAATCATTTTTCAAGGGCTTTAAAAAAAAACAAGAACATTTTTTGACACCAAATTGTTTCCATACCTCGATGAGTTGACAAATTCACCAGAGTGGAAATGGGTAATTAAATGACTTGGTAAAATGCATGTCAATTTCCCAAACGAAAGCCTTCAATAATATATCCACCAAAACAGACAACTTTAGATGCCATTACAGAGGAAAAAAGTGAACAATATAAAGACAAAAAGGAAGGATTCTCATTTGACCCATGTAATGCAAGTTAACTTATGAATTAAGTGATAATTCATTAATTGACATATTTTGGCAATTTGATAATAAATCTAATTCTCATGTGCTGCAAATCATTCAAAAAAGGGAAAGGGTTACAGGTATCCCATTCTCTCATATCTGATCTTGTGAGTGATCCAAAATGAAAGCAACAGCAGACGTCAATCATAAAATAAGGCTTCAACCTATCCTGTGTGAAATTTTGTAAGACACAACTGTGACAAAAGAAGAAATTGCTTATCTAGAGCAATTTCTTTTTTTTTCACAATAGTTTCTATGACATATTCTACTGCAGATAAAGATTATTATGCATGTATATGTGGGAAAGGACCAAAACAGTAAATGATAAAAAAAGAAATGTATCGGATAACTGTAATGCAGTGTTAATGACACGGGTAAAGCCCTGTGTGGGGTGATATCATGACAAAACAATGATTATCCAGACAATACAACCAACGAAGGCCGACTGACTGACAATCCACGCCAATCTTTGGCAGACGACATGTTTTGTATTAAATCATACAAAAGGAATAAATAGGCCCAAAAGGAATTAGACAGGCGAAACTATCGTCGCACGGAACGATTATTTGTCGGCAGTCAGACCCTGTCACAGGCATGAACTACAACCGAACCAGAGCAATTATAGTCAATCCTTGAGAAAACTAGTTAAAAATAACTAATCAGCGGTTGGGAAATCTGATTTATATTTACTTGTCCATAAATGCCCTATCTTTTTCTGCAATTGTCAATATAATAGTTCTATACATGAAGTACATTTCAATGAGGAATCCACTTGCCCGTCTAGGCTTTTGGACAAGTTGGGCAATACTGACAATATAACTTTTACCCTTGCTAATTAATTCATTTTAACCATAGTCAAAATTACTAACATAAGATCCAAGGCAAATGTCTCATATATATAATAATTCAATAATTAAAAGAACCTTTTCAATCATTAAATGTATGTACAAGACATCACCAAAAACAACTATTCAAGTGATAAGATATATCTAATGATGAAAAACTGCCTCATAGATAAATTCAATTTGTCATCATTTTCACAAATATACTTACTACCTGCCCATTCTCTTTTAGTGACAATGTTTTCAAGTCAAAATTATTCAATGCAAAATTAGAGTAAATCATTCACAATTGTAGATGACTTGCCGGTAGTATTTAATAGCATGGTACTCTTTAGATGCAATCAGATACGAAGACATTCACATACTTCTTGTTGAGGAATGGTTAGTGCATAAGTGCAGTTAATGATGATGTGGAAAGGTATTTCATACATATGTCTATAAGCACCAATTTTCTATGAGAGCAATAAGTATAACTGAAGTGAGGCATGCCTTATGATAAAGAATTCACTAAATTATTCTGTAATTATTGGGTATAAGTTCTTTTTAGATCTTCATTTTCTGAAAGTACAATTAGGTTTAAGTGGTCCCATATTATAGTCACTTATCAGATACATTTTATGTCAATCCCTTCCCCCATGAGTTTGCAAAGAGATGATTTAGTGAAAACAATTAATCCATTACCAAACAATAACGGCATTTGACCAGTTTGTTGCAGACGACTCTGAAAAACATTGAGGGAAAAGGAGAAATTACTCTTAATGAACAATTTCTTCTTTCCCCACAATGTACTCTGACCTTTTAAAAGAATATTTTTTCAATTTCCTCACATTTTACAATGTCTGCAAACTTTTTCATCTTAGAAACAGTTGAAAATTTGGCGTTTGGTAAAGGGTTAAAGGCCAATATACAAAACAAGTCTAATAACACAGGTTTTATTGTATAATTAGTACAGCAAATCACCCCATTTTCTTTTTTTTATTTTGAATAATTCTTCATACAGATTTGATAAAATGTTTCATAGTATGATATCATTTTATTTATTGGGGTTTTACATTGCATTAACAGAATTTCAGTAATGCTGTGATGTATAGTTTATAACTAAGGAGTAGAGTTGGGACGGGTAGCAATTTACTAACCGGGTACCCGAGGGAGTGTTACCCGCGGGTACCAGGGTACCCGAGCCATTATTGTTCTCCCTTAAATCCATTAATTTCCCTCCCTTAGACTACCGTTCAAAAGTAAAATGGCCCTGAGTAATGGTTCCAGGCGCTTGTGACTTACTGCGATGATCGGAACATAGAAGGCTAATGAGCAACATTCAACTTGGAGAGTATATATTATAGTGTGAATATGACATATTTACAAGTACATGTTGAGAAATTGGTTGGGGATAAATGATTGCTAGTTTGGGATTTACAAACTTATGATTCGCTTGTCAACAAGTGCTTATTCTCACATTACCATTTAACCTAGGTGAAAATATCGTCGGATAACAGGTAGTGATTTGCTACCCGGTAGTGGCCTGTACCTGGCCCATACCCGGGTACTAGGGTACTCGTCCCAGCCCTACTAAGGAGGGCCCCTAACTTGACTGCCAATTAGGGAAGATTAAATAAGGTAAAAATATTGGCATTTCATAAGTCAAATGGGAGACAACCTGTCATGAATATCAAAATGCTGTCACTGGACTATAAACCCACATGGAGAGGAGCCAAGTGATTTCTTACACTATAACCATTAGGCCTCAATGGTTTACTTTTATAATGTAGTTATGTAAAAGGTGAAGGTAAAATTAAACTTAATTATGTATCTTTTATTACTTTCCTGAAGGCCACTAAGATTTGCAAAGTAAAACACGTAACTCAATAATACCGCTCTTTGCACATATAGTTCTAGAAAGTAGAAATCACTCCGACAGAAAGATACACTATATACGATGATTTTTTTTCTTTTTCTGGTCTGCCATTGCTTTGAACTGGACCTGCAGCTACAAATTTCCATATTGTGACAATAACTATAAATATTATAACTCTTTATAACTTGATGAAATATAACCACTTATGTTTGGTGTCTAGTCTAGACCTCTGATATTCAAGTAGCCAAAAGACCAATTATTATTGACAATAATTCAAAAGTAATCAATCTTCAATCTACTGTATATAATAATTTACAATATTTGTTAAAACTGCGCCTTCAAATTACAAGCTATACTTTTTCATACTATAGAGCATGATGTTTATGGTGCATTAGTTTGTGTGACGGTGTGTCTGTATTTTGTAACTTTAACTGCAGGATAATTGTAACTATCATTCAAATAATCAACATAACTGCAAACCACTAATTTGTGGAATTAAATGATTACTACCAACATTCTTTCCCTTCCCTTACATAAACGTTGGAAAACACAGAATGTAGTGACAAAGGGAGAATTGACCAATCGGCAGTTCCCCATCCCAATATTTGCCGGGGTCCTTTACAATTATGGCACTATCAAAAGCAATTCCCAAGTGCATTTTTTTGTGAGAGGTGTGTGCAATCTTTCATTGATTTCGCAAAATCACTATAAGAAAAATTCATTTCAATGTTTTGTTGAATGCTCAAATTGTTAAAATGCTGCAAAGAAAAAAAAGAAGAAAAAAAAATAACTGAAACATGAAATTTCTTGTCTTTTGAACAGTTAAAGAAAGGAAACTTTTATTCTTCACTTTGAGTGTTAACCTAAATGTTCAGATGGGAAATCTATTTGACAAAGAAAGACATCCCAATGAAAAAGAATATTTAAGCAACTGTTAAACGTACATAAAATGGTCTTGACACACAAAAAAGGTTGTACAAACACATTTCACACAAACTCCCCCATTTCAATGCTCTGATTTGCATATTTGGGTTGAAATATTGCTATATTATACAAGGTGTTCACCAAATTGCTTAACTCTTTTCCACCATTAAAAAATCTTGAACAGGTCCAAATTGAAAGCAAACGCAGACCACAATTATGAATATAAAAGACATTATATTTATGATATCAGGTAGAAATTGTTGTGGCAAAAGGAGAAATTGTCTGTCACAAGCAATTTAACCTATTGTCACAATGGTTTTATGATGTTTTCTGCAGCTAACCAAGTAAAATGAGATATAATAGAGCAATAACTCTTCTGTCTATGTTTTGTAAAAGGACACTCCAATGCAATCAGCAAGGCAGTTGGGGATCGAACCCCGGACCCTGAGTAACAAGTTAGCGGACTAAATCACTGGGCCATGCAGGACACCCCTACAACATAGGATTTGGATTAGTTACAAAATGTCTTTGGGGTATTGTTAGCCAACCTAATTTGAAGGAATGAATTAACCCAATTTCTTAACTTTACTATATACATTCATGATTAACAGCTGTAGTTGATGCAAATTCTTTCAACATGACAAAAGGAGTTGTATAAGAAGCAATCAATTTTACCATCAGTGATTCATTTCTTTTTTCAGCTTTTAAAATGAAAAAAAATTATTCTCTCTTCTATTCATCTTCTGATTAACTTTTTATTTGGACTAGTCGCACAATTTGTAATGGCGTAATAATTTTATGAGATTGTGAATCGTGAGTCATACTGGTGAAAAGATATATGCAAATTCTGGTTTACGTTGGTTGTAAAAATGAGAATCACCTTTACAAAAATTGTAGAGCATGAAAGATAAGCTTATTCATTTTTGCATAAATGGGGCTTGGCATCATATTATAGAAGTGTAGACATAAATAGTTTTTATACTAACCTATGTAAGGAGTTTTTTTCACACATTACTTTGCACCTAATATCGTGGCGGGTCAGGATTGAGATACATGCGCATAGCAGATAACAAAGTCCTTAGAATTTCAATTTACTTACGGCAAGGAAAATGAAGAATTTTGAAATGGGGGATTTCTAATCTTCCAACAACATTATAAATATATAAACATTAAAAAAAAAAAATCAGCAGTTCAGTTGTATTAAAGAAGATTGGAATAAACACTTTCCTTTTTCTAAAAACTTTATAACCTATTAAAACGAAAAAATTCTGAGTAAACTAAATAAGATCTTTGTGAGTAAAAATTACAATTGCTAAATTTTAGCAGAATTTTATAAAGACAATTAGTGTAGCTAATGTACATGTACTTTCATTACCATCATCGTTTGCTCATTAGAGAAAATCTTCTGTATGATATTGTGACCACCATATTAGATCTATAATCCCTATGGGATCGACAGAAATGTTAGGAATCCTCCTTGTTACTTTATCAGCCTGTTTTCCAATAAAATAGAAAAAGTTTTGACCAAATGTTAACACAACAAAGCATGCAAACTTGGTGAATTATAAAGTAACCAAAAGAAAAGGGATAAGAATTAGCCCTGGGATAGACACGGTTACATCACCATGATTGATGGCATAAAAACTGTAAGGAAACAACAGTTTTCTACCTCACTGGCTATTTATTGTCAACTACCAGTGATACCTTCATTTATAATGGAATAGTCCTCTTAACCCTTTACCAAACGCCAAATTTTCGACTGTCCCAAGTTGGAAGAGGTTGCAGACGACATTTCAAAATGTGATGACATTGGAAAATAATTTTCTGATAGGGCAGAAAATATCGTGAGAAAAGGAGAAATTGCTTGTTACAGCAATTTCTCCTTTTCCCACAATGTTTTCTAAAGTCGTCTGCAACAAAGTGGTCAAATGTGGTTATTGTTTGGGATTGGCTTATTATTAAACATCAGTTAATAATTCTGATATAGCAAGTATTTTCAGTCTTATTTTGGGGGTTCTGTGTAAGACTATAGTTAAAACATTCTATATGTGGTGTACTTACAATAGTCTTGCATTGAATCATCAATATTAAGTGAAGGATGGGTTACGCCAAACAGAAAAACACATAAATCTTCACTGTTTAGTAGTTGACAAATTCATTAACTATCCATTATACTCAATTAATCTTGTTCCCCCATAGTATTAGCCCTCTACCTTAGCAATTCTGAAGCAGACAACATTTTCAAACAGCAAATAAAAAGGAAATACATGTAAACGATAAACCCCCTACTCTCTATGGAAACTTGTGACTGGCCAAAATTCAAAACAAAAGCAGATGTCGAAAGAAGGACATGAACAGAAATTTATGTTTTTTCTTTATGATATCTATAATACAGACTAGAAAAAAGACAAGAACAAAAATGTATGTTCTTCATGATATCTTCTGTACAAACTACAATAAAGGACAAAAATGTATGTTCTTTATGATATCTTTTGTACAAACTACAAAAAAGGACAAAAATGCATGTTCTTTATGATATCTTCTGTACAAACTACAATAAAGGACAAAAATGTATGTTCTTTATGATATCTTCTGTACAAACTACAATAAAGGACAAAAATGTATGTTCTTTATGATATCTTCTGTACATCCTACAAAAATGTATTTTCTTTATGATATCTTCTGTACAAACTACAATAAAGGACAAAAATGTATTTTCTTTATGATATCTTCTATACAAACTACAATAAAGGACAAAAATGTATGTTCTTTATGATATCTTCTGTACAAACTACATAAAAAGACAAAAATGTATTTTCTTTATGATATCTTCTGTACAAACTACAAAAAAAGACAAAAATGTATGTTCTTTATGATATCTTCTGTACAAACTACAAAAAAAGACAAAAATGTATTTTCTTTATGATATCTTCTGTACAAACTACAAAAAAGGACAAAAATGTATGTTCTTTATGATATCTTCTGTACAAACTACAATAAAGGACAAAAATGTATTTTCTTTATGATATCTTCAGTACAAACTACAATAAAGGTCAAAAATGCATGTTGTTTATGATACTTAAGGCTAATAACAAGTTTAAACTTATTAGAAGCAATTAGTCCTTTTGTCAAAGCGGTTTATGAATGAAATTCTATACTAGATGTGCCAAAGAGTGGTAAATGTTATGCTGAGTAACAAAAGTTTTTTTTTACAATATTCACTTACAATAAAAACCTTACAAGTTTCAAAGTTATCTGTTTAGGAAAAATATCTAAAGCCAAGAAAATCTGAAGAGATTCACTGGTTCGTTGGCAAATTTGTAACTGCTCCCGAGTATTTGTATGGTTTCCTGCCAAAAACATTTGCTAACCATTCAGGGGGAACCGGTATAAGTGTTTATTTTCATGCCTTACTGATCCTCGGCAAAAGCAAACAAAGAGACCTTTGAAGATAAGCCCTGAAGGCTTTCAGCTAGACCTCATGAGACTATCCATGCTTTTATCTTGTCTGCCTCTCTTTTATTAGGTTATTGGTACTAGAAAACCTCCTGTTTTTGAGCATTCAAATCTCTTTTCAATCACGATGCTTCAAGAGGCTTTATTTGTGCACCTCCTAAGAAAAGGGGCCTAGTTTTAGAGTACAGCTGGGTAGGGGTTTAATACCATTGCATGCTAAAACATTGTGTAAGTTCAAAATAATGTTACGTCTTATTTCAATATTGAGTAAAACATTATCACGATATCGAACACCCCATTGGAATTATCTGTTCAAGATATTTTCCAATGATGTGTCACATTACAATATTGTACTAAATGTGTTTAAGATACTATCCATGCATATCCTTCTTTGACTTGCTCAAATATTTTCCTCAAGCTATTTGGTAAAATGCTACCCTGAACTTGATTATCATGAAGCACCTCTTCAGTCTTTGTATTGGCTAACATCATGGCAGTGATAGATTTAAACTTCTCCCTGACTGACAGAATGCTGATGGTTCCACCCATCTTGGAATGCCCTTATTGCCTGCTATAGTTATATCTTAGCATGGCCTTATTGCCTACTAAGTAATATCTTGACATGCTCTTATTGCCTACTAAGTAATATCTTGGCATGGCCTTATTGCCTACTAAGTAATATCTTGGCATGGCCTTATTGCCTACTAAGTAATATCTTGACATGCTCTTATTGCCTGTTAAGTAATATCTTGGCATGCCCTTATTGCCTGTTAAGGTATATCTTGGTGTACACATATTGCCTGTTAAGGTATATCTTGGTGTACCCATATTGCCTGTTAAGTTATATCTTGGTGTACCCATATTGCCTGTTAAGGTATATCTTGGTGTACCCATATTGCCTGTTAAGTTATATCTTGGTGGACCCATATTGCCTGTTAAGGTATATCTTGGTGTACCCATATTGCCTGTTAAGTTATATCTTGGTGTACCCATATTGCCTGTTAAGGTATATCTTGGTGTACACATATTGCCTGTTAAGTTGAGGATGTTCCTCCATCAGTGATGTGCTGCACATCAAAATAAAAAATTCAAAATATATAGAAAAGACGTTCATGCTAATTTTTGAAGACGTACTGTGAAGTGAGCTGCTGTTGCTGTTAATATCACTCAGTCACATTTATTCAATATGGGGTAATGGCTAGATTTGGGTGTGATCTGTTTTACCTGTGATCTAATTTCTACTCATAGATAACAGATTACTTTCACTGGATTCAATGGGTTCTTTCAGCAAAATCTCATCCACTTTTACATTAAGTGTAAGATAGAGTAATAAAGATAGAACCATCATTTTGCTGTTGTACTCTTTCAACATTCTTCGCATATTTTGACAAAAGAAATCTTAAAAATTAAGGCCTAAAAGCAAATGAATTTTTCTAATCAAAATATAAGCAATCTATATTAATTTTTACTCCTCTTCAACTGCAGTATGCAAAAGGATTATGATAGTTTAGAAAAATGAGTAGTTTATAAATAATAATTATGCAAAAAGGTTCTTTATCATCCCAATTTGTAATCAAAATTTTAGAAATTCAGTGGAGGATTGTGAAGGATTTGCTACCGTCTTGCATTTTACCAAGGGTCCTGCCTGTCCAAGTGGTTAAGGTGGCAGACCCAGGGATCCCGGGTCCTGCCTGTCCAAGTGGTTAAGGTGGCAGACCCAGGGATCCCCTTGCATTTTACCAAGGGTCCTGCCTGTCCAAGTGGTTAAGGTGGCAGACCCATCCCCTTGCCTGTCCAAGTGGTTAAGGTGGCAGACCCAGGGATCCCGGGTCCTGCCTGTCCAAGTGGTTAAGGTGGCAGACCCAGGGATCCCCTTGCATTTTACCAAGGGTCCTGCCTGTCCAAGTGGTTAAGGTGGCAGACCCAGGGATCCCGGGTCCTGCCTGTCCAAGTGGTTAAGGTGGCAGACCCAGGGATCCCCTTGCATTTTACCAAGGGTCCTGCCTGTCCAAGTGGTTAAGGTGGCAGACCCAGGGATCCCCTTGCATTTTACCAAGGGTCCTGCCTGTCCAAGTGGTTAAGGTGGCAGACCCAGGGATCCCAAGTTCAAACCCCAACAGTAGTCCCATCACATGTGTCATATGATCATGTCCTTTGGCAAGACACTCCATAGCCCTAACTTACTTGTTGGTTTAATCAAACTTAAAACCGAAAAAAATGTTGACACACTGTGAAACCCCATCCTTCCAGTAAACAGTTGATCAGATAAAGAACTTGTGCTAAATCTTACTGCCCATATGGCTTGGTTTGAAAGCTGGCAACGAGGAAATCTACCATGAAGAATTGAAATGTACAAGTATCGGTTGCCGTTTCTTTTTTGAAGAATAATATCGTATGCACCATGTCATCAACTCTTCAGTTATGTTCAGGATTTCCCAGATTCACCAGTACTGCTAAGACTAGGACCCTAAAGTGTCTTGCCAACCAGATGACTCTGCGGGGCTTACACCCTGGACCCCAAAGTTCCAAATCCATCACTGGGCAATGCAGAATGTTTTGATGAGTAATGGTTACAATTTACCATGTTTGGTTTTGAAGGGGAAACAGAGGTCATAGACTTTACGCTTGATTAACATATCTGTGTTCAGGTTTGTTGATAATTTAAAATGCTTGATTAACATATCTGTGTTCATGTCTGTTGATAATTTGAATATGTGATTTACTCGGACATCACCCCCTGGTTGTTTATTCTGTTACACATGTCCATCCATAATGTATACAAATGTCTGTTGGCATACCTTAGAAGGTCCAATACAAGAATAGTAAAAGGTTTTGTTTATCATGGTGTCACCCCTAGTGAAAGGGCCAGTCAGAATGGCTTCTTTTCACTGATTATACCAGGTACCTCCTAACTTCTATCACTATACCAGGCGCCAAGCGGATATAAGTCAGTAACCATTAATCTAACGAGCTTACAGCTCACAAACCGGCCTGGTCCAAATCAATAGAAACAGCAGATGATTATCTTTCTATATACTGAAATTGTAACATTTCCTTACTGATGTAACAATTATACAAATGTAAAAAAGGAAAGATCGCTTAATGCGAAGTCTTCCACAGCGAGTATGGTACTTAGATGGCGACAATGGTGCAGGTTAGAACTTCAGCCTCTTGTACCCAGTGTTCTGGGTTCAATCCCTTTTTTGGCGAGGGGAAAATTGCTGAGACTAGCCCTCAAATTGGCGCAAGTACTGGTTCAGTATCCAGGAAGCAGTCACCAAGAGTGAATTCAATCAGCTTCAAGTTTCCTTCACATTTAATGTAAAATGAATAAGTTTATTTAAACTGAGTATGTTACTTTTATATGTAAAAAAAAGGTTTAACATATTCTAACCTTTAAAGGTTGAGAAGGGGGTGAAGGAAAATGCATTTAAGCATGTGTCATGCAAATCTATCACCATTATTTTGACATTTGTTTCAAACATGAAAGGTGCACACCACTCGTGAAATGATAGAGTGCAATACAACCCACAGTTCATGCTGTCTCTAAGCTAAAGATTAAAAGGATTGTTTGCCCAGCTTTCATCATTATTTGTTTTCATACCCATTAACAAAATTCTAACTTTTTACCATGCCAAATTGAAAGAAATTGCAGATGACATTTGAAAGTGATAAAGTGTTCTTGACCTAATAGGAATTTCTGCAGGAGAATAAGAAATAGATAATCATATTTCTCTTTGATATTCTTTTATAACTTCGGTAACTCAGTTTCCACTACTAAAGCAATCATATTTCACATTAGAACCACTGCTATAAAAGAATCCATTGCTGACCAATAACCCATTAAGTCTTTTGGCACAATGATTTCTTTTCAATATTATAAATAAAGCGTATTACTTCCCTGCCACCAATTTTTGTCCCTGGCTGTCATAAATTCCATTACTGAGAGTATGGAATAAGCGTGATCTGCTGCAACTTAAGTAGAAAAGAAAAACGGAAAGAGACTCAAAATAAACCTCTCAAAATCTAACAGAATCAAACATATCTTTTTCTGTTGGTCTCTTTACATCATTAGCCATGAAAGCTAGCAGAACATTGTAAACATGACTAGGTTCATTTGGTACATAGTATATGGCCATTAACAGATTCCTTCCTTGTTTGATTGCGATTCCAGATTTCATACGTCATCACCCTCGTCCCTCCATATACAAACAGTTTTAAACATCCATGCAGTGAAGGGCAAATTATTCTCTTGATTTTCACTGTGATAAAATTGATGGATAGGGAAATGTGTTAAAGAACAGCCAAATGAAAAGGGCAGAAGCTTACAGAAAGGAAAGGATTTATTGCTTTAACATATGTGACTTTCGAAGCTCACACTACCTGGTAAATAGATAACTAATGATGCCAGAGGATCTGCTAATAAAGAAATTAATGTGGCAAAATTTAAAAAAACTGTGCTAGCTTGAATTTACTTCAACTCTTAAAAATCAACAATAATATTCTGAAAATAGATGGTTTTGTTCATGTTGTTGGCATATTTTCAGATAGCTGCTGCATTCTTGCAATTCTTGGAATGGGGATTTACCCATCTGCCAAGTGCCAATTCCAACCATATTTTCAACCTACCCCACACAGAAACAGGGATGATTTCACCTATAACTCAGTAGTACCCCAACCTTACAGATTTCCCCCATATTGCCTTGACTGAAATCAGAATATCTTGATCATGACAAATTATATTTTACTGCGGACTATTTGGTAGAAACCACCAACTCGACAAGATTCTTCTCTTTTTATCACAGTGTTATATCTATTACCTTCAATTAGATAAAGTGGAAGATAATAAATCTGAATCTATTAGTGAAACTGAGTAAATATGACGTTTCATGTTTAACCTTTAAAGCTGCTCATTCACAGATGTGAGGAAACTTACGACATTATAATTGTATTTTTTTTAAAACTTATATATTATTATGTAACAGTTGTACTGTTGTATGAAACGTACTGGAGAATAGCCATTGAAAGTAAAGTTAGTTTGTATTCAAGTATTTAGAGCATAATTATGTACAATGAATAAATTAGCACTCATGTCATAAAGCATTGCAACTGTTTTGAAATTAATCACATGACGTAAGTACATGTTTAGGTAAATTGACAAATTCTCAATTTTGCGTTCAGTAGTTTTCATGAATAATATACCAAAATATATTATCCAAATTGTTTCAATGACATTTTATTTTAACTTGCAAATCGTCTCATGTGTGAACAAGCACCTTTAAAACTCTGGTAAACAGTTTTATACCGTGGCCAAAATAAATATCAGAATGTTGACAAAAACAAATAAATCAGATCAGTTATGATGGATGGTGCTTGGCAGAAAATATGATAGATCTTGGAAACACTGAATAGTAAAACCGTTTGAAAATTGATAGATCTACTGTCAAACATTTTCAAAGTTATTTCTAAGTATAGAAATTCAGAATCTTACCAACTGGTATACCTGAATATTCCATTTGGTGACTTGAAAGAATAATTGAAAAGCAGGTGGCAATTTATAATGGATAAATAGGTAACAGAGCCCTATATAATTATATTCATGGTTATTTGGTAAAAAATAGAGCATATTTGTCTTAGACTGTTTTAATGGTTTATTTTGTAAAGAATTGTCTCTTATTGCAATCCTGGGATATCATTGAGGTGATTAAGAGCATCTTTGACCCAGATTACCGATGCAATGGGTTCACACTTAAATAAGGTGGCGCTAATAATAAACGTCAGAAAGCAATCCAACAGCTATCTTTAAGCCTTGTTTTCCATCAAAGAATTGACAGAATACTTTCCCCACAAAATTTCATAAAAATACAGATTTTCAGCATTTATAAAATAAAGAAATACAAAATGGTTATTTATTACATGATGAAGATTGTTTCAATTACCTTGTTAATGATTGTTGAAAACAGATCACAATTAGTGAGATAGTCCCTTTAATGTTGTCGGATGGGTCTATTTCAAACAAGGTGAAGATTTCCACCATCTTTGTAATACCAATAACATGTTTAACAACAGCTTAACATCAATACTTGAACACGTTCCAAATTTGTTTGAGAGATGAGAAAATAATCACTGTTTTCAAATAATAACACATCCCCCAGATTTTCTCTTACCTTAAAGCAAAGGTGATTAGTGTTTACAAATGATGTTAATAACTTTTAATTTGATACAGAACAGCAACTTTAATAATAACAACTATAAATACCTGATTTAAAGATATGTATTTTGAAAATTTGTGCATCTTACAAACAACTTTTAATAGTTGTTATTTCATATTTTTCTTATAGTACTTCTTTGGTACCCCTTTCAACTTTCTGATTTTTTTTTTAAACCTTTTACATGAAGGGAGCAAAGCTCGCATTTTCCCCCCAAAATTAGTTTATAATGTTGTCTGCAGGTGGCTTATTAAATCCTAGAAGAGTAAATTCTTTAAGGAAAAAAAATCACAGAAACATGGTTAAAGCTTTGTTTGTAACAGATTCTCCAAAAAGTATTTCGGTTCTTTTAATAGGGTTTAAGATATGGCAAAAAAAGAAATCAGTTATGATACAGCTTCTCTGGAGTTACCAGTACTAGGCTAAGGCTCTTAAGTGTCTTGCCAAAAGACTCTCCCATACAAACTAATTAAGGTATTAGTGAGGCTCAAACTCAGGACCCCAAGTCCTAAGACCACCACCTTAACTTCTAATGGCCACACAAGACTTTTTCACACATTTATTAAGAAGCAACAATAATTTTTTCAATTTGAGGCTTATATAACATCTTAGGCTGTAATTTTAAGATTGTACAAGTTAACATATCCCAAATGAAGGAGGAGGTAAGGCCCAGTACTGCAAGAGTTGACATATTTATGTTTTTAATTTGGACGGATCTATAGAATTGTTCACCTTTTAGAGAAGTTGGCTATCATTGAGATATTTCATAAATATCACATTTCTCTTGACGGCTAAAAACCCAACACACAGATAACACTTAACCCATTACCAAACAATAATAACATTTAACCTTTTTGTTGCAGGCTATTCTGGAAAGCCTTATGGGAAAATGAGAAGTTGCTCGTAACGAGCAATTTCTCCTTTTTCCACAATGTTTTCTGCCCTATCAGAAGATTACTTTCCAATTTCATTATATTTTGAATGTTGTCTGCAAACTCTTTCAATTTGGGACAGTCTAAAATTTGGCATAACAAAGACACATTTCAAAAGGAACCCACTCCTTATCGAGGGTTCAATGATAGACTATAGTAAGTGCTTTACAAACATGATCGAACACTTAATATAGTCTTGCATTGAACCCTCATTTAATTAACCAATTTGTAAACATACATCCTATAACACACCTTCATTAAACAAATAAGTAAAGAAATGGTGATGACGAAAGAAGAAATTGCTGATGGTGAGTTGCATTAGTATCTTCCCAATATGAAATAAGAAAATAAGTTTTAAGATTATTAAACTATCCTCTGAACTTGCTTTGAAATTGGACCATTATGCCATTCACTCTTTAGAGGATTTTTGCTGGCCAAATTCAAAGCCTCTAGCTGCACCAAAATGGAGTTTAGGAATTCTTAATCTTGAAGTCTATACTATATCTTTCATTGACGCGTCTGCTGCAGAAACCCTTCAAGCACTAATGTGACAAAAGGATAAATTGCTCCTAACAAAGGATCTACATGTCTGCTGTTGATGTGTTAAAATCAGTATATACAGTCAATGTTGTTTTAAGCAACCATAGTTTAACCCATTACTAAACAATAATGACATTTGACCACTTTGTTGCAGGTGACTCTGGAAAATATTGTTGGAAAAGGCAAAATGCTCTTAACGAGCAATTTCTCCTTTACCAACATTGTTTTCTGCTCTATCGGAAGATTATTTTTCAATTTCATCATATTTTGAAATGTCATCAGCAAACTCTTTCAACTTGGGACAGTCGAAAATTTGGGGTTTGGTAAAGAATTAATGAGACTAATTTGTTTGGTATAGACAATTAATGTTTAAATACAGATGCAGTCTTTCAGAAAGCTCCAATACAAGCTTTCTGAATGACTTGCGTCCTGTATCAAAATTCAAGACAGCCTCATACAAAGTAACTTTTCATGCACTGTTCAAGAGTCGACATTTAAAACGAGATTGGCTGAATAGAAGAAATATGTTATTTCATAACCACAGTTGTAGCAAAGAAGCTTAAACTTTTGTAACAAAGTGAGAAATCACTCAAGATGATCCCTGTCTTAATGTTTCTTTTTAAAACAGATTTTACTCTATTGCAACAGTAAATTGAAGCTAAAAATCAGAAGTTTTCTTTGTAGATATTTTTAACTTAGACCAATAAGTGAATTTCACATACAAGGAGAAAAGGTTAACCTATATTCACCCTTCTTATCTTACATGTCACAATCACCTGGGGTACGTAGACATTTGAAAAACCAAATTAATCTCGCCAAAAAATCAATTCTTTTTTTTTTCCAACATGTCATTTGGGCTTGATAAAGTTTCCCAAAAGATACAAACATTTCACTCAACCCTTAATCAAACAACACTGCCATATTTTTGGCTATTCAAAGCTGCTTGTTCAAAACTTGGATATTAAAATTTTATTTCTTTAAAACTGTATTGCAGGTATAACGGAGGATATATAGCCATAATGGAAGCGAAAATTATTTGTATTTAAGTATCTATAGCCTGTATACGATGATAATTATGTATTCAGATCCAAAAGTGTTGCAACGGTTTTAAATTTCATTGCATACTGTCTGTACATACTTATATATAGAAACAGTCAAGGTTTAATGCTTAAATCCTAGTTTAAATTCTCTAGAAAGCATTTCTTCCTTTTTTTTTTCACAAATGGAGTGAGGGGTTTTAATAATGTAGAAATGGACCATTGAAATATCAAGTGGCAAAAGAGCAACGATAACTATGTGATAATTGGAGAAAGGTTGTGGCTTTAATTGACTTCCAACTGACTTACCTTTCATGGAGTTTTACTACCAAGCAGCCTATCTTGCCTAAGTCAAGTGGTCTGTCTAGTTATAATTAGTAGCCAGACCCTTGCCTAGATTTATTCTTTACTTAATCCCTGACTTCATGATACCAGACTTTTACACATCTTACACAGGAGAAATAAGAAACCACTGTGACAAAAGGATAAATTGCTCCTTAATTGTGTGATAGCTCAATTTGATCAATCTCCTATAGAAGACATAAAAAACCAGCGTGACAAATGAATTGTCTAGATCATTTTGTTTAAATTCATTTTTAATTTTGGAACACTTTGTTATTCCTATTTGGGGAAATTTGTTAATTATAAAACTTTCTAATCACCCAAAAGCAAAAAGTTTGCAGAAAATACTACTAGACATTTGATAAAATAATCAAAAACCTTATGTACCATAAAGAATATCAATGAAGAGTTGCTTGTATTTCTAGTTTTCTACCAACTATTTCCACGATTGTATTGGTAAAAAATCTGAGATAGTTTACTGTTATGTAAAAAGAAAACACATTACATGTACATCCCTTTTAGCAATTTAATTGCACCTACAGTAGAAGTGAAACAGCAGCCACTGGAAGAAAAGTAGAAATTCCTACTTTGTGACAATGAATTTTGAACTGAAACATTTATTGCATGTTCATTACATATTAATGGTTTGCTTGTTGGGTTTGTTACCTATACTTTATCTCTCTCTCTCTGAAAGCATTCCAAATTAAAAAAACTTTATGATAGTAAAGGTAAGGATTATATCCTTAAAAAAGGCTCACTTGCCAGGATTAGTGTTAAAAATCTTATAACAAGGTATGACCTTAGATTATTAACCAATTAGGATACTAAAATAAACTTGTACTTTAAACCATTCCCTCATGGTGAATTTTGTGACTTGTTCAATTTTGAATCAACAGAAAACACTGTCACTGTTTGTTCAAATACATCTTCTTCGTGATTATGGATAGAAACTATCTCATCAAAATGACAAAAATGTTTGTAAGGAATGATGATTCCTGTTGTCAAAGACATTTCTTTTCTACATCCAAATATTTTTCTTATGTCTTATGATATATGTAGGAGAAATAAGTATGAAGAAAAAGTTGATAAAATGGTGCCAAGCCAGGAACTGATTTGCTGGGGTAAAATGCAAGGCTATTATAGTATATGTCCTTTATTTTTACATCAACAATTCTTTACAGAGTTTAATGTTATCAATGTTTGACCACATTGTGGGAAAAGGAAAAAAATGTCAATAACAATTTATATGCATAAATTTCAATAGTCAGTTTATATAACCTCCTTTTTAGGTCAAACTAATTTGATGCCATCAGAAAATATTGAAAACCTTTTGCATTGCCTCCCATCAGAAAATAAAAGACAATCTTGCTGTTGAATTATTTGGACTACAATTTCTATAACTTAATCAGACTAAATGTATAATACATGTAGTTGAGAACACAGGTGAGGAAGTGATGGGGAAAGGATTTCAGACAACAATAAACCTTGTTGAAATATGAGCATTTATAGAATTAATTAGCTTTATGGCAGGAAGGTACTGAATAACTTAAAATGATCTTCATTGCAATGAAAAAGGAGTCATATATTAACAATGGATAAGATACTAATAATGTGAACTTTTCAATAGATATTGATAAATCATCAAATAGCCCATTCATTTGTGTATTTAAGGTTGGAAATCTTCATTCATAACCCATTACCAATCAATTACGACATTTGACTAGTTCGTTGCAGACAGCTCTTGAAAGTATTGTGGGAAAAAGGGAAATTGCCATCCCATTTTGAAATGTCGTCTGCAAACTCTTTCAATTTGAGACAGTCTAACATTTGGCGTTTGGTAAAGGGATAAAAGCCCAGGTCAAGCGCTACAGAAAAGTGCAATAATTCAATAATCAGTGCATTCCAGTTAATTCAATCTGAAGGTCCATCTTGAATGGTAGTTGCAGACTGCATTTAACTATAAACACTGTTTAATTGTTACTGATTAGACCAAAAAACACTTATCAAACCAGAGTGGTGAATCTCATCTTGAACCAAAACTTAGGTGTTGATCTATTAACCCTTGTAGTGCTGGAACCAACTTCATGCTTGTGCAAACTGGTAAGATCTGAGCCAGCCGCCAAGTAAATTGGTAACTGGCCTCTGATCTAACCAGTTTGATCTGTTTGCTACTCTGAATATCTTTCCTCATTAAAATTTAACAGATATTTAAGGTTTTGGAAAGCAGACAACATAAAAATCTTTTGTAGAAAATTACTCAGCAATCTAACTGTCTAAGATTGGTTTGGAGGTGAGAATTTTTAATGACAAATCCCTATAAATAAGGAGATGTGTTACCAAATCCTTTGCACCTGAAAAGACGTGTTATGTCAGTGTAACAAAACAGAAGTGGTCTGCACTTGGGATTGGACTAATTTACATAAAATCTCTTCATTTTCTTGCATAAGGATGAGGCTAAAACACAACTCCTTTCCTCATTTTGTTTTTGGACAAGTACAAATATACAGCAACTACAGACGACATTTATAAAGTATGAAAAATAACATTATTTTCAAATTCCTGGGGATTATATCATTTTGCCTCTTTTGTATTGCAGAGGTTTTGAATATTCTCTACAAAATGCGCACTAAAGTGTGTTTACATAAGGGAACCTGTTAAAAATTGCGTCTCAATCAAGTCTTAATGTTGTGGTTAATCATTGCTTTTGGGCTTTAGTAATAAACACAAATTAAACCCCCCATCTAAACAAGTATAGCGGTCATCGATATTGAAATCATGCACAAACTAACTAAAACAAGAAACCACAACCATTGTACATTAAATAACCTATCAACTCTGAAACTAGAACTTTACTTTGTTTTTGACTATTTTATCTTACATCAATTGTGACGGAAGCTTGAAGCTTATTAAATAAATTCTCTCTAGATGACTGTTTCCTGGATACTACACCAGTACAAATTTTATTTTGTAATCTTAAATAGACCCTATGCTGTTGGTATGTATTGAAATTGTTCTATCATTATGATTCTTGTTATGTTACCCTTAAAATATCATATCAAACAACAATGCATATTGTCAGGCACAGATTGTCCTTTCTAAGGGAAAGATGGAATTAATCTCGGAGCTAAGATAAGAGATCCCTTTTCTAACGCAATATTTTTAGCCACACAAAACATAAAAACAGCCATTAAAATTGATACATAATGGTAATCAGCCCATCCCTCCATATGGTAATTTGCATCTGGTCCAAATTAGAGGCTTCAGCATACAACCAGAAATAGCAATATTAACAACCTTTTCTCTAGGACGTTTGACAGAAAGCATTGTGACAAAAGGATAAATTGCTCAAGTTGAGCAATTTATCCTTTGGTCACAATGCTTTCCAATTGACCAATTTATCTTTTGGTCACAATGCTTTTGAGTTGCGCAATTTATTTTTTTGTCATAATGCTTTCTAAAGTGTTCGGAAGCCGCTGCAACAAAGTGAGGTATCATGTGGTAAAAGGTTAAAACCAGACACCATGTAATTAACATTCTTTTCTCTCTAAAACTATGCAAGTCACTTCTAGTCTAGTCTGTTAACGCAACATTTTACCGAGATGTTTTTCTTCCGGACTAAAGCAACAAATTTTGCACACAGTAACTTGACAACATCCTCATCAATTTGCAACAACTGTGCCCGACTTCAGTGACCTATTTCGGTTTTTAACGCATTATCAAAATTCGGATAGATGTACTGTCCGAATACCTTTCCTTTGATACTTAAGGTTTTATGACGTGTGCTAAAATTACATGACGTAATAAGTTTTCAGTGCAATTTACGCTACCATTTCGTACGAGGGCCGTTTAATAAGTTCTTTGACCAAGATATATTCATATTTCCGATTCAAACGAGGTTTCTAAAGTATTTAAAGGCATATTCTTCAAGGCGCCGTCGACTTTAGCAATAGCAGTTTAAAAGATCCTTCCTGGACAGATACCTGTAATGGTTGTTGATCAGCCACTGTTTGCCTTAGCAAAGCAAATCCAATGGCGCTGGCCAAACTTGTTTGGAGAATCCTCATATGTTGTCATGTTAGGTGGCTTGCATATTGAGATAGCTTGTTGGCGAATGGTGGGAGATCTACTTGAAGATTCGGGGTGGACAGGTATTTTAACCGAGGCCGATATAGCTTCCTCTGGAACAGCTGACTCTTTCATTCACGCCTCGCATGTAACAAAAACAAGACACGCTCATCAAGTAACGGCTTTGTCACTTTCTAAGTTACAAAAAGAGGCATTTGAAACACATCAAGGAGTTTTTGATGAAGATGCATTTTCCTCCTGGAAATCTGATATGGCCAGAAAGGTGCCCATGTTCAAGTTTTGGAATCTCATTTTGGATTTGGAACTTTTGGTATTGACTTTTGTGAGGTCGCACCGTGAAAGAAACTTCAATTTGTATATCGAAACTATGGAAAAGTTAGCCCCAATGTTCTTCGCACTAGACCATACAAATTACGCCCGTTGGTTGCCTGTACACATTAGGGATATGAAAGCTTTACCTGTAGACATCTTTCAATCATGTTGGGTCTTCCAAAAGACCAACAAAAGATTCTCTTCTATTCCCCTAGATCAAGCACATGAACAAAATAATAAAATCATTAAAGATGTTGGTGGTGCAATTGGTCTTACTGAAAAACCAAGTGCATTGAAGAAGTGGATGGTGTCGGGTCCCGAACAAGCTAGACTTTTAAATGAGTTTGAGAGCACTTTTATAAACAAGAACCATTCTGTTAATGACACCAGTAGTCACGAGGAAGGTTTGTCAACACAGAAAACCTTCCAAAGACAGGTGAAAAAACTGTGTGCAACCATCAATGCTTTTGGAAACCCGTTTATGGAAGGCTCTGAAGAGCTTATGACAATTGACAGCCATGACTGTGCAGATGACCCTGTAAATCTTACTATCAATACAATTGAGACGACAGGTAAAGCACAGTATGATAAATATGTTCGGCATGTTCTTGTAGATAGAACTCAGTCTGTACGTGCTACAATTACAAAGAATAAACTCCCCCTTTTTAGAACACCACCACTCAAGGTAAATTCTAGGTTAAAAGAGCAAACGATTGAGCTGAAAAGCGATTCCCCCTTTTCAGTAGACTTTTTATCTCCTGTCAAGTTCGAGAAGGAAATCTGGAAGAGTTCTTTTCGCATGAGAATCATCCATGGCCACCATCACTATCTCAACATGGGAAGCTTCTTCTTCCAAGCAATAAATCCGAGTTGCTCGATTGTCTAGCTCCTTCTAGTAGCGCCGATCCACCTCAATGTGATGCAAAGGTATTTGATGGTGCTGCAGTGATACACTCGCTACCAAAAGGTGATGCACATACATTCGGAGAGTACGCAAATAATGTGTTTATACCTTGGACGCTCCGACAACTTCAGGATCAAAATAGGATAGATATTGTCTGGGATTCATACTTGACTGATAGCCTTAAAAACACTACAAGACAGAAACGTGGTAGTGGTTCGAGAAGAAAAGTATCAACTCAAACAAAGTTACCTGCAAACTTTCAATCTTTCTTGCGTGATTCAAAAAAACAAAGAGGAATTGTTCGCTCTCTTAAGTGATACTGTATCATCATTCAGTTATCAACCGGACAAACAAGTTTATATAACTTCTGGAAAGTCTGTTATTGCTAGGGGGTGCGCTGAACCCATGATAGAGTCGGACCATGAAGAGGCAGACACACGAATGTGTTTGCATGTCCTTGATGCTCTTAAAAAGGGTGCTTCGAAGATAATGATAAGTACAGTCGACACAGATGTTGTCATAATTCTTGTTGGAATATTTTCCTATCTTGAAAGCCCACATGCGGGTCTTGACATATGGATTGAATTTGGTAAAGGAAAACATTTGAGATATTATCAAGTAAATTCAATCTTTAATGCTCTAGGAAGTGATCTTTCAAGAGCTCTTCCATTTTTTCATGCATTGACGGGTTGTGATACAACATCTCATTTTGCAGGCAAAGGCAAAAGATCTTCTTGGAAGTCATTGAAAGCATACCCAGCAGTGATCGGTGCACTGAAACTCGAAAATCTATTTCTTCCTTTAGAAGTTGGGTCACATTCATTCCATTTGTTGGAGAGATACATGTGTGTTCTGTATGACCACACAACAGAGCACACACTTGTAAACGATCTTCGACAAGATTTATTTGCACAAGGAAAGAACGTCAAGATGATGCAAAGTTTGCCACCGACACAGGATGCCCTCTGTTTACACGTGAATAGGAGTTTGTACCAGGCCAGTATCTGGTTAAGCTGTTTAGAGTCGAGGCAAAACGTCCCTTCCCCAGAAGCATTTGGATGGTTAAAGGCTGGCGATAATTGGAAGCCGGTTTGGACAACATTACCAGAAGCAGCAAAGAGTTGTAGAGAGTTGATAAGATGCGGCTGCAAAGCACTTCCAATTTGCATGAGAAATTGCGTTTGTAAAAACCACCGACTTCCATGTACATCACTTTGTAAATGCAGTGGAAATAGTAGGCAATCAGTGTAAAAAAGGAAAAAAAATCTTAACACCGATCTAATCATTAGATGAAAGACCCATCAATAATTTGGTGTGTACCGCTTTTTAACATATATGGTCATTTCACGGCGATCAGCGCACCTACTATGCTTTCCTGACTTTCTCACACCAGTACTCAAACTACATCTTTCCATGTCGCTGACTACATACTCACATGGCCAAAGAATCTTGGATGAGTGGCGAATTCTATTGTCGGAAAGATTTGTTTGTTTGTATATGGTTTCACATCGTGTCAACAGCATGTCATATTGCGATGCCCGGCTCAAAGTTGTGGAGGAATTAAGACCCCATTTGCTGAACTGCCAACAAGGGCTCGATCAAGCATTTTGGTAGAACCACCGACCTTCCGGTTGGTAGCCGGGAGCTAACCCCCCATAAACGAATTGACAGCGCCCTGATTTGAACCACCAGAGAGGGTCTGTGTGATCACAAGTTCTGTACTCTAACCACTAGGCCACGGATGACCCTTGTCGGAAAGTAGTTTCCTTGACCGAGTATCGAACCCAAGACCTCCACTGTTTCGTAATTCACAGCGCATCAGGAATTTTCAGTTATATTACTATGTCCAGTTCATTATTGATCGGGGTATCTATTAGAGAACTAACGACCTTCCGCAAATTTATCAGTGAACTTCCCCTTATATATGACCAGGTCAAGATTCAAACCCAACGGTTGAGTTAACTATCGAATTTAAGCCATTCTATCAACGCGGCCATGTGGCAATGGATGCATACGAATTTATCATTTCAGGTCTTTAATTTTTTGAAAATTGGATGAAATGCACACACAAACAAGATAAGCTAATACACGAGCAAATAGGTTTCATTATCAAGAATCCCATATTGACCGGCTCAAATATGGCGAGGAAATGTCTTCCAGGGGCCCTAAATGATATATAGTTGTCCATTCATATAGAAAACGCCAAATTCCGTATGTTTCCACGTCTTAGTTTAGCCGTACAGTTGTTAAATCCGAAAAAATCATATAGAAAGGAAGAGTAGTCGGATGGTACATCTATCCGAATATTCATACATGTATAAAAAATGATATAGGACCTGAAAATCAGGCACAGTTGGTTTTTCTGATTCAGATCATCGATATAAACATATTTACAAAGTTTCACACTTTAGTCCGGATGAAAAACATTAAACCCCTAACAGACTAGACTATTCCTCAAGAATCAATGATCCAAAAAGACAAAAAATTCTTGTAAAAGCAATTTTACTAAGATTTATTTGTTGCCTCACACCTCTGAACTTGGTGAAGTTTCTAGTCAGGATGGAACTTTGTGTTGATATCTAGCTCTGCAATATTTTCCTTAAGTTTGGTAACATGGAAAACAGGACAAAACCTGTACTCATTTGTTTTGATTTAGGCTCTGCATTTTTTCTTAAGTTTGAACGTAAAACAGGCAATTCGCTGATCAGCCTGATCTAAAATATAAGTATTGTATCAACTCTTTTATCAACGAATCGAAGGTTCAGCAAAATACTATAGTAAGTCCTCCCGAAACTCTCCTAATGTTTTTATCAAACCGAAAGACATAACTTGAAAAAATTTAACCGAGGGTTATAGCCTTTAATGTGTCCAATTTCTTTTAGATCTTACTTGTAACAGTTTTATTTGCTTTAACATAGGAGTTTATAGTCTGTTTCAACATTTTCAAGTTATTCCCAACTGTTATTGTATCCTGTATTGCTCCTTGAACCAATCAAACCTTGATCTCTGATTGTAATGCTATCCCCTTTTCCCACACACCATAAAGCCAATTCAATACAAGCATGAAAGAAATGCATTTCAAAGGTAAATGTATCGAAAGTTCCTTGCCCCTTAATGCCTTTGATTCCATAATATATAACCTTGCCAAAACTTCTGCAAAAAGCTTAAGAATCAACTGTGTCAAAAGAATAAATTCCTCTGATAAAAAGTTTATCTCTTTTTCCTTAACCCTTTAAGGTATAGAGATAAGGCTTATCAGTGACACTATAGGTATAAACCATCCGATTATCGAAGACCATTAACGCATACATAACTAGTCACCCTGGGTACCTATTTGCACAGGATTATCTCCGATAATTGTTATTGATTGGGGTACTGTTATTCAAACCTAAATTAATGCATTTTACATTCATCTAATAGATTTTTTCAAAGAATAAAAGACGACGAGAACAAAATTTCCTTTAAGTTGATGTTTTTTTTTCTTTATTTAGTGATACATTCATATCAGGATTAAGTTGTAGAAAATTAAACAAACAATGAAAATGTATATTACGGTGTGAAGTATACAAAATCAAAATTAATAATATGACTTATGTGTTCTCCCTGAGAGATCCGTAATTTGTTTTCCGTTTGTCATCAATTGCAGGGAATTTTGTTGCCGAAAAATACCGTTCATGACTCGAGATACATACTTTGTCTTGGCATATTTTTCAACAAAGCTGAATCGTTTTACTTCAATTCCCATTCAAACCGTTTCCAAAATATATAAAAGAATGTTTTTCAGCGCAATATTGCTTTGTAAAGGAGTTAAACCTAGTCCTTCTTATAAATGTAAAACAGTAAAAATCAACTCATTTTGGCACGAAACATGCTTATATTTCCGTAAAATACGTGTCCATGGGTGATGAATTTACCAAAAGCTCGTAGTTGTAGTCAAAGTCGGAGGAATGATCTAATTTGCTTGTCCGTGAATTGGTAATATTTATCAACATTTCATCATCTTCAGGCTTAATAAAAAACGATCAAATTACTGCTCTGAATCTACATTGATGTCCGACTTGCGATCGGAAACACCAAATTGGCTAAATATTTTAAAAAGGCCGTCTTTATAACGTCAATTATTTGACGGCTCGATTTTCAATCGCCTTTAAACTTTGAACAATAGCTCCGTGTCATAAACATCCTTTACAGGTCGCGTGCCGTATGCTCTGGTTTTAATTGGATAGTATTTTTAGAAATGTGTTAAGTTACTAAAGAATTGCATGAAATCCTTATCGAGTCTTTACAAATCGGCAGTGTTTTGATCTTTTATGACCGGAAGACTTCTCATTAAATAGTCTACGGGTCGCGTGCCCTATGTTCTTTTTAATTGGATAATATTTTTAGAAAAGTGTTAGTTTGTAAAGAATTGCAGGAAATCCTTATCAAGTCTTTACAAATCGGCATTGTTTTGATCTTTATGACAGGATATCGAAGGCCGCTTTCAGTTTTATTGGGGGTGGGTATTTCATTTCCCTTCATCTCAATCCCATAGCGTCTCTTTTAGAAGTGTGCCGCGTGACCACTATCAAAAGATTCGCTCTAGAGCAAAAGTTTAAACTTTGACCCCATGATTTTATCATCGTATATGAAAGAAAACATATTTGTTTAATAGGAAAATAAACTTTGGAGAAAATGACGTGTGTGTTTATTTGTGTAATTAAGGGTTGAAGTTGAATCAATTTTTCAGCTGTCAAAAAGCGTTCTATGCAGTAATCGATAGCCCGTCAAAATAGGTTTTATACGGTAATAGGTATACCGGCGAAAAGCGTTTTATGCGGTAATCGATAAGGCGGCGAACGGCGCTATATACCGTAAAGGGTTAATGGTTTCTACAGTACACAGTTCAGTAAAGATGAATTTTCTGGTCATTTTTTGTTGTCTGCTGTTGCTTTCAATTTGGAGCAGTCACATATTCCCAAATGAGGGAATGGCTTAGATATACAATTTAGAGAATATAGCTGTGTGCTGCAGACAATTTGTGAAAACTATCATGCGTAAAAGAGAAAATGCTCACAGTAAAATATTCTCCGTTTCCAACAAACATTTTCATTTAATCATCATAAGATTTATTCTATTTCAATTGCTGTTTAAGTGAACTTTTTAAGTCATGGATTTGCGGTTTTGTAAAGCATTGACAAGGCCTATGGGGAAAACACATAAAGGCTTGTGTTTCAATTCAGTTTTCCAATTTCTTTATAGATCTGATATAATACTCCCATTCACGATTCAATCCTTGAAGGCACTCAAACGACAACAAAAACAACTTTATCTTATGTATGTTTTGACTTCAAAGAAATCTGAATCCCCTCTTAATGCCTTTAACTCTTTTTTTTTATTCATTATAGTTCTTCTCTTTGGCCTAGTGGTTATAAATTAATATTTTTGTCTTTGATAGACAAGACCTTTGCTTGGCTTCTTTGGCCTAGTGGTTATAAATTAATATTTTTGTCTTTGATAGACAAGACCTTTGCTTGGCTTCTTTGGCCAAGTGGTATTAATCTATATGACGTTTACATCACATCAACAATGTTACAATGTGCAACTCCTAATGATCGAGAACAACTGAACAGCTCAAAAGTGCTGGTCAAGCCTGGTAGAACCATCAGCATTCTGTGAGTCAGTTGGGAGGCAACCTCTCTTGAAAATCCAAATGCCGTCACCAGGATTTGAACCTACGCTGAGAAGGGCTATGCAATTTCAAGGTCTGTGCTCATACCACAAGGCCATTGTGATAAAACCCTGGAATTTGGAATAGTGGAAAAAGAGCAAAACTTGAAAGCCAATGCCTCATTCTGCATGGGTCCAAATCTCAGAAGGGGAAGATTTAGATTTCCATGACAGCTAGTCTCTTAGCTGGTTAGTTAATTAGATACAAAGGATCTGTTAACAATTCTTATATTTAAGAATTATTGTCTGCTGTTTCATATAATTTCAATTGCAACTGTTCACAAAATTTAATTTATTAAAGGGGATCAGTTAAAGAGGTATTTTATGAATCCACCCCTTGTACCACTCAACTTAACCCTTTACTCCATAAAAACTCTCTTTTAAACAGCTGCTGCATAAGCCTTTAGAAAGTACAAATCAATGTGACAAAAAGATAAATTGTTCTCAATGAGCAATTTATCTTTTTGTCTCACTGGTTTCTATGCATTGTTGTATAGAAATTTACACTTGTTTATGTTTTTTTGTTGTCATCTGCTCTTGCTTTCAATTTAGACAAGACACAAATCCCCGTGTGTCGGATTGGGTTTAAACATTTACCAAATAGTAATGACATTTCACCAGTTTGTTGCCGACAACTTTTGAAAACATGGTGGGAAAAGGAGAAATTGCTTGTTAAAAGCAATTTCTCCTTTTCCGACAATGTTTTCTGCCCTATTAGGAGATAGCTTTTCAATTACATCACATTTTGAAATGTCATCTGCAAACTTTTTCTGTTTGGGACAGTCGAAATTTGGCATTTGGTAAAGGGTAAATGAAAAATATGGGTTACCAGGTTAACTCTGTTGACATCTATGTACCCGATGACTTTTAGAAAACATTTCAACCCAAAAGGCAGTTTTCTCAAATTTCCCCACTATCATATTATCTTGATGAATTGTAAACAATATTCAAATACATGTGTAATGTGTTTTAACAAAACACAGTGAATTAAATAAGTATTTGATGTATGCATCAGGCAACTTTTTTTTAATGAAGATTGGGGAAATGGGGATCAAGACATTCCCATTCTAGTCACCATGTATTTCCCACATTTAAAGTCTCCCATATTGTATCATCATCTAATAATTACCATATGTGGTCAAGTGGTCAAAGTTGTCGTCTTAGAACTTGGGGTTCCTCGGTTACAGGCCCAAAGGTACCTATGGATTTGTGAGAGGTTCGTTTGGCAAGGTTCCTCGGTTACAGGCCCAAAGGTACCTATGTAGAACTTGGGGTTCCTCGGTTACAGGCCCAAAGGTACCTCGGTTACAGGCCCAAAGGTTCCTCGGTTACAGGCCCAAAGGTACCTCGGTTACAGGCCCAAAGGTACCTCGGTTACAGGCCCAAAGGTACCTCGGTTACAGGCCCAAAGGTACCTCGGTTACAGGCCCAAAGGTTCCTCGGTTACAGGCCCAAAGGTACCTATGGATTTGTGAGAGGTTCGTTTGGCAAGGCACTTTAGAGCCCTAGTTTAGTACTGGTGGATCCAGGGAAACCGTTACATTACATAACTGAATAATAATATTGTTAATATGGCATCTAACTCCCTGTATGAACAAACAAACGAATCTTTACTGACAGTACTTTAGATAATTTGTACAAGAAAAAGGGTAAAAGATCAAAACAGCAGTGCACTTGTTTACCTTGAAATTGGCTGACTTGAATTACAACAAGAGGTGGCAGAGTCTATCCATTAAATGAATTCTGAAATAAAAGAAATCATGTATGAAATGATGATGCTTATCTATTCCATATTCTATATCTATTCCAGTTTGGGTTGATTTTTTAACACTGTCTTAACCTATTTACTTGTATATAAATACAGTCACACTTGTGTTAAGAGGCCAGCCTATGGGACAGAGTAAATTGGCTGTTTAAGACAGGTTGGCTGCTTAACACAAATTGATTTACACTATAAATCTAACAATGGGACTTTCAGTAGTGGCTGTTTAAGGCAGGTTGGCTGCTTAAAAGGGTGGCTGCTTGACACAAGTTAGACTGTATGTGAATGGTCCAAGTTGAAAGCAACATCAGACGACAAAAAACAGTACCGGTTAAGACAATTTCTTTTGAAAATTGGGTAGAGCCATTTTGTGACAAAAGGATAAATTATTCAACATTGCTTACAGGTGAGGTTTTAAAGACGTCTGAAGCACTTGCATTAAAGTAATATTAAATGGAGTAAGGGGTTAAACACATGTCAAAGTATGAGCCTCTCTGTATAGCAGAACATTCAAGTTTTGTAATTTTAGTTTGAAACTATAAGAACAGTCACTTCCTATTTTCCTCAGTGTGTTCTTTATCCAACTATTGTAAGAATATATTATTATACTGACAACTTCTACTTTGATCCTCACAAGGCAAGATGTACATTGGCTGGACAAGCCTACAAATCAGAGCAAGTACTGGCTTAGTATCCAGGAAGCAGTCACCAAGAGTGAATTTAATCAGCTTCACCAAGCTTCCGTCACAATCAATGTAGAACAAATGAGTTTAAATGAAACTAAACTCCTTCTTCTGCCACAAAGTGTTTATTTCTAATCAAACAGATTTTACAGAATTTAGAATAGAAAGTCTAATGAATTTCATATAAGGCTTACTTGTTAATGAGAAAACTTGGGCGGATCTATAGGTGTTTATGTACAACCTTAATTTAAAAGTAATAGGTACAACAAAAATAGAAATAGTTTTGAAATTTGAAATTCCTTATTCATCAGAAAGAGGAAAACTCCGTCTTAACTGCCATAAGGGCCTGTCGAGAAAGGTAGAAAGAGATGGATAAAAGTTCTACCACAGAACTAAAGATATTTCATTAGACAGTTAGGAGATAACCTTGCATGGACATCCAATTAGGCTCATGCTCTTTTTAAAATTATGGCTCTGTACTTAACTTTATACCCTTATCTATACTAAAATAGTGTTATCATACTTTATACCCTTACTTATACTAAAATAGTGTTATCATACTTTATACGCTTACTTATACTAAAATAGTGTTATCATACTTTATACCTTTACTTATACTAGAATAGTGTTATCATACTTTACACCCTTACTTATACTAAAATAGTGTTATCATACTTTATACCCTTACTTATACTAAAATAGTGTTATCATACTTTATACCCTTACTTATACTAAAATAGTGTTATCATACTTTACACCCTTACTTATACTAAAATAGTGTTATCATACTTTATACCTTTACTTATACTAGAATAGTGTTATCATACTTTACACCCTTACTTATACTAAAATAGTGTTATCATACTTTATACCCTTATTTATACTAAAATAGTGTTATCATACTTTATACCCTTACTTATACTAAAATAGTGTTATCATACTTTATACCCTTACTTATACTAAATTAGTGTTATCATACTTTATACCCTTACTTATACTAAAATAGTGTTATCATACTTTATACCTTTACTTATACTAAAATAGTGTTATCATACTTTATACCCTAACTTATACTAAAATAGTGTTATCATACTTTATACCCTTACTTCTACTTAAATAGTGTTATCATACTTTATACCCTTACTTATACTAAAATAGTGTTATCATACTTTATACCTTTACTTATACTAAAATAGTGTTATCATACTTTATACCTTTACTTATACTAAAATAGTGTTATCATACTTTATACCCTTACTTATACTAAAATAGTGTTATCGTACTTTATACCCTTACTTCTACTAAAATAGTGTTATCATACTTTATACCTTTACTTATACTAAAATAGTGTTATCATACTTTATACCTTTACTTATACTAAAATAGTGTTATCATACTTTATACCTTTACTTATACTAAAATAGTGTTATCATACTTTATACCCTTACTTCTACTTAAATAGTGTTATCATACTTTATACCCTTACTTATACTAAAATAGTGTTATCATACTTTATACCCTTACTTATACTAAAATAGTGTTATCATACTTTATACCTTTACTTATACTAAAATAGTGTTATCATACTTTATACCCTAACTTATACTAAAATAGTGTTATCATACTTTACACCCTTACTTATACTAAAATAGTGTTATCATGCTTTATACCCTTACTTATACTAAAATAGTGTTATCATACTTTATACCCTTACTTATACTAGAATAGTGTTATCATACTTTACACCCTTACTTATACTAAAATAGTGTTATCATACTTTATACCTTTACTTATACTAGAATAGTGTTATCATACTTTACACCCTTACTTATACTAAAATAGTGTTATCATACTTTATACCCTTATTTATACTAAAATAGTGTTATCATACTTTATACCCTTACTTATACTAAAATAGTGTTATCATACTTTATACCCTTACTTATACTAAATTAGTGTTATCATACTTTATACCCTTACTTATACTAAAATAGTGTTATCATACTTTATACCTTTACTTATACTTATACTAAAATAGTGTTATCATACTTTATACCCTTACTTCTACTTAAATAGTGTTATCATACTTTATACCCTTACTTCTACTAAAATAGTGTTATCATACTTTATACCCTTACTTATACTAAAATAGTGTTATCATACTTTATACCCTTACTTATACTAAAATAGTGTTATCATACTTTATACCCTTACTTATACTAAAATAGTGTTATCATACTTTACACCCTTATTTATACTAAAATAGTGTTATCATACTTTATACCCTTACTTATACTAAAATAGTGTTATCATACTTTATACCCTTACTTCTACTAAAATAGTGTTATCATACTTTATACCCTTACTTATACTAAAATAGTGTTATCATACTTTATACCCTTACTTATACTAAAATAGTGTTATCATACTTTATACCTTTACTTATACTAAATTAGTGTTATCATACTTTATACCCTTACTTATACTAAAATAGTGTTATCATACTTTATACCCTTACTTATACTTAAATAGTGTTATACCCTTACAAATATATATATATATATATATATAGAGAACATATACAATCAAAAAAGTTTACCAGGAGTCTGCAAGGAGACTTATCCTTTTACTGAGCCTTTCATAAATGTGACAAAGATGACAGCTTTGTGACAAAATGAGTATTTGCTCCCCAAAGTAAGCCAATTCTTATATTTCCACAAAGTTGTACTATGAATTAAGATTGAAATGCATATTCAGTATGCAAGTTTTTTCAGAGAACCCATGCCATTGAGTTGAGAGAGCGGTCTAGAGGCAATGCCTTAGTTCATATTACCCTTACTTATACTAAAATAGTGTTATCATACTTTATACCCTTACTTATACTAAAATAGTGTTATCATACTTTATACCTTTACTTATACTAAAATAGTGTTATCATACTTTATACCTTTACTTATACTAAAATAGTGTTATCATACTTTATACCCTTACTTATAATAGTGTTATCATACTTTATACCTTTACTTATACTATAATAGTGTTATCATACTCAGCTAAGTAAGATGAGTCATGACTGCTTTTTTTAACATTTAATACATCACTTGAGACAGTGCTAAGGTTGATTCAGAATTATTGTTTGAGCAAAAAGTTTGAGTATGAGTTCATTTGTAGATCCCACTTAACGTCAGTGCTTATACTTAGACTCATAAAAGAGCTATAATTTTGAGTTTAAGCAAGTTATCATACTCTATTACATTCGGAGAACACAGTCTCAAATCTTCTGGACGGTCCCTTGATTTGAACCCTTGAAGAGTGGCACCTTGTGACTTCAAGTTCGGTACTCTAACCACTAGGCCACTGATCCCCTCCAGGTACATTTAAACAGTTATTGTGTAAAGAAATAGGTTGATATACAGCCAAGATGAATGGGTAGATATTTTCAAATTGCTCATTCAGTCACCTTCATAGCGAGGGTTCAATGCACTCTTTGTGAAGGACTTGCTATAGTCTTGCATTGAACGCTTGATATGCAAAAGTAGGGAAAATAGAGTGAACAAAAAAAAGATCCCCCTTAAAAAAGACATTATCTATTCATGCCTCCATGAAGCGTGACTCTTCAACGACAAAATACAGACATGCTTACTACTGTACATCATAATGTCACCGTAACATGTACCTTTTACATTTTGAAATTGATAAACCTTTTCAAATCCTATCCCAATTACAAACAATATTTAATGCTATATTGACTTATCTTTTATAGTTAAACTAATTCATTTTCCATTAATTGTGGAAGAAGTTCTAACTACTTAGAATTATCACTCTTGATTCTGCTTCCTGCATAGATTACCACTACTCGCACCAATTGTGGATTAATAAAAGGTCCCAAGGCAGATCCCCCTACTCACAGGATTGGAACACACAAGTCTCACATGCTCTACCCTGGACCACTGTCCTCCACATTTAATGCTTTTGTGTTTGTCAAGCAGATTTTTTAAAACAAGACTGAGAATTTGAGAATTTCATTTTTAGATATTCCAATGTAATGGTGTTTTTTTTTATTTTTCGCAATGTTTAACTAGTGAATATCCGTTTTTTAACCAAGTTATCATTGACATTGCATCACAAGAATGTATGAACCATTGTAATATGGTTGCAGTGCACTTTAAATAATTGTACATGCAATTCAAAATATCCTCTATGGTAATTTAAGGGGCATAACACGCACCCATCATTGCTGAACAATCATTACATAAGATGATGTTACATGTATATCTTTTTTTTAAAATAAATAAGAAAGATCAAGGATTCATTGCTATACTATAGTAAGTGCTTCACATATGTGAAGCACTTACTATAGTCTTGCATGAACCCTTGGTCTATCAATGGTTCAGTGCACATGCAACTACAGTAGTTAAATACCTCACTAGCTATTAACTTAGAAATTACAATTCTTGCACTGCACCCTTGCTTTTCAACATGTCACAAATGAACTGTTTTTGCATGCAGGGACCCCCAGGCCATGGTTTAAAATACATTTTACGGCGATCATAAAGCATATGATTCATTCGCAATTTACATTTAAAAATCTCTTCCTACTCAGTCAACTGGAAAACTATATTTCAATGAAATACCTTATTTGTGAAACCACTTGTACCATTTATGAATAACAATTACCCTTCACCATATAATCTTAAGACTTAGAATGTTAAGTTACCTTTTAAAAGGTTGTTAGATAAAGAAAAAAGTGTGCGTATTATTTTGTGTCTTTAATACCAGAAGAAATGTTTTCAATGGCATTCATAACATATTTTTTAATTCTTTAATTGTCATACAACAATCCATTTATCTAATTCATATCAGAAAAAACATAGTAGAGAATAAAATAATATAAACATTGCAGAAGAAAACATATTCATTTTTATATGGAAATACTTTCTAATTGCAACCACCAAATATTTGTCCTTTGGTAAAGAATAAAAATTTGTGCTTTGGTAAAGAATAAAAGAAATATCTTAATTTAGAAATTGGTTTAACTTGGGAAGAAGTGGTACAAAATCAATACTTCACGTTGACATATCTGCTACAGAAACGAATTTGACAAAAGGACAAGTTGCACCTTATGAGCAATCGTTCCTTTTGTCACAATGGTTTATATCTAGTATCATAGAGCATGTTTTGTTACAGTATAAAGTTTTGTTGTCTAATGTAACTGCTGTTACCTTTGATTTTGACCAGTCACAATTCCCATATCAGGTAATGGATGAAGAAAAAACAAATTCAGCAATCTTATGTTAGAAGCATAATAGAAAGATGACAGAATAGTCAAATGAAAGAATTGCTTGCACAAACAGTTTGAAAAACATTTTTTTTGTGTCTCAGAAATAATTCAACAGCAGTCTGCAGCAAAACCTTGCACCAGAGAAAATCTTCTCAAAAACAGTAACTGTTTATTGTAAGTTCTTCAATTTCAATACTTACAGTCACATATTTGTAGGAGCATCATGTTTAAAAGGGGAACTTTTTCAATCTAAGAAAAAACGAAACATACAACAAATAAGTGACAAAACTTGAAAAATTGCAATTGTAACTGAGACAAATATTTTTTTCAAACAAAATATGTGAAACTTGTTTTTGTTATTTGAAAATGCATAATATATGCACCTGCACCATTTAACACCTGTTTCTGTAATGAAGCCTATTTCAAACGTCTGTTATAAACAAGTTTCGAAAAAAGTGCCAGAAAATAAGCTTTGAGGCTGCTTGTAGATGCCTCTCATTCTGGGATAATAAAATATAAAGTATTTGTTTGTGGCCTTGAACTACTTTCAATTTAGACCAGTAACAAGTTCCAATATGTAGGAATAGATTAACACTCACAATATGAAGACATGGTAATTGTCGGCTGCTGCTGCTTTCAATTTGGACCAGTCACATGTTCCTTCATTAGGGAATGGGCTTCCAACAATTTGATAATTCACACAATCATCAATAATTAATATTCATGCCCTTCTTTCATTCCAGATGCACACCAACAGAACCATGGCAAACAGATGAACCATAACAATGGCGGCAAAGGTGAATTCAAATATGGAGATGGTTTCAAGCAATTCATCGACGATAACGGCTACAAAGGTGGGGCAACTGGAGTCCTTCTGGCCAACCGTCTTGGGTTTGCTGAGGGGCATGGACAATCAATCACCGGGCATAACATCATCAAGGAAACCCCACTACCTGCCTCTGGTCTGTCAAAGATCATAACATCAATGGCCGTCCTGAAGCTGATGGAAGAGGGGCTCGTCCATCCAGACAGTCGAGTGTTTGGTAAAGGCGGCATCCTAGAAAAGATGATCTCAGACACGGATGCCATTGAGGACAGGAGAATACTGGATATCACAGTGGACCATCTCCTACACCATGCCGGTGGTTGGGATTCCCAGATATCACGCGTAGCTGACCCAGTGTTTAATGAGTTCCTTGTAGAAGGTAACCACCACATCGTAAACATTACCCGCGCTCTCAATCTGTCCCAGCCACTAGCTGTAGAAGATGTGATCAAATTCATGGCAACCCAGAGGCTTGAATTTGCACCTGGATCTGAGTCCCGCGTATCCAACTTTGGTTATTTGCTCCTTGGACGAGTCATTGAAAAGGTGACAGATGGCATGACCTATGAGTCTGTTGTTAAGCATAAAGTACTTGAGAAATGTGGCATGTGGCACACAAGACTTGGACCCCACCACCAGGACGACCAATCTGTCTTTAAGAGCCGAGGAGCACAAGATATAAAAGCTGAGCTGCGCCAGAGGCACGAGACCATTGGTGAATACTACGCCTACGCACAGACCGACCTTGTGGATTCTTGTTTGGGTTGGTTCACAAATGTCTACGACATCATGAGAATGGCCCAGTGCATAGATGGAAGCGCTGATTTTCAACTGCTCAACAAGACCACACTGAAATACATGACAGGAAGCAAGCATGGACATTCAGAGAGCTGGTACACTGTCGGCTTCCTCACAAACAAAGATGGAGAATTATGGGTAGGGGATGAGCCTCATGCCCCAGATGTGGTTTTCTTTCACAAATCCATTCATCGTAAATTGAATGAAGAAGGAGCAAATGAGCCCATAGCCTGGGCCTTCTTGTTTGAGGGAAAACCATCCCACAATGCACCAATGAAGCATGTGATGTCTCGGGCTCTGGTAGAGGCAGAGTACCACTGGCCAGAAGCTGATGCTTACATTGAAGATGTTGCTGATAAACTACTTACCTTAGGCACGACAACCAAACTGGTCAAGCTGAAAATAGAGGAACATCGAAGCAATGCTTTCCTAAGTGCCCTTAAACAAGCCCAGTTCAATGTCATTTGGATCAACGCGTACACCAACGACGATAAGACCTACATCAGCGTTATTGCAGAGAAGGACAAGAAAGCCAGCCGGGAGTGTATTGCAGTAGTTGGGCTGGGACGAGACCAATTAGTCCATCGTAAACTCGAGATTGAAAAGGAAGGCTACAACCTGACCTTCTTCCAAAACTACAAAAGCTTCTCTCATGCTGACAAGTACATGTATTTGGCATCATTCCACAAGGGAGCTTTCCCCAATGGCTCCCACATTCTGTATGGTATCCAGCACTTTGACAGACCTTACAAAACATTGCTAGAGCTGTATGAAGAGAAGGGGTACAAGCCACTTGTCCAGTCAATCGAATATGACCGAGATGACCCACTTCTGTCCTTCATACTGGAGGCTGACGATTCCAAAGAAAACGACCAGAAACCAATATACACGAGCGAAGCCGATGTTAGCGTGTCGAGCCTAGAGAGGTTTGTCAAGAGGTATGCACGAGCCCAACGACGTCTTATCTACCTCGACGCATCGAACCATCGTGGACGACCAAAGTTCTCCGCCCTGTTCAAGAAAAGCAGAATGAACTATTGGCTGTTTAGCCACGGTCTATCTGAGGAGAAGTTGCAGACCATGCTTACGGAGAAACAAAAGGAGGGATACCTGCCTTCAATCATTGTTGGGTACAGCACTAAGAGTGGTGAACTGCAGTTTGCAACCTACATGGAAAAACCATAGACAGGAAAACCGTGATGCTTATACATGGTTGCACCATGGATCATGTTATAACTTGGCCAAATTGCACTTTTTTCCGGCCTTAAACTAAACTGTTTACATTGTTAATGTTAATACCATATTAATGTCAGAAGATGTAAATAGTCTCATCTGGAGCTTGAACATGTCCAAAAAGTTAAATAAGGAAAACATATACACAGTGGTCAAGATTAGTGTGCCCATTAGTGTATTTTACAAGAAATATTCAAAATCTGATGGCCCATTGGTGTCTTTCACAATAAATATCTAAAAACCTGATAGACAGGTAATTTTTCATTGGTACCCATTAGAATTGTCCTGTGAAGATGATTATAATGATACTTGAGTACCAACAATACAGAGTTAATAATCATCTTATCTGGACCTCTGTAAACAGGGTAAGAAATGATAGATGTTATATCATTGCATCATTTTCACAACATCATTAGCTGCAAATCAAAAGTGACCGACCTTTTAAAATAATAACTTGAAAACTTCCAATATTTCCTATGTTGTAGGTACTCATAAAAATCAAGATATTTCTTAAGAGTACCAACAATCTCGAAAAAAAAATTGATGAGAACTTTGCAGGAGCACGAGAAATTGCCCATGTTCACAACGAATGGCTTTGGGTGACACAATATTGGGCACTAAGATTCTGACCATAGATGTATCACAAGTTGGATTTAAAGAAGATAAAACGAGGCTCCACTAAAGGGCACAGTGTATTATATTACAGACAAGGTGGGAAGAAGTCAGACAGAGGCCTATTCCTGTGATTTATAGTGACATGTTCATGTGTGAAACTACTGTGACATTAACTCTTCAACACCTGCAGATGAAAATTTTTCACTTGAAGCAGACGACTTTAGAAAAGCATTGTAAACATGTGAAAAACCTTTTAGTTCTATTGTTGTTATATATGTATAGATGGAACTGCATTGTGGCAAAAGTAGAAATTGCCTGTGACAAGCAATTTCTCCATTTGCAACAAAGCTTTTTGAAAATCGTCTGCTTCAAGAAGCAAAAATGTGGCGTTAGGTGGTAATGTGTTTACATGTAGAAACAGCTCCAGGTTGCATAATAAACCTGGCTCATATATATGTAGCCATTGGCCAGTTGTAAAAGAAATGGGATGAATCCCACTTCCCTATAGATAAAGACTTTAATGTAAAATAATGGTAAAACCTTCATTTTTGTGAACAATTTACTTTTGTTTACCACTAAACGTTCTGCAGTTGTCTCTTTTTCTCTGACATGGAGAGTAAGTATAAAAATCCTGATTTGAGCCCAAACGACACCTCTGGTTTCGTGGGAGTGGCTTCTGGCAAGTCACTTCATAGCCCCAGCCTAGTACTGGTGGATCCAGGAAAGCTGTAGGAGTCACAGGCTTATAAGCCTTTATCCTGTACCGAAAATGGTAAACAGTAAAAGATAATAAAATAAAGGGTTAAATGCAAGGCTATAGTAAGTCCTTTCAGGTGTGCGATAGTAACTTTAGTCTTGCATTAATTGAACCCTCAATTTAATATCACAGGCATTGTAACAATTTGTCTGATAAGAATTTCTTTTCGTTTGTTTTGTTTAGTTTTTAGATTGTGTCAACATTATTCAATGTATGAAGATGTGTTATCAATGTATGAAATACAACATTTTCTTTAGAATATTGGTTAGAAAGAGTTGTAGACAACAAATGAAGTTTTCATTATCAATGAACACGAGGTATCATTTAGTAGAATAAAAAGTTGATTATTATTTTGAAAACAGGTTTTTTTTATCAAAAAGGTTTTTCCCCCCCAAATTTTAAGAATTCAGACTTCTTAAACAATTCCCTTTCATTCATTTGGTCTAGCCAATCCCACAAATAAAGGTTTTGTTTTGACTATGTGCGGTCACAAACACATTATGTTCCACGTGAATCCAAACTGCAGCTTCGTGCAAAGGGGCAAAAACACATTCATCAAAACAAAGCAAGCCTGCATGTCAGCGATGACGGAAATACAATGGCAACCTTGTATGTTTTGCATTCAGGCTGTTGGCTAATGTTCAACATTTTTAAAAACAGAAAGACAAATCCATCGTTTGTTTTTCCCTTCAGTGAAAATTACCCATGCTGGCTGCATTGAGTTTGAGGCTTTTCCAAAAACCATCAGTCCACAGATAGGGTGTATTCCTGTCGCTTGACTCTTTATTTTTTCTTTAACCCTTTCCCAAACAATAACAACATTTGACAACTTTGTTGCAGACGACTTTAGAAAACATTCTGGGAAAAGGAGAAATTGCTTGTGACGAGCAATTGTTTCTTTCCCCACAATGCTTTCTCCCCTTTCCAAAGAATATTGTTCAATTTCATCACACTTTGAAATGTCGTCTGCAATTTCTTCCAATTTGGGACAGGCGAAAATTTGTTGTATGGGAAAGGGTTAAACTATTAACACTGGTACCCATCAGAATTGTCTCATCAAGAGGATCTTGAAAACACTTGGCCCCCTATTTGCATGGGTACAAATCCCCATGACGGCATTCAGATTTTCATTAGAGGAAGTGTCTTGGATGACTTATGGAATACAAATGGTTCTACCTTGTTTAACCAATCCTTGTTGGCATTCAAGTTTGAGGTCTTCCTCCAATATCATGAACTTGACATCACAACATATCTGAAATAATGTTAATGTGATGTAAAACCAAAATGAAATAAATGCTTTCAAAACTCCTTGAGAAGGAAGGGGCTAATTGTAACAGTAAACCCAAGCCTTCTTTATCAATCGGGCAGCACTTAACACCTGATTAACAAAGAACTCTTGCAAAAACAATTCACGTTGGTTATCAGAGAATGCTTCTGTTATTTAAAGTGTATATATTGTACAAAATATAATATTTGTGGGCCTTTCCTTGACAAATACAGTGATAGTGACCAAGTTTTTGATGTTTACCTGTAACAATATCTTGACAATAGTTCATTCCTCAAATATTTGAAATCTGTGATTAGCAGACTCTTTTCAACAATTTTTCATTAATTCACATTCAATGCAAGTACTGGCTATGTACACAGAAAGCAGAATTGAAAGTGATTAATTATGTTAGAACTTGTTTTAAACATTTGATAAACTTAATAAGGTTAAACTAAATCATCACTGTTTTTCTCAGGGAATGGCCAAAAAATATAACTTTGTTTTGAGTTAAGAGTTATTGCTTTATGATACATGTATAAGTCATTTATATTGTTATCACTTCAATCATTTTGACAGGTACATCTTAATTCAAATGAGTTAGTTTACAGAACACAATCAAATTCTAAATTTTACGTCTTAACTTTGTAAAATAAGATTTGTTCAATTGTCTCTTATCATGTATCTTCTTTTAAATAATATTTATTCTATTTATCAAAATAATTCTTTCTCCAAACAATTTATTTGATAGAAGATTGATCAAATTGATTTTGAAATGCTGCATGTATGTGACACCTATCTGCATCATTACCTAGGCCTCAGGTAGTGTTTTACTAAACAATTTAAGGAAAACATTAAAAATTTTGTATTTTAGTGTTTGGGAAAGGGTTAAAACAAGAGAGAATGTTGTTTAGGAACATGCGCAAATTATTTGGGAAATATGTTGAGTAAAACGCTACCCAGTGCTTTAGTCCAGATAACTGGTCTCGAAGGCTATTGCTATTTTGAATGACGCCTTCGAAGCGAAGCACAATACATGTCCAAATGACGAAAAAAGCTTCGTTCAAGGATCATTATTTAGACTACCCAGTTCTTCACATATTAATCAAACTTAATAGGGGATAAATTCCTCAATGTGTATTGTATATAGTGTGAGAACTTCTTACTAAATTGTTATAGAAATAAAATATATATGTACACTTTGAAAAAGTCTTATTTTATCAATCTTTAACCCTTTCTCAAACAATAATGACATTTGAGAACTTTGTTACAGACAACTTCAGAAAACCTTGTGGGAAAAGGAGAACTTGCTCGTGACGAGCAATTTTTCCTTTTCCCACAAGGTTTTCTGGTCTTTCTGAAGAATATTGTTCAATTTCATCACATTTTGAAATGTTGTCTGCAAACTCTTTCAATTTGGGACAGTCCAAAATTTGTTGTTTGGGAAAGGGTTAACCTTAACAATAACTTGTTGGTGAGTTCAGTTATATTCCAGACACAGTGCATCAATCAAGGGTTCAATAGTCCTAGTTATTAAATATCATGGAGGATGCATGACTGAAAAAAAAATTAATGCACACTTCCTTCACTCGGGAAAAGGGACAATAAGTCATTTTGAAGCAGGATTTTTTAAAAGGACATTTAGGTCAAATCAAGATTGATTTAAACGTATTCACATGAATCATTTTATCACGCTTTTATTTCATCCTATCAGAATCATAATGAACCAGTGGTTCCCCCCAAAGACAAACTAATTATTCAACTGACATTCTTTAACTCATCAAACATGCCTTAATAATTAATTCACTGTATGTTTTATTGACACCATATTGAGATTAAAAATAGTCCAAATTGAAAGCAGCAGCAACTGTCAAGAATAGCAAGAATAATTTTCTTTATGATATTGGACAAAAACTATTGTCCTTGTCCTGAGCAAATCATTCTTTTGTAACAGTAGTTTCTTAACCCTTTCCCAAACAACAAATTTTCCACTGTCCCAATTTGAAAGGGTTTGCAGACGACATTTCAATATGTGATGAAATTGCAAAATAATCTTCTGATAGGGCAGAAAACATCGTAAGAAAAGGAAAAATTACTCGTTAAGATCAATTTCTCCTTTTCCCACAACGTTTTCCGGAGTTGTCTGCAACAAAATAGTAAAATGTCGTTATTCTTTGGTAATGGGGTAATCAGAGACAGTTTCAATCATGTGTCACATTGCAATATTGTACATCTTTGTAAGATGCTATCCTTTTCCCACAATGTTTTCTAAAGTCGTCTGTAACAAAGTGGTCAAATGTCATTATTATTTGGGAAAGGGTTAAGGTTTCTTTTACAAGGGGTTTACCGGTGGCAACCATGTTTCAGTTATTTTAGGGCTTTTCTTGATTTCACCAATACTAGACAGAGCTTTGCAGTCTCCTGCTAATCCCAATGCCGTTGATGAGGATTGAACCTATAACCCAAGGGCCACACGCCCTCCATCTTAACCACTGGACCAAGCAGGATCATACTCAAAGTTGCCCCAGATGCTTTAAAGTAAGGTAATACGGAACAAGGGATTAAGTGAAACGTCAACGTGATTTCAACTTTATCAAGAGATTGGCTGACATTTTCAGGTAAGGTGAGTGCCTCCAGATTCTCCCCAATTAACTTGCCAAAAAAAATGGAAGTATTATATACAATGGTGAGAAGAGATTAGACCTAGGCAGTAGACTTGGTAGCCCTTCAGGTATATTGAGCTTGTGAAAGCAATAGCAATTATCCAGGGTGACCATCATTTTGTGGTGTCTGGTTAACCCTTTACCAAACACCAAATTTTTGACTGTCCCAAATAGAAGGAATTTGCAAACAACATTTCAAAATGAGATGCTGATAATTCAAATTGAACATTGCACCAATTGTGAACGCAAGTCCAGGGCTTTTTCACGTTATACAACAGGGACCTTAAAAAGGCATCTTCCAAATTGGAAATTCCTTTAAAATCATACATCTTTCCCAAGAATTCAAAGTCGCATCAGCTTTTTGGTCAAGCAATTCATTAATTTCAGCAAGAAACTTCCCAAAATCAATAGGCCTGGGCCTCTCCCCAAATCAAGGAAAAAAGGCCCTCATATCTCCATCCTTAAATGATATTTGTTTATATTCTTTTTATATTCAGTATTACATTGCATCAACATTACATGTATTTCAGTCATGCTGTGATACCCGACTCTTAATGATTGAGAAAGACCTCATACTAAACTGCCCATAACGGCTGGTGAAGCTGGGTGGAACAATCTGCATTCCGGAAGTCAGTCGGGAAATTATCTCTCATGAAAAACGAAATGCCATTACTGGGATTTGAACCTATGCGGAAAAGGTCAATGTTATTTCAAGTTCTGGACTCTAACAATTTATATTAGGTCAGGAAGGTTCCAAAAGGGTTGACCCTTCCCCAAACGACAAATTTTTGACTGTCCCAAATTGAAAGAGTTTGCAGACGACATTTCCAAATGTGATGAAATTGAACAATAATCTTTCGGAAAGAGCAGAAAACCTTGTGGGAAAAGGAGAAAATGCTTGTTACGAGCAATTTCTCCTTTTCCCACAATGTTTTCTAAAGCCGTCTGCAACAAAGTCATCAAAGTTTCAAAATGTGATGATATTGTAAAACAATCTTCTGAAAGGGCAGAAAACATTGTGGGGAAAGGAGTTATTGTTTGGGAAAGGGTTAAATACATCTGCTATGGCTAGTCTCATCACACTCCAATAACTCCATAATACATCACTATGCATGAAAGTCTGCTTTTTCTGATCCCATTATTTTCAATCCAGTATATTAGTAAAGATTAAGAAAGGGAAATAACTCTTTTCAAGTTATAGTTATACCTCTAAGAGTTCATTTTCCTTGTAGCAAGTAAGAAATCTGGTGCACATCAAATCCGTTTATTTGTAAGTATTGATGTTTTCATAGCCACAAAAAGGAAAGTTTGAAATTGATAAAAAGTACAATATCTCTTAGAATTGTATTTTAATAACATAATGGTCTTTAACCCATTCATTCTTGCACTAATTCATTGATACCAGAGCTGAACACTTCCCCCATGAAGAAAACAGTTAAGTTGTTAAAAATATGTTAATAGTTTTACATTAACACAGATTCATAAATTTATCTTAGTCTAAATAGTTTGATGTGAAGATTGTCATTAATTTTTTATGGGGAAATCTAACATCGAAATTTCGAACAACCAAAATAGTGGGGGATATTACCAAATTCAGATTTTTGGATTTAAAGTACAAACTGGTCATTCAATGTCAATTGATAAGCCTTCTTTTTAAGATAATGTAAAATAAACTTCAAATAATGGCATTAATTACCATTAAACAATTAAAAACCGCTAAAATGTCAAATAAAACTGGTTTTCACACATCAACTGGAGTAGACAGTCATTGTTCACACTCTGATGAAAGGTGTATGCGTGTCATTGTGGTGTAGGGGGCTACCTTATGTTCTGTGTGGCCACAGGAACTGTTGAACAACTCGAAATCATTTTTTTGAACTAATTGGTAACTTTGATATAAACAGGAGTATTAGCATGATACAAGACAAATTGAAGTTGCTAAAATCATCAATGATTAAGTAATAAATATGAGCTCCAGTCACCTGATTTACTGAAAACATATTTCAAGACAAAGTAATCGTTGATGACCTGTGCACTGTTTTTTTTTTTTTATAGCTTTATGGGGAAGGAGGGTGTGCAGAAAATGGTCACCTAGTGTTAATTAAACTGTTCTTACAAAGTAAATATGCAGAAAGTAGACAGGTTACATTGTATACATATAGATTGATCAAAAAAGGATTATTTAAACAACTTTGTGTAATATTCATTTGATATTGTAATGTTTTAAAGGAAACATCAGTGTTCAAACGTCTCAATGAAAATCTCATCTCAACCATCCATTAAATGAATCATTCCAAAGCTTGCTCTGACGGGAGATATTGCAGGATGCAAAAATTTCTGAATATTTCCCGATTGAGTTAAATTAGTTTTGTAACGAACCGAGCAAATGAACCTCTCTAAGACACAAACACATCCTATCAGTGAAAAACACCGTCGTACACTGAGCGCTTATGCTGTCTATGTATATACTAGCATATTCTCTCAAACAATGCATTAGGTTCCAAATTTGCATAAACGTTCAACCAATGTTACATAACTCCCACTTCCGAGAAGACTCGTCCAGAGTCTTGGCCCTTGGGAAACACGTGGAGAAGGCAACTCCTATAGAAGGAGAAGTCTTAATCCCATAGCTGCCACCAATGTAACGAACTGAGCAAATGAACCTCTCACAAACGCAAAAACACCTGTTCAATGAAAAACACTGTCGTTCACTGAGCGGATGTGTTGTCTATATATATACCAGCATGTTCTCTCAAACAATGCATTAGGTCCCTAATTTGCATAGACTAAACTTTACAACTTTGTTTAAATAAATGTCCTCACCCTTAATTCTCAAATGTATCTTTGCCGTAATGAATAAAAAAAAACTTTTAAAAGTATGATCAAATTTACACAAGGGAAAACCATATTCCTTTCATTGCTAAACTTATGCTTTTGTGAGGTACTCTTGTGGATTTATATGAAGAAATCAAATTGTTGGAACCTTTGAGAGACAGGCACTGATTTCCAGTCCCAGGTCTGTCATGTAAAAGCTTATATATATTTCAACACATTTAGGTATGACAAGATCGAAAATGACCGACAAAATACAGAAAACTGATCAATAAGAGTATTATCATGTTCCCCAAAGAGCTTCACTGTCAGTAATTCACAAAAAGGAAGCCCCAATCTGAGAAATCCTATGAAGTTGTAGATCTCATGTTCAACAATTCTATTTAAGACATCGTTCAATTATGACATAAGTTGTTTTAAAATATTGAAAAATAATCAAATAGATATAAACAAAATACCTTTCAGGCTGTGTTGATGAGTTTGAAATGCACATGTGTTTTCTGTTTACAAGTTATATTTACGAGATGTTTGAATCATATGAGTCTCCGGTGAAACGACGAAAAATTAATACCGGACAATTTTGGACCGTATTCGTCTATACCGAATCAAGTCTTTGTACTGAAATGGTTAATATCTACAGAGGTCTTCGGGTTGACTGATCGATCTTTAAAAAAATGGTTAACATGAACATATACTTTGATCTAAAGTAGTCTTTCGTTTTGGAATATGCTTTTAAATCAATATCTTATCAACTACATAAATTAATCCTACACAAATTCTAGAAAAATTCATCACTAACAGTTCTAAACAGTTCATGGTTGACTTAGAAAAGCTTGAAAACTTCAAAAACTCAATCTTCACAATCTTTGATTAAAAAAACTATTCGATTGTATTCTGAACTCAGATTGGGTGAATGGTTTTAGCAACAAAGTGACTCTTTTGGACTAAATGTACATTCCACTGTTGTGTTACTATGACTTCAGTTACAAATGTAGATCCTATCCAAATTAACCAGAGAGTAATAAAACCATTTTCTAATGTTGTTTACAAGACCTGGTCAAGGCCCAAACCTGCATTATTTAAATACTACACATACCATGCATGATATTCAATGCTTATATGCCACGCAATTTATGAAACTTGCAATATTCAAATGATTTATATGCTTTGACTGTCTTGAATCTCTAACATTCAAATCCTATACATGCCTTGTATGCTATGAATCCGCAATATTCAAATGGTATACATGGAATGTAAGTTATGAACCTGCAATATTCAAACGATATATATGACATGTATGTTATGAACCTGAAATATTCAAATGCTATATATGACATGCATGTTCTGAATCCTGATATTCAAATGCTATACATGGCATGTATGCTATGAACCTGCAATATTCAAATGCTAAATACAGAATGCATGTTATGAACCTGCAACATACAAATACTATATGTGGCATGCATGCTATGAACCTGCAATATTCGAGTACAGTATATGACATGCATCTTCTGAATCCTGGTATTCAAATGCTATATGTGGCATACATGTTATGAACCTGCAACATACAAATACTATATGTGGCATACATGTTATGAACCTGTAACATACAAATACTATATGTGGCATACATGTTATGAACCTGCAACATACAAATACTATATGTGGCATACATGTTATACATGTTATGAATCTGCAACATACAAATACTGTATGTGGCATACATGTTATGAATCTGCAACATACAAATACTATATGTGGCATACATGTTATGAACCTGCAACATACAAATTCTATATGTGGCATACATGTTATGAACCTGCAACATACAAATACTATATGTGGCATACATGTTATGAACCTGCAACATACAAATACTATATGTGGCATACATGTTATGAACCTGCAACATACAAATACTATATGTGGCATACATGCTATGAATCTGCAATATACAAATACTATATGTGGTTTGCATGTTATGAACCTGCAACATACAAATACTATATGTGGCATACATGTTATGAACCTGCAACATACAAATACTATATGTGGCATACATGTTATGAATCTGCAATATACAAATACTATATGTGGCATGCATGTTATGAACCTGCAACATACAAATACTATATGTGGCATACATGTTATGAACCTGCAACATACAAATTCTATATGTGGCATACATGTTATGAACCTGCAACATACAAATACTATATGTGACATACATGTTATGAACCTGCAACATACAAATACTATATGTGGCATACATGTTATGAATCTGTAGTATACAAATACTATATGTGGCATACGTGTTATGAACCTGCAACATAAAAAAACTATATGTGGCATACATGTTATGAACCTGCAACATACAAAAACTATATGTGGCATACATGTTATGAACCTGCAATATTCAAGTGCCTTGTATGCCAATAATTAGGTTATAATGCTCTGTATCATTCATTTTCCTTCTTGTAATTAACCTTCTGAATGTGTGGATTTGGGTTTTATTTCATATAATGATTTGTCAGTTATGATTGATAAAAGGAAAAAAAGATTAAAGATTGAAAATTCAAAATTGTACTATAAATTTGACCAATCCGGAACCGGATACTGATATTTTCGTGTTTCTAGAATGGCTGATGTGGTCCCTTTTTAGAAGATCCTGTCTCTCGTTGCACCATTTCCTCAAAGGGAGCAAAGGGTTTACGTTGCATTATAAAAACCTGTTTATGTATTTATTTCCCAATGACATCCTGTAATGAAATCTCGGAAAGACTTGATGTATTTCGTTTTAGTTTTTAATAAGAAATTTATAATTGAAATATCATAACGATCACATTTATATCATATTCCAGATTAAAATAATAATAGCTGATCCCTCTTTCGCGCGGCTGCTTCAAAATAAACATTTAACAAACAAGACATGGCCCTTGAATCCTTAGACGAATACTACAATCTTGATGAGATTTTAGCCACAAACGAGAAAGTACCATGCAAAGTGGATAAACCCATCTACAGGCTAGGTAAGTTTCGGTTGCATGCGTATCACTTTTCGATATTGTAGAGTAGAGTCTTTCTTCCCCGGTACAATAAAAATCAGGAATGAACTCCCTGCATACGTTGCAGAGGCCCCTGACTTGGTATCGTTCAAGCTGGGGCTTTCAACAATCAATTTTTAACAGCCGCTGGGCACCTAGCTAGTAGTGACCACTGGTGATTCCCATTGCTGGGCCGCCGCAGCCACTGTGACCGGAGAGGTCTGGGAGGTTTACAGTTAGAACGTCCCTATGTCAGAACGTCCCGTTGTTAGAACGTCCCAGTATTTGTCAAAATGTCCCAGTATATTTGTCAAAATGTCCCAGTATATTTGTCAAAACGTCCCATTCATTAAAAATATTTGTCAAAACGTCCCACAATTATTTTGTTATGCCAAGCCAACAAATTAATTGATATATAAACTCAATTTCTTTGTTCAAATAATGTATCTTTATTATATTTAAACTATACATTTGATGTCCAATTAATTAATTACAATTAGGTCAAACTTTCTTATGATCATAAATGTCGGTTTCGACTAATATCGAGATATTGAGATTGAGTAGGGGTTTCGATAGTGTAAAGTCGCTTTAAAATACACGACTTCTACGTGCACAGCGAGTTCCCATAATTACTCCTGCATAGAATGAGCACGGGCATTTCGGATAGTCCTTTTTGTTTCTGCTATATGTTTTATTTTCCGATATATAACATGCTGGTATATATATAGACAACACAACCACTCAGTGTACGACAGTGTTTTTCACTGATCCGATGTGTTTGTCTCTTTGAGAGGTTCATTTGCTCGGTTCGTTACACAGTTATGAAATACCGTTTCATACATAAAGGTTGATTCAAACTACATTAGATTATCCTGACAGGCTGTGTAAATAAATATCATCAGCGAAACTGGTGATGAGAAAATTTCTTCAATTAAATGAACAAATTATTAATATTTTCTTTTCCAAATTCCAATATTGAAATCAAATTCTCTTAATAAAATAAATTACGTAAAACCAAAGACCTACTAAACATTAGGTCTTTGGTATAGGCCTTTTCAGAAACGTGGTTTGTCTCCCTTTGAAAAATCGGGCCACATTCGGAATACCTCCACTTCCGGGTATTACTTTCGAAAGAAGAATGTGGGCAAAGGCAAAGAAAACGATCGCTATCGATCGGATTTTGAAATTTATAAGCTTCATGTATCAAAATTAAAGATTTACATACGAAAACATCAACAGAATGATTTGTTGTTGGCTGTTGCCAAGCCTCGTTATAAAAGGAAATTAGATTAAATTGAATTTAGTGAGACCCGAATAGCGCACCGCAGTTCAGTTAAAACATGACATTCCGTGTGAAAAAAAGGCAAATAAGTATATGTTTTGTCTGAATTAAATGCTTTGACAGATCAAAAATGTGTTACTCGACTGGTTGATGGAAGGAAAGAATGAATGGAACACATATTTCTAGAATGTTATTACAAATTTGCATTAAATTCGATTTACGGATTTTAAATATATCGTATCCAAATATTACGGGCTATGAAAACAGTCCCAGTCCATTTTTTTCCACCTATTGAAACTACATTCAAATAACGCTCACTAAATAACGAGGGACACAGAATTGTGGAGATCCTTCATATGTTTAAAGGACCTCAGATTGTCGATGGTTAATTACACTTTCCCTCAATCAGCTAAACAATAAAGGGTGTGACTAGAACATATGGTGCAAACGTGGCAGATTGGTGTTAATTTGCATCAAGACTCTTAATCCTTGTGATAGCCAAAGTTTGTTAATTGACCCTTTGAATGTAATTAAGAAGGAAAACTGGCAACAATCCATTGAATTGAAAAGAAATTACAAATGTGTAGATTATCATTTTAATGATCTATAATTACAAATCAAACTCAAACTGTTCTGTTAAACAACAATTATAAGAGACATTTAATCAAAAGATTTCTACGCAATTAATTGAAGTTCAAAGTAAGAGAAACAATATTTTCTAGCAAATCTTTGAACTATTTATCAATATAATTACAAGGCAAAAAGTCGTCAACAAAGTAAGTGAAACGTTCCAAATAAACCCTTATTGCCGAATCTGACTTTTAAGTCTGTTTAAAAGTTTACTTCAAAGACCAGGGGTGGTCCAAAGGTTTTTTTTCTTTTTTTTTTTCGTTGCTTATAAGAAGCCTCATTTTACAAAATGTAATTCTGTATTACATCGCATGAACCATAAAGTCATAACTAATTGGGGTAAAACAGAACAAACTAAACATACATGTCGGCAGATGAAGACACACAGGTTCAACAAATATGAAACATAGGCAAATGAATTTTCTACATAAGGACTTCCCTTTTAGTCTACATCCCATAAAGGTTTCAATTCCCACGTTGTCTACAGATTTAATTGCCAAAAGATCTACAGTTTAAAGAAATATTTTCATTTCATTTTTAATTGATTAAAATATCTTTAAAAGATTTAGATTATTCTGAATCTGCATAATTTGTTAGAAGCATATTACAAGAAAAAGTGTAAACCAACATAAGAAAAATATTCTTTTCTGGATCTATACTTTATATATATTTTTCTTTCCCACCAACCCTCCATAGAAAAAGTGATTATAGGTTGGATTGATTTTCTACTCAATTAGTGTCAAAAACAACCCAATTTTCACGTGTAGGTGAGATGGAACTTCTGTCTGAAATGGTGTGAAAATTGGTAAAATAGACTTTAGACAAAATGGGAATAAACCTTGTACATAACAAAACGACCTGACACTCAGTAACATAGGAATTAACTCATAAAGGGTTGATGCGTATTTGGTCGAATACGGAGGGTATAAAAAAGATCGTATATGTTATTTCCTACGTTATGCAGTTGACCAATAAAAGAAGCAATAAAACCCTCGACGTGAAAGATATGTATCTTTTGAAGCTTGCCGAAATACACAGTCGCGCATCACATCATATTTCGTTGACACATAGTTGTGTGTTTTATGGCTTCGAGGCATGCCATTGGTTGCTATATAATGACGGAATCATATTTTGATTGGCGTTGCAAAGTCAGATTTGGGTAAATCGTTCTGCTTGAAGGGTCTTGGAAACAGTAATTCTAAGTAGAGTGAATGGTATGGACATGATTTAAATCAAAGGAATCTAATGTTGACTTGGTAGGTGTAATTATTGTTGAAGTCCGATCATTAAACATGAATAAAATCAATTCCATAATCTCTTATAAGTTAACTTTTATTTGTCTTTCTTATTGGACACAATTTGATGGAATGTCCCATAAATAAGTGGAACATTTATTAAGTAGGTTTGATCAGCTTGCATCATATCATCTGTTCATTGTGTTTGTATTTACATGGTACAATATCATTTGAAAATGTTAGATTGCAAAATGGATTTTGAATAAAGTTATCATAAGTTAAGGCAATAATCAAACAGATCTACATCATTGTATTCTATACTTAAATTAATGTTTTAGCAGAGGATCGACTCTTCTCACTAAAAATGAATCGCAACGTTGTAACCGCTTTGGTATACAGTGTTTTGTCTCGGGAAACGGGGTAAATTGTCCGCTAGAGAGTAAACACAAGGTAAGGATATACTTTGATATTTCCCCTCCTCAACAATCTTTCCAATGTAGTTTTTACAAACACGACTTTCGACGGCATTGTTAAAATACCCGCAGCAGTTTATCTATGTTTCTCAATGTCAGCTGTTATCATTTAATACCCGGAAGTCTTAAACCGGAAGCTACCGAAAATTTCGTATCTCCGATTAAGAGTATTCAAGAAAAGATAACAACAGTTTCTGAAAAGGCCTATAACATATGCAGTATATTTGAATTAGATCTACTTAAAATCTTATTTAACCTACTTAGCACTATCTAACTTATACAAAATTAAGTGGGACGTTGTATTGGGACGTTTTGACAATTTTTTCTATCCCTACTGGGACGTTTTGACAAATACTGGGACGTTCTAACAATGGGACGTTTTGACAGGGGGACGTTCTAACTGTAAACCGTCTGGGATGAAGAGGCGATAGTCTGGTACACAGGTATACATGTCACAAAGGTGATAAACTAAGCGTACCATTGCCAAAGCGTACCAGTATACCATTTTTGAGCCGAAGCATACCACTGTACCTGAACATAGCGTACCATACATATAGCTAAATATATATAGAAACATTATTTATTTGTTATAATGTTTTGTCTTAAGTGATATAAATGATTATAGACGGTATTTTATTATCAAATATGTATCAATACACATGAAAACAAGTGCACATGCGTTTGCTAACACCTCCATTGCTCAATCAATATTGAAATGTCGTGTCACAAACATCAGGCAATTATCTAGAACTGCTCAAACATTCACCAAACTACATGATTAGCAACTGTGCTTTTAAATAAACTCCAAGCTTATTGAATAAATCTTACTAATACTTACTGATAACTTTTTCACACCTCCTACAAAAGCTTGAATAGCATCAATTATCGAGCGTCCCACCATATCAAACCCCACTATATATATTTTATATGTGGTATGCTAAGACCAAAATGGTACACTTAGGTTATGGTACACTAAGGCAATGGTACACTTAGTCTATAATCATGTCATAATACCTGGATAAACAATATATATACACAAGGGAAACAACTTCAAAGAGCTACACTTATCATCCTGAATTTCTTTTTAAGACTTATAGTCTGTCAAATCTTTATGTGTCCCGTGTAGCTAAATGGTTTCTGCATTCAACAGTACCTCCCTCGACACTTTTGGTCGAGTCAACCCAGAGAAATCTTCGACGACACGCCCTATTTTTCTCACATTTTGGTTCCTGGGAAAAGTTTTTTGACAACAGGACCAGCCGATGTTTTGACACTTAACTGGCATATAGAAAAACAACTATATATATAAGTGATCAGAAAATATTGAGAAATATTTCACGTCACGTCAAACTTTCGAACCATTCATTTAATAGTGATCACTTCCGACAAAATTTTGTCGCACTGTTTGAAGACCCATATTTCCACTGTTATTAGAAATTATCAAATAATTTTATGCAGTTTATGCAGCAAACTTGAATGTTGTTATTGTTTTGGTGGAAGGAGTCATACCCTGGTAGGATTTATTTTCTGTCAAATATGCTTTTAAGTTTTCATTTCCTGTCCAAGTGGTGGCTTGTGACTAGATCAGACTTTTTTTGAGCAGTTTCTATTTGAGTTAATTTAGTTAATTTGATATAGCCAATATTGTTAAAAAGTCGAGTTTTGTGCCATAGGTTGCTTCAATTGAGATTCTAGTTGTACGAGGGTTGGTAGGGAAGTTCATGGACTGTTATCATAATTTTTTGTTATCTGTCATAAATCATTGAAATCTTCAATAAACGCTGTATAACTCTTTCTCAACTCAGAGCAGGTGTTCTGTTAAGTTTTGTCTATTATTTGCCAAATTATCAGTCCCCATAGTAACATGGGTCGACGCACCCGGGGCAGGTCAAAAATTGCATGTTATTCAAACTTTTTCATTTTGACTTATCACTCAATAGAAATTGTTCACGCCTGTGCAAATCTCTGCTAATTCGTTTGCTGTGATATTGTACCTTTAACGTCATGACCTGAAATAGTGATGTAAGTCCGGTTCCGCGTACGAAAGTTACAAGGATTTTCATCACTGCGGTCGTAATTCAAACTAAAGAAACCATGACGTCAACTGGCGACGTTGAATTAAGTTAATTGGTTGTTAAATTTTGCGTTGGTCTTGATCGGACACCAACTGAGACGTTCAACACGTTAAAGAGCTCCAGCACTTTTTAGAAATGTAGCAGATCACTAGCATTCAAATGGCATAAACAGTTTAGGAGAGATTCAATAGAAGATGATGAACTATGTGGTCATCCACCGTTACTTAAATGCTCTATCAAAGACAAAGTAAAGTACTTGGTTTTACAATGAGAGAAGGCACACTTTGAGAAGTTTAGCGTACGGAAATATACTTGTTAGGTGTTTCCCATCCAACTATACATGATATTTCAAATGTTGTATAAGGAATGTAAAACGTGTGCGCATGTTGGGTTCCGCGACTATTGAAGGACCATGAACGCGAAGCCAGGATTTGCTGCTTGGAAATGTTTATCAAACGAAACAAACGCAAAGGTGAAGGATTCTTGATCGCATAAAAAACAACGAACGGGACATGACTATGGCATTTCGATTCAGAGACAAAAGCACAGTCCTATATATGGAAAATCCCAAGAACTCCTCCCCCGAAAAAGGCACAAGTGCAGAAAAGTGATTGGAAACATTTGTTTATTATGTTTTTCATGGACCGGAAAGCATGATTCTTCAACACCAAATTCCAAATGGGCATAAACTCAAAATCTGGAAAAATCTTATGACAGTTACTGGTACCATGTTGTCAACAATAAATGGGTACAAATACACATAAAATGCATTCAAACACCCGCTGACTTCACGGGAAAGGTTTGAAAATACATTTAACTTTATTTTGACGTTATCATGACGTCGCATTTTGTACGCTGTCGTGCTCCGGATATGCACTTCCGCATTATTGTTTTATGTTATATTTGTTTAAATATTAATCACACATTCATGAAATTGATACATTATTGAGATAATAGATCAAATTGTATGATTATATACTTCTTATACATGACTGTATACTGCTGAGTATCTTTTTTCTATTACCAGTCCACGAACTTCCCTACCAACCCTCATATAATAGAGAAATATATTGATAAAGTTAAATCTTTTATTTCAGGGTACTTGGATTCTAGTTCTATAAATGAGCACTTACAGCCGGGTACCAAACTTGAGTTGCCGTTTTGGTTGGCAAGGGCTCTGTGTAGCCGTAAACGCCACATTGTAACTGTAGAAATGCCCAAACAATACAGGTAAGGATCCAAACCAGTATACCAGGTGTTATATTTATGTGCCCAACTTCCATAGCCTTTCGCCTTATAGTCCTGGATTCAACTTTATACTTATGCAAACAGGTTAGATCCAGGCCAGTCACCAAGTAATTTGGCGGCTTGCCTGTGATCTAACCTGTTTGCTACTCTGAGTATCTTTCCTCATCAAAATTAAGCAGGTAAGTTAGGTTTTAGAAAGCAGGCGACACAAAAGTCTATTTTTAGAATATTACCCAACATTCTAAGGGTTGAATAGTTCGGTCATACAATGCCACACACCAGATCATTTGCTTATTACATGACAAAGTGTTGTGTCCTTTTTTCTGCACATTTTGCACATGTGAAGGTTCATGCCTCACAGAATTTAGTCTTTGGTTTACTGTCATTTCTTTTTCCATGAGAGACACAAGACATGCTCTGCATCTTGCCCAATCTGTAGTATCACATTTGGAAGAACATGCATATTTTATGTCGACCATTGCTTTAGAAGAGATGCTTATAAATGGGTCACAAGCAAAAAAGGCACTTTTGAAAAAGTAATTGGTCGTCATGTCCAATATATCTTTGTGTCACAGTGGTTGCTTTAGTCTTCTGCAGTAGATGCAGTAAACCAAGATATAATTGAATAAAGAGTTAATAAGATGTTTTTTCTCCAGAGAGGCTTACCGACAAATCCTGACAGCGGATGCGACTGTGGTGGATCTTCACAAGCTGGGACCATACTATTATAACTTCGGGACCCATGTCTTAAAGTTGGAATCTCCTGAGGCAGTAGATGTTGCAAAGATTCTAGTCAAGGTAATTGTGTACTTTATCAATATTTTGATTTAGTGCATATAATGTAGAACACATCCTTCTGTAATGAAAGCTGGCCTGAGTTCCATGATACATCTTGAATTGAGGATCTTAACAACCTCACCCAAACCTTAGTTTTTGCATTTTGCAATGAAATGAAACAAACAAGACTAAGTTGATTAACGAAACACCCTTTGCCTCAGATTAAGGATCCTCAGTTGAGGTGCAATTTGAGCAAGATCAGTGAATCATTCTGAAGGAGGGGAAAAACTAAGGTTGATAACATCTAAATGTTGTCATGTTTTTGATTGTATTTACAGTGGACCCGCGATAATCCGAACGTCGTTTATCCGGAATATTCACCATCCGAACAGAATTTTGAGGGAACGGATCTTACCTTCATCAATTTAACTGTTTAATGCGGAAAATCCGCGTTCCGGAACCGGACAAAAATATTCGGGAACCAACAGTCACTTTTCATAGTATATGCGTATGGCTAGTCCGGAAACCAGTAAAATCGTTTATTTTGCGGTTACAGTTGCGAATGAAGGGATCGGTCTTCTGTTGTAAACGGCATTCACACGTTTTGCAAACTGTCACGTATGCTTGACCATAACATGTCACCCTAGTGTAGTGTACTGGAAGGTGTTGATTGTTTGTTAATCGGTCATTCTGTCAGCTGATTGGTCTTACATTATTGTAATTACGGTCGCATGTCGATAGTTGAGTTTGTAAAAGGTGTTGATTGGCTGATTGGCTGCTTAGACAGCGATCGGGAGACAATGTCTGGCAATCATTTTCAATTATTACTCAATCGATATGCTCCTTTTCCCTAGAAATAAACTCTCGACAATCCCTACCTATCTCATTTCTCGATATTGAAATAAGAAGATACAACTTGAAGATGTCTACACCCACAGCCAAACGAAGACAGTTCTTTTCAGAGCTATATTAAGGAATTTTAACTTCTCTAAAGACATTGCTTCAAATTGTCATTTTTTTTAAAAATCCGTTTTGACCAAATAAACACTTCCTTAACACACTTTATATTTCCCTTCAAAAAAAAAATTGTGTATTTCTTACTTCATAGTAATGATCATGATACACCGACACCGTGTTAAGGTAAACATTTCGCTGTAACTCGCATATTCTTTATTCCGGAAAATTCGTTAATACGAACATTTCTCCTGGGAACGAAAGTGTTCGGATAAACGAGGGTCCACTGTATATATAATCAACAATTATTCTGTTGAGAGGTAGTCTGTTTTTCATGAAGCAACTCAAAATTGAGGACATCCTCATCCTAAGATTTTCAAACAATTGTGTGTTTCACACAGATCCATTAAACCTGTATTTTTACTCTAAAGGAATTTCTCAATAAGCCCTTCTTATGAAACATTGAGAAAATGTTTGAGCAAGATTTAACTTGTGAACTCTCTTGTAGGAGTAAGAAAGGTGAAAAACTGAAATCATCCTCAAAGTGAATTGATCAATCATCCTCAAAGTGAATTGATCAATCATCCTCAAAGTGAATTGATCAATCATCCTCAAAGTGAATGGATCAATCATCCTCAAAGTGAATGGATCAATCATCCTCAAAGTGAATTGATCAATCATCCTCAAAGTGAATTGATCAATCATCCTCAAAGTGAATTGATCAATCATCCTCAAAGTGAATTGATCAATCATCCTCAAAGTGAATTGATCAATCATCCTCAAAGTGAATTGATCAATCATCCTCAAAGTGAATGGATCAATCATCCTCAAAGTGAATGGATCAATCATCCTCAAAGTGAATTGATCAATCATCCTCAAAGTGAATTGATCAATCATCCTCAAAGTGAATTGATCAATCATCCTCAAAGTGAATTGATCAATCATCCTCAAAGTGAATTGATCAAATGCAGGCTTTGGTACCATTTTACTTATCAACTTAAGAAGGAAAATATTTGCAAAAGTCAAAACTGATCAACATGGATAGTATCGTAAATGAAACCTCAATATTGTCATGTGACACGTCATTGGAAGTGTCTCGGAGAGTTGATTCCTCCAATGATGTGTTACTTTGCAATATTGCTTAGCCAAATATTGAAATGTTAGAGAATGTTGTTTTGAACTGCAAATTTTTAGCGTAAAATGTTAAGTAAAACAATACCCTGGTCTATGGTGTTGAATTTTGGCTTTCATTTCCTTTTAACAGTCATTTCAAATGAGGTTTCGGAAGATTATGGACTCCTCACAAAATGCCTACAATGAAGACACATCTAGACTAACAGAAAAACTGGACGAGTGTGAACGACAACTGTTTAAAGCGGGTCAGTTAGGATTGAATGACTTTGTGCGATGGGAGACACGAGAGACTGAAAAACTGACCACTTCAGAAATGGTGAAGAAGCATCGTAAGAGAAAACGAGTGGTGTTGGAGGAAAATGTATAAAAAATCGTATATTGGAATACGTAACCCTGTGTAAAGTTTATATAACTTTTCAACTGTGGGCTATGATGGTGCATGGGTAGAGCATTGATCTGTGATACCATTGGTCCTAGGTTAAGTGGGGAGGTGGGAATACCCTGACTAAACAAGCTAACCCACAAATTGGTGCAAGAACTGGTCATGTATCATGGAAGCAGTCATCGAGTGAATTTGATAAGCTTCAAGCTTTGGTCACATTTGATGTAAAATACATATAAGTAAATTGATAACAGACATCACCTGACTGATTATTGGAAAGCCCATTCTTCTTACCATATAAAATGTATTACGATGGTTCAGTGCAATACTATAGTAAGTGCTTCATGTTTATGAAGCACTTATTATAGTCTTGCATTGAGCCCTCGATCTGTTCATGGTATATTTTTTTGTCATCTAATATTGGCTTTGATTTGATCAAGTCACAATTTCCAATATGAGGTCATTGTTGAAAGGATTTTAGATGCATAATTTAAACAATGGTAAACAAAGACAACTTGCTCATTTGTTATAATTAATTTTATTTATAAAGAATTTCATAAAAACAATAAGTATGTATGATGAATGTATCACAGACAACCAATTACTGGTATTTAACAATTAGTAAAAGTGGCTATATAACCACAAAATGTATGTCAATATCTTTACATAAAAACTATCTTTCTCTATGAAAATAGAATTATCATATTCATTTATTGTAAGAAAAACAGTCTAAAATTATTTCCTGAAACATGAAATAAATATCCTCTGTAGTTAACATTTGAAAAATATGAGGCAAAATAGAAATTTGCTCATCAGTAGTTTTGTGACAGTTTTCAAAGTACAATGATACCTTGAGTACAATTTTACCAACACTTTTTACATTGGTGTTTTTTGTCAAGGTGAATTACACCTTACATAACTTTCTTATTAAAGCTCTGAATCGGATGTCAGGGGTATTTTGTTTTTCCCACCCTTATTCTATTTTTTGGACGGATATAAGACGAGCCCATATGGCCCAGTAAAAACTTTGAATGAGAACAAGAAGAGCCTAAATGGCTCAGTAGAAACTGGATGGAAATAAGACATGCCTAAATGACTCAGTAAAATATTTGGATGGAAATAAGACGAGTCTAAATGACCCAGTAAAATATGTGGATGGAAATAAGACAAGCCTAAATGACCTAGTAAAATATTTGAATGGAAATAAGATTAGCCTAAATGACTCAGTAATAAAGACTTTGAGTTGAATAAGTCTGAATGGCTATGTAAAAACTTTGAAGGGAAATAAGATAAACCTAAATGGCTATGTAAAACTTTGAAGGGAAATAAGATAAACCTAAATGGCTATGTAAAACTTTGAAGGGAAATAAGATAAACCTAAATGGCTATGTAAAACTTTGAAGGGAAATAAGATAAACCTAAATGGCTATGTAAAACTTTGGATGAATGTAAGCCTTAATGGACCAGTCTAATTTTGAATTTAATGTTTTATAAATTTCTGAGGCGATGTGGTACAATTAATTCCGTAATCAGTGACTTTTGAAAGAATAATGTACTGTACCGCTCAGAATGTATCATGATACTCGGTACCATGTTTGAAATTCATACTGGTCCTTTTTCACAGAAGAGAAAATTTGAACGTCAAAATAAAATGTTGAAACTATACAGATATTGTATTGTTGTTTGATATACAACTAAAAAAGTTATCCAAAGCATAATTGATTCAGGAAGAGTCAATTTATCAAAGTATGTACATTTTATATGCATTAGATCTCAAAAGCAATTTAACGCTTGTGGATTAAAATACATAAAAGATCCCTGTATACACTTTAAAGGATTAAAAAGGAACTGATTTTGCTTCCAATGCCTATCTTTCAGTGTGTATCATATAACGGTACAGCTATTGTGCAGTTTTAAGGAAATCAGTTTTTTATCTTCATAAGTTTCTCACATCTATGAACAAGTACCTTGAAAGCAGTCTAAACAATCCAAGCCTATTAAATAAATTCTCCGTATACTTCAAGGTCAAGTCAAAATAACATTCCTTTGTCTCTTAAAGATATATGTTTTCTTTGTATGAAAACAATCTGAAAAATGATTAGGGATTGCTTGGGCCTGGTATGGAAAAATAACAAAGCTTAAACAAACATATGGAATCCACTTGCATCAAATTAGCACAATCTTTCCTATATAAGGCAGTTTTGGCACAATAAATCTTAGGCTTTAAATTGATAGATAAAAAATGTCTATATATATGCAAATTAATGGAGCCACAACAGACAAATCCAGAAATCATTGTGACAAAAGGAGAAAATGTTCGTAACTATATATTTCAGAGAACGATGAAACAAATTATGACTTCTAAAGTTTGTTGATATATGTACCATTACATATTTTAAGGCATGAATTAGCGTAGCCTAGTTGTGAAGACAATGTAAGCTCTCTTTATTTCACCCCCTTGTTTATAACTAATGCATATGTTTCCAATATTCCTGTTGTATCATATAAAAATCTTTTAAATCATAAATAATTGATAACAATATTGCAGTAATAAGATAGTTTTCCTATTATGAGCAATTCTTTGTTTTGACCAAATCGTTTCAAAACATCGATTGCTTTTAAATTACATGAGGTCGGTTCTTTACCCTTTTCCCTTTATGTTTTGCAAAAATCACCTGCTGCAGGTGACTGAAAAGATAAGCATGGCAAAAGAAAGAACTTCTATACAACAGGTTTTATTTTGTACCAAAAGAGGGTTATTTTTACTAATACTTAATATGTATGATTTGTAGGTGCTTCAATTCAAAATATTATCAAAAAACCCATGAGAAAAAATTGATCACCCAATCACTTTATGTGATTGAATTTATACTGGATTTAAACTCCTGAAGCAGAATGTTAAACCTACTTCCACATTGTCATCTGCTATTGCTTTAAGGGCCATGCACAAAATCCTTTATCTAGGGTTCATCAACAGACCTATAGTAAGTTCTTCCTTCAAGTAAATTACAATGACTTATTACAATTTGCAATGAACCTTATATATCAGGTAATTGGTTAAAATTGAAATCAACAAATTTACCGTATGAAGGGTGCATTGAAAGACTACAGACTATAAGTACACTTTAAGTGAATGATGATTACAATCCAAGTCCATGAGTTTCTCCTTTTAACCTTATTAAAGGTTCTTTGAAAGAATATTGTAAGTCCTTCACATAAATGGATGACTTAGTACAATCCTGCAATGAACCATTTACATGAGATTATTGGTGAATAAGTAAGTCTACAAGTTTCTCCGACTGTTGACCCTATAAAGGGTTCATTTCAAGACTATAGTAAGTCCTTCATGTAAGTGAATGACAAATTAAAGTCTTGCAATGAACTTTCTATATGAGATATTAGGTGAAGAATTGAGTGAAGGGGTTTTCCTTATAAAGTGTAAACCAAAAGACCATAGTAAATCCTTCACATATGTGAATGACATACAAGTATTAGTCTTGTAATTAACCTTCCATGAGGTCATTTGTGAAGTATAGTCCCATTACCAAACAATAACGACATTTGACCAGTTTGTTGCAGACGACTCTGGAAAACATTGTGGGAAAAGGAGAAATTGCTCTTATCGAGCAATTTCTCCTTTTCCCCTAATGTTTTCTTCCCTTTCAGAAGATTATTGTTCAATTTCATCACATTTTGAGATGTCGTCTGCAAACTTTCAATTTGGGACAGTCAAAGATTTGTTGGTTGGTAAAGGGTTAAGTCCACGAGTTCCTGCAACAGTTGACCTTGACCCCAGTGGTTGACCTTCATATTTTAGCCCTCGGTCATGACCCCTGAGCCTTCCCGCTGGACGGAAACATCAGCTGCTTGAACCTGCAACTGTTCCTGCATTGCAGAGCCAGATTGTCGTGATTGAGTTCCACGCTGAGTTTCTCCCTCGAGTGACTGCCCGCTGTTACTATGGGACCTTGACCTGTGGGACATTCTGCATGGAAAACACAATCACGTATATAATGCATTAAAATGATTGTTTGTTCAAGAGAACAATTTAGACAATTATCAGTATCTTAAGAATGAAATCTTGTTACATTACACTACAATGCCTATTTCAATTTGAAAGAAAAGAAGGACCTTTTTTTACAATTCAAATAATACATTTGAGACAAATGGTGAAATAATCTAAATGCAATTTCTGCCATAAATTTTGTTTAAATTCTCCACTGTATGTTTAATAAGACAAACATACCAAGCGTTCAATGCAAGGCAATAGTAATTCCTCACAAATGTGAGACTTGCAGTCCTGTATTGATTCTTCAAAACACGTATTAAGTTTCAAGATCTCATTATTGCAAAGACAGAAATAAGTTGCATTAGTTGTAATAGAAAATTGTATTTCAGTAATGTTTCCTGCCAAAATCTTTTTTTAGGCAAAATAAAAATAAATGAAATCAAATAAAACTTATATTTGGGCCAAGCAGACATTTTCTCATGTCAGCAAATCTAATGGTTCTCATTATACTAATTTGGAAACACATGCACCAAAATAAGTTTGAACTTACAAATTCCATCACACAATATCCTTTGTAATCACTATATATGTACTATGGTATAGGAGAAATAACCCTTTATACACATGTGGTTGCTACACAATATCATAGAGAGAATATTTCTTTTTCACGCATTTTTTTCTCCATCTGTTGTTGCTTTGAATTTGGACCAGTCACAAATTACCATATGAGAGAAACGGGTTAAAGGTTCACAATCTCACCTGGAGGTTCTGTCTGTTAGAGGCGCCTCATCAAGGTTCAGATTCGACGTGGAGGATCGTAGATTTGACGCACTGGCCGAGTCCCCTTCTATACTGATCACCGTGAATGGACGTCCGTTATGTGGGTCATCCATGTCATCTTGTTGCATAGCAACCAAATTTGATCCCTCCCTGTAAAAATCAAGTTGAGGGTTCTGTGCAGGACTACAGCGATAAAGGATTTACTATAGTCTTGCACTTAAAATTCGGAATGATTTTTTATGTTCAATTTGCTCTTGACTTTGCATTCACAAGTTACCGTGAGTTTCAGTGCAAGGCTAAAGCAAGTTCTTCACAACAAGAAGAAAATACTGGTACTTTATTCTTGCATTGAACCTATTGTGGAACCTCCAATTCTTACTAGAGAGCTATTAAGCATCAAATGCAAAATATTATCCATGAAGAAAATTCTCGAAAAAATAAATGCAGGTTACTTGTTAAGTGAACATATCCTCATGTTGATTAATATTAAACATATCCAATGCCTTTTTACCTTAAAAATATTTTTTTGAAATGACATCCATTTTCTGCTTTAGAAAATAAATTATAGTCTTCAAATCCTAGGTTTCAAAAAGTAAAAAGTGTAAAGAGATTACCACACTCCTTTGGTCATGGGAATTAAAGTGTAAAGAGATTGCCACACTCCTTTGGTTATGGGAATTAAAGTGTAAAGAGATTGCCACTCCTTTGGTCATGGGAATTAAAGTGTAAAGAGATTGCCACACTCCTTTGGTCATGGGAATCAAAGTGTAAAGAGATTGCCACACTCCTTTGGTCATGGGAATTAAAGTGTAAAGAGATTGCCACACTCCTTTGGTCATGGGAATTTTCTTTAACAAGCACATACATGTGACTATAACAAGAAAAGGAAATGGGAAATAGATAAAAAGTCATTTATTTAACTTCTAATTACTACTCTTTGTCAAATTCATGTTTATTCGAAGAACACATAATGACATAACCTCAGTTGCAAGAAGGCTAACTCAACCTTCTTCCAAAACATAGATCTGCTGTAATGGGTTGTTTGATAACTCACATGTACTTTTTTCCACTGCACCAATAATTCTTTCTTTACAGTGTGATGCCTAGACCCCAAGCAACGTCATGGAGGACATGCATGGTTACTGTTTATATGAAATTTATCACCATGTCAACAATATTTCTGATATGTTATGCCTTTCTGGATTCACCAGTACTAGGCTAGGGCTCTGAAGTGTCTTGCTAAAGTACACTCTCAGAAACCCAGACTTGCCATTGGGGCTCAAACCTTGGACACACAAATTCTTAGACCAACATCTTAACCACTGGGCCAAGGAGATGCCAGTAAAGACATCACAACTGATCAGTTTACGACAGTGTTTTTACCGATCTGATTTGACTGCGTTTTTTGAGAGGTCCCTTTTCTTCATTTGTTAACTCTTTACCACCTGCAGACACCTTTTCTTTCAATGAAGCAGATGACTTTAGAAAAGCTTTGTAAACATGTGAAAAACCTTTCAGTTCTACTGTTGTGATATTTGATGGATTGAAAATGCATTGTGGCAAAAGGAGAAATTGCTTGCCACAATGCTTTTTGAAAGTCGTCTGCTGCAGGAAACAAAAATGTGGTAATAGGTGGTAACGTGTTAAAGTGCTTAGTTTTAACCTATTCACTCTACATCGATTTTGAAACAAGTTTTTACAATTTAGATTAATCACTGTCAATTCTGCTTCCCGGACATATAACCAGTACTTGTCCTGAATGTGGATTAATGAAAGGTCGCAGAACCAAATGCTCACAGGATTCAAACCCACGACCTTGTATCTGGAGGCCAACACTCCACCACTGGACCACTGTCCTCTACATCCGTTAACCATTTACCATGCGCCAAATTTTCAAGTGCCACAAATTGAAAGAGTTTGCAGTCGACATTTCAAAATGTGGTGAAATTGTAAAACAATCTTATGATAGGGCAGAAAACATTGTTGGAAAAGGAGAAATTGCTCCTTTTCCCACAATGTTTTTCAGAGTAGTCTGCAACAAAGCGGTCAAATGTCATTATTGTTTGGTAATGTGTTATGATGTAGTTACTCACGGAATGGGAGGCAGACCAATCTTCTTATAGTGTCTCCACCCCTCCATGAAGGCAGGCGAGAGTTTACTTCTCTTGGTGTAGTGGAGCAGAACCTTCATGAGACCTTGGTTTGTGCGGCATCTGTTAAACAAACATTGACAGGTCAACATAGATCCTTAGAATGAATTTATACATTACAGTTTAACCAATGGAAAGGTTTCCCATTTTCATATAAGCACTGGTTTAAAAATATGGGTGTCAGTTTGTTGATTGGTCAAATGTGATGAGGAGAATTAGCAACATCTGGAAGATTTTACAACAAAATATTTTGTTTCTTTGATTATATCACTGTCAATTAAAATGTTCATGCTCTTAGGATAGTTTTTATTTTACCTTAAACATACTTTTCACTGGTAGAGCTGACAAAAAAACTTCCTGGAATCACAAGATAAACATTCTGGCTCTATACTATTATGCTGTGTCTCATCCACATACAGTAATCAATAGAGGATGCTTTGGAGGCAACTTTTTGACCTAGGGAAATATTTGTAGGTTTATATGGGATTAAACGTTGTGTCAAAAAATGTTCAGTTTTGTTTGTCTTTCTTTCATTCACCAGTATTAGAATAGGGCTCTGAAGTGCCTTGCCAAAGTTCACTCCCATGAATCCAGTCTATGGAAATATATACAAGATGTTGAATCAAAGATCCAGATATGAAGTGTATAACCTATGCTCGTTCTTCTATTTCTTTAAAATGTCCTGTATCATGGAGACTCATAAAAATCGTCTAGTTGAGATCATTCTTTTGACTACCAAGAAAATACACTATGTGATTAAGGTTTTGAAATATTGAACACACAAGAGTCTGATTATTGCCAAAAAATCTGTCAAGACGATTAAAAAAAGTAGTTATAAAACTTATCATATATTTGGAAGGATTACATGATTACCTGTTGATTAATTATTGAGACAAATTTAATGAGTACCCACAAAATAGCTTGTATCCTATCAGGGGTTCTATACAAGACAAAAGTAACTCCTTCACATCGAAACTTTAAAGCTGCTTGTTCAGAGACATACGAAAATTTCGAAGTCAAAACTTAATTTCATCAGAACTGAACAACAGCTTTACTATTTTATGATACACACTGGCAAATAGCCATAGGGAGCAAAACAAATTTTTAGAGTCTGTATAGATTGACTTTATATATATCTAAATCCAAAAGCATCGCAACAGTTTTGAGATCTACCACATATAGAATATACATGTTTAGATACATTGATGCTTTCTTAATTAATCATGCTTTCAATAGAAACATCAATACATATTGCAAATTTATTGCCTTAAGGATTTTTAATTTTGCCTTTCAAATCTTTTCATGTGATCAACCAATTTTGATAGGATTTGAGATAATGCATGTGTTATACCTATTCAGTAGTTGTCTCTCAGCCACATGGTTGTAGGACAGGTAACCCAGGGCGATGGCAGAACACCCACGGACCTGCTCCACCGGGGATTCGAGTAACTTGGTGAGGTATTCCATCGCATTTATTGACACTATTGCAGACGGCACACCTAAAAAGATTACAGGGATTTTGGTCATCATATTGATCTTATCATTTGTGCGGGAGGGTTTGTTACTCCTTCTGCAGACAGTCTTTGAAGAAATTCTGTGTTTAATGTTATTCAGGTTGAATCACTAATGACGTTTTGTCTGAATAATTTTTCATATTGTCTATAGTTCATGGTTGGTACTTGAAAAAAAAAAAGAGTGCTTAATTTTCTATTCGCACAGATAACAAAGTAATTATAATCATATCTTAATCATATTATTTAAATCCTATATTCTGAGATTTGCCAATTAATGGTGAAATATGTTTTATATAGTTTATTGCAGTAACATACAAAACATAGCCCAAAATTAGGACTTTTTATCTAAGTTCCCTACATATCTATCCTTTTAAAATAATTCTTTCATAAATGATAAAAAAGTAAAAAAAGATATGTCCAATTATTGGAGATACACATTCTTTCAGGATAACTTATTAGTCAAGATAAAATTGTAATAGATTGTATTGTATTAACTATGTTTTATGTTTGTAACATAACTGAATAAAAAAACAAGCCTGCAGGAAATCCTATATTTAACCACAATAATGATCCTTACCAGCTCGTGTATGAGCAAGGCGAGCTATACAATCTGAGGCAAGAGAGAGAATCTGGTCCGACTGGGAATCTTGGAGCAGGTCTACAAGAAGCTTTATTCCCGTAGCCGATGACAACGCCTGTTCCTCATCCGGAATGATTCGCGACAAAACAACAACCTGAAATATCAGAGAAGTCTTTATTTGAGTTTAATGGAATTTTTCATGTGATTTTCATCTGCATTACTTTTCTATTTCAAGTTTTACTATGATAGCTTAGAATCTTATGTGTTACACTTAAAAACTAAGTATCCCAAGTTTTAAACCCAATCCTAGTCATCATTGTTATTAACATAAGATGAAGTCATACACATGGAAGAGAATTTTTGTTGTAATGGTATGCGAAAAGCATGAAACAGTTTAAATATATAAATGTGTAATAGGACCCATGGTGGTGTAATGGTTAGTGTTGGCGACTAAAGACTGCCAGCCTGGGTTTTATCCACGCTCGCAATAGTGTCCTTGGGTAAGACACATTTCCTAGCCTAGAATTGGTTGGTCAGCCAGGGAACATGTACTATAATGCTCAAGAGTGAGTGATGTATGTCAAAAACTAGAAAAAGCCAGGGGGTCTAAATAAGGGACAATAAAAGTTATTTACAAACAGTATATCCAACAGTAAATCCTTCTTTGTGTGTTCTCATTAGAATTGTCTCATTGAGAAAATTCTAACGAGTTCCAACAATATAAGGTTTAAAGAAACAATTAGAAATTTAATACAACATAGACATAGACATGTTTATTCAAGTACAGAGGCCATATGCCCATAGTACAACATACAGTAACAAAATATACATACAAAAGAGTGACAATCTACAGACAAATACCTTACAATAGTTCTTCAATTAGATTTCGTCTTAGTTCAAAGGCTTTTACAAGATATGTTGATACTTTGAATATAGTTGATTTATTATTACATTCCAAAATAGAATAGAAGGTTTACTGATTTACATTTCTAAGCCATAACTTTTCAAAATATATATTTCGCAACAGTTGGTACATTTTGCATTCTGAAACGAAATGATATTCGTCCTAAATAATGATAAAGTTTAGTTGTTTACAAAGTTAACAAAATCTCTGCTCTCTTTCTATCTTTTATTATCTACCCTTTTCAACCATTTGCTAATGTCTTAAAATTAGCTAATGTCTTTTTTTGTATAGGACAGGTCGGTATTGAGGTATAATTCTGGAGTTAACATAGATTTAAAATATCTATAGTGCAATGCTTTTGGTGACTCATCTAGACCAGCAAACCATTTTTGTGTATAACAATCCTTAATTCTCTGAGTATTTCCCACATCATGTACTTTCCAAACGTGTCCAAAGCCATAACAAAATAAAAGATTCTTTACATAATTATGTAGCCCATGTAGTTTTACCAGTTTCATCCATGCGAAATAACATGAAATAGCACTGTTTAGGATATCTGTTGTTATTCATTCTTACTACATGCAACCAGTATTTGACAAAGTTCGACATATATGTTATACATAGTGGTAACCTTCCACATTCACCTAGAGCTAGAAAATCACATGTGTTACAAGATAATAAGCATAGTTTTTTAAAGAAATTTATATGAACTTTATTAGACAAAATGGCAAATATTGTAGAGCTTTAAAGATATAAAATTTCAATTTCAAAATTTCCTCACATCTGTTTATAAGCAGCTTTAAGAAATCATTGCAAAGAAAAGGAGAAAATGCTAAAATCTTCTATTTCAGATTTCAGTCAGTAAACATAACTAACCTGAAAAGCTGCGTTGCATCTGTAGAATTCGTCTGAGGACTGCAAGAACGGGACAAAACAATTAAATCTCACGCCTCCTTGTTCTGCAATTTCCTTCTGCTGGTTTATGTTATTGTACGCAAACGCAGCCAATGCGGAGCCTGCGAGCAGTCTGACAACGTCGTCTTCAGCATACATCATCTTCAATATACGGACGTAGCTGAAGTCGATGGTTCCATTTATCTCTTCGAGAATCTCGGCATTTCCTGTAATGAGAATTTTTGGTATTGTATGATATTTAAACTTTCTGCAAAAGGAAACATGGTGGTGGTCGAAATTGAAAGAGTGACAACTAAAATTGAAATTGGAAGAACGATTTATTAATTGATTGATAAAGTTAAAGGAATTCTATAAAAGTGAAATGCAAATGAATATTTGAACTTAAGGGTTCTGTGTAACACTACAGTAAGTGCTACATGTTTGTGAAAGACTTACAATAGTCTTTCATAGAACCCTTGAACTATGAAACACTGTTTCCCCCATAGAGACCATTGAATGCAATTTTAACAAATCATAGCACTACAACATTTTACGCATTGAATGCAAGACTATATATACAGTAAGTACTTCATGTCATGTGCTGGACCCTCAATATAGTGATCAATGAGTTGTTGCTAGTAAATAGCTGCAAAGATTAGGTAAAAGTTTTAACAAGTTTGTGAAATATTGCATAAAAGTCCAGATTTCTAACCAAACATAGCCTCTACCAATAAGATGAGTGAAGGTTGATATATAGTAAGGGAATCATTTTTGACATCTTTTAGCTGGTTTGAATTATTTACAAGAGAAAACATGAAAATCTGTGATCACACTGATGGAAAATATTAATGAAAACACAAACAACTTAATACATTGTAACTGATGAATTAATAATTGATTTCATTGTATGGTAAAAAGAATTTATCCAACATGGAAAAAACTTGAACTCCCAAAATGTTTTATTGTCTAATCCTGCATTATAAAAAGTGTTAAAAACTGTCTATAGTTATGTATGAAAAGGTTAAGGAAAGCATTCAAGAACACCCCCCTCCCAGAATGAGGACTTCAGTATTGAAATGGTGATAATCTCTTTTGAAACAAACCACTTCAATGAATAAACAACCAAATTCTCTCTTTTCAGATCTTGTACCCCTTGATGGAACTGCGTCACTGATATACCGCGGTATCGGCGAAGTCATTCCAACATCTAGAGTAGAGGATAAAAAATTATTTCCAACAAATTATAGATGCATATTTGTTGCTAAAAACTATCTCTTCTATCGTCTCAACTTTTCATAAAATTTTATGTTTCCCAGATTTCAAAACAAAATTGCCAATTTTTCAGAAGTTGCATTATACGTCTGCTATTCCTTTGAATTTGGAAGGGTTTAAACCCCTCCAGATGCAGGAATGGAAAAAGTGATTGACGATCAAGTTTCTGTGTTCAAGAGGGATTAACAGAATATTACCTGTGGGCCAACACTTAGCCCATTACACCATAATACATGTACAGTCAAACTTGTGTTTAGAGTTCAGTCTATGGAACTGAGAAAAATGACTGCTTAACACAAATTGATGTACACTATAAATCCAACAATGGGACTTTCTGTAGTGGTTGTTTAAGGCAGATTGGCTGCTTGAAAGGATGGTTGCTTAATACAAGTTGGACTGTAGATCACTTTAACATAACTGCTGCAGATGCCTTTAGAAACCATGATGAACAGAATTAAAAATAGCGCAAAATGCGCAAATTTACCTCTTGTGACATTGGTTTCTATCTAAAATCTTAAGAAAAGTATTTTACTTTGTTCATGCTATTCTATGATGTCTGCTGTTCCTTTCAATTTGAAGTATTTACAAAATCCCTTTTGGAGGGTTTGGTTGAATTTTGCTCCTTAATCTGATGCCTTAAATCACAATCAGTAGACATCAAATCAATTTATTGATTTATAACGAAATAAATCCCTCAAATAAACTTTTTAATAAGAGTTAAATGGACTATTAAATGTGTCACTGTGATAATCATCATGAATATATTAACCCTGATACTGCTGGAACCAACTTCATGCTTTTGCAAACAGGTTAGATAATTAGTAAATTGGCGGCTGGCCTGTGATATAACCTGTTTGCGTATCTTACCTCAACAAAGTCAAGCAGATATTTTAGGTTTTGGAAAGCAGATGACACAAAAATCTATTTTTTTTAGAAAATTACCCAGCACTATAAGGGTTAAGGAACTCGGAATAAAGAGAAGGTTAAAGTTCACCTCACAGATAACAGATAATCCTCCCATACTCCAGGTTAATCCATTTACCTGTATGGGCTTTTGTTAACTGACCAAGTTGAAGATAGAAGTGGATAGCAAATATCAAAATATGAACAAATATTGCTTTCCTTAAGATATTTGTTAGAAGCAATTTTGACAGAAGAAAGTGGATGTGATGAGCACAAATAAGTTTCTTAAGGACATTGGGTAGAAAAAATTCTGACAAAAAAAAAGAAAAAATTGCATGTGATGAGATGTATTATTATGTATTCATCACTTTTCTTAGGAATTAAAGAGCCTATTTCACAGAATGTGTTGTATGAATAACACATGTTTTGGATGCATATACTGTGAAATATTTTTTTTACCTCCAACAAACACTTAGAGCAGCTTGTTGACAGGTCGATTCTCTGTCCATGTCATATTGTTTGAAATTCATAGATGTTTTAGTTTGAAGAGAAGGACAAAAGGTTTATTTGACATTTCTACCCATACCCATGTAACCGGATGGCACTTCTGTTAAAAGGGAGATAATTGGAAATCAATAGCTCTTCAAGTGAACACAATTGGAAATCAATAGAACAAATAAAATCATGCTGATTGTGTCAAGATGAAAATGATTTAGTTTGTTTCAACCCTTTGACAGCCAACCAGAGGAAATTTTCTTTACTTGGCTGCATTCACCCTCTCAAATATTTATAGGAAAAGGAAAGTTTGCTCATGTAAAAAACCTATTTTTACGCTACTTGAAAAAAATATCGAGGCATGCCAGTCATAGCCGAGAAAGAAGAAAAACAGCTCAAACTACCACTTGTTAGATTGCCAATATTTGTTAACTGTGATGGGTTTATAAAAGGTAAATGAAGATGGGAACTGGTATTTTTTGTTAACGTTTTTAGATATACTAAATACATAGGGCAGTCATGGGTGATAAACAAAAGGCAACTCTTCAAGTGAGTTTAAGATTTGATTATGCATGGACAAAAAGCCCAAACGGAATCACCAAAAATTAAATGTAGTGTTCGGTATGCAATTTTCTAAGTCACATTATAAGCTACAAGAATCATAAAATAAATATTGCATCTATAAACTCACACTTAAACTTAACAATGAGGTTACAATGTCTTTAAAAGACAGGCGCTTGTTGCATAGCCGGTGAAATTCATTTTGAATAAAAATATCCTTATATGAGCAACTATTCCTTTTCCAAACAAGAATTTCTATTCTTTACAAGAAATATCTCCAGCATATTTTTTTTCTTCTTTCAATTGATATCCATAACCACCATGGCATAGAGGTGACATGCATACGATCTTTTTTTCTTGTTATTCTAAAATAATAAGTCGAAATAATGAAAAATGAAGTTGTTATTTCGAGTTACTAAGTCGAAATAACGAGATAACTAAGTTGTTTTTTCGACTTACTAACTTGAAATAACGAGATAACTAAGTCGTTATTTCGAGTAAGTAAGTCGAAATAACGAGATAGTTAAGTCTCATATACATAATAATACATCTCATCACATGCATTTGGTCAACTAACTCGTAATAACGACTTTACTATCTTGTTATTTCAAGTAAGTAAGCCGAAATAACGAATTTATTATCTTGTTATTTCAAGTTAGTAAGTCGAAATAACGACTTAACTATCTCATTATTTCGACTTACTAACTCAAAATAATGACTTAGTTATCTCGTAATTTCGAGTTAATAAGTCGAAATTATGACTTAGTTATCTCGTTATTTCAACTTACTAACTCGAAATAACAACTTCATTTTTTCGTTATTTTGACTTTTTTTTTTTAACATCGAAATAAAAACCCCATACTTGTCACCTCTATGCCACCGTACATAACATCTTGCCATTTGAGATTAAAAAGTTTTGTTTAAGTTAGTCAGTCAATTTCATGTATGACAAATACAGTAACTATCAACTTGAGAAGGAATTATAATCAATTTGCAATCTCAAACCACCTCACTCGAGCTCACACTAGGTGTGTTTAAGACTGTTTTATACTCAATTATGTTAAAAAAAAAAATGGGTGATTACAAGCTACGTTTTCTTCTTTTCTTTCCATAATGGTTCTTAAAGTCTTCAAACAAAACTGCTTCAACATTATGACACAATGTACCGTAATACAAGCCTGTTGGAAATGAACAAATACTCAATTCACCAGGTAACAATTTGTTATATGTTATTAAAGTTTTTCACACAGGGAAAATCATGTAAATGACCATCAGGAATGTAATAAAAATATTTCACCATAGTAGAGAATTACAAATGTAAAGTAAAGTAATGCATCTATGAAAGTGTTATATAAATATTTGTAGGAACAAAAAGCTTATATAAAGTCTTGTGTAAATAATTCTCATACAAAATGACAAAACCTTATCAGATTTTGGAGGAAATTTAAACCAATTCAAAATGTTCCACTAAACTTTAGTCCCAAATCACAGTCTTATTGTAAAACTGGTGTAAGTCCTTTTCTATGATAGACATACAGTACATATTCTTCAATGGTTTCATTTTTCTCTGAGACTAGCACCTTTAACCCTTTACCAAACGCCAAATTTTCGAATGACCCAAATTGAAAGAGTTTGGAGACGACATTTCAAAACGTGATGAAATTGGATAATAATCTTCATTACGAGCAATTTCTACCTGTCGCATAATGTTTCCCAGAGTTGTAAAATGATTTATGTCATTGTTTTATACGTAAAATAGATGTTTGGTGTCTTGAATCGGAAATTTTATCTGGAACGGCTTAAGAAAAACCTCCAGTGAGCAAAACCAAGAACCAGGAATCGGATAATGATCAGATGTCGAGGCCCCAATAACTTTGCCAATTCAAAGATCCCGCCCATTTATTTGCTATTTTCTTGTTACCATAATGGATAACAAAAAACAAAGAAAGATTTAAGTAATTGTCAAAAAAGACAATATAACAGAAAACCAATATAAAGCAACAGAAAACCAATATAAAGCAACAGTAAACCAATATAAAATGATGTATGAACGTCATATACCATGGCATTACATATTGTATCATGATTTATCACATGACTGCATGTTATAAAGTAGTACTGGGGCCTGTCTCACAAAGGGTTGTACAATGAATGAATGAATGAATGAATGAATGAATGAATGAATGAATGAATGAATGAATGAATGAATGAATGAATGAACGAGTGTACGAATGTAAATAAATGAATGAATGAATAAATAAATAAATAAATAAATGAATGAGTGAGTGAGTGAATGAACAAGTGTATGAATGAATAAATAAATGAATGAATGAATAAATGAATGAATGAAGAAATAAATGGGGGTTTAAGGTGCATCGAAAGCTAAGGTCAGTCCATGCAGGGCTATACAATAAATTTCATTTTAACTGTAAATATCAAATTAAGAGGAAAAGATAACATCAGAAAAGATTTAACTTTGACTGAATAGAACTCATTGAAACCTTACTATGAAATCTTGATCCTACCTTTAATCACATGTCTGTTTCTCATTCACAAAAACAAAGTCACCTTTAAGATCCAAGGGTTATGACAATTTTGTAAACATAAACATAATTTTACAAAGCTTTGTTTTGACCAAACAGCTATTGAACTGAAAATTTGATTTTGACAGCGACAAAACAGAGAATTTGATGAAAATGGCTGTCAACCACAAACATGTCAACAAGTGAAATGTTGGGTAAACACAGAGGTGGCAATTGTCATGTTGCCCAGCTTCTCGAAAAGTCCTAACCCTCATAGTGCTGGAACCGACTTCATACCTATGCAAACAGGTTGGATCCAGGCCAGCTGCCAAGTAAATTGGCGGCTGGCCTGTGATCTAAACTGGTTGCTACCCTCAGTATGTTTCCTCATCAAAATTAAGCAGATATTTAAGGTTTTGGAAAGCAGATGACACAAATATCTATTTTTTTAAAACTTATCCAGCATCTGAAGGTTAACAAACAAGAGAATTCTTACTGAATTTATGATGTAACCATTGTACACACAAAAAATAACTTGGCATTCATGGAGAAGTTAATTAGTCAGATTTCCCTACACCTTGAACAGAAGGGTTTGTTACCACAGATTCAGCTCATGTTGAAATCAACACCTTTATTCGACATATTGGATGGACTAGTTAATAGCAAGATTAACATATTATGAAAAAATTTAACAAAGGAAAAGTTTCTTCATAACCCTTTTTTTCTTTACATAACACATTGAGGCAGACGCTTTTCAAAATACCGGGTTTTTTTTAGAGACAAAAAATATCCCAGGAGCGACATATTTGATGGAAAAACAATGAATATTGCAGCAAACTCATAATTCTTGTGAGAATTAAATCATTGCATAATCATAGTTTCAAATATTGTCTGCAGCAGCTAAATATCAAGGTATTCCAAATGATTTATGAAGGCGAACAAAATGGAGAATGTGCTATAAGCACTCAATTCTTTCCTTTATAAGTGGAACAATTTTTTGCATGCTACTCAAGTCCATACCAAATGGCATTTTTAACTTATTCCTAGTTAATAAGTTTTCTCCTGGAAAGTTAGCAGTTTCCAGAAGCAAAGGATAATATGATATTCCCTTAACCTTGTACCAAACACTTAATTTTCAAATGCCCAAATTGAAAGAGTTTGCAGACAATATTTCAAAATGTGATAAAATTGAAAAATAATCTTCTAATAGGGCAGAAAACAATGTGGGAAAAGGAGAAATAGCTTGCTAAGAGCAATTTCTCCTTTTCCAACAAATGTTTTCCACAGTCGCCTGCAAAAACCTGGTCAAATGTCATTATTGTTTGGTAATGGGTTAAAACAAGGCACCCTGTTCAGAGCCCTGTCATACAAAGGTTTGTATGATCGATTGCTTCATAAACGTTAATATAAATAGGAAAATACCATATCTGCTGCCAAGTGCTTTAGAAACAAATGTGACAAATGGATGTTTTTTCTTATGAGCAATTAATCATGTTGTCACAATAGCTTTACCCAATATCATAAAGAAATTTACCTACTAATATTAAAATAATCAGATTGTCACTTTTTGTTGCTTTGAATTTGGTCCTGTCACAAATTCCAATATGGGGGAATTGGTTTAACTTAAGAATATTTTAAGTTGGGCCCAAGCCATTCTACCCGACACCACAAAAACCCTGGGACATTGAATTATTGAATTGTCATCATAGTAATTAAAACTGCTCAATTATTCTATATTGGGCTTAAACCTTTACCAAAAAAAGCCTTGTTTTTCAAAGGCCTGGGACCCGTCTTAAAGATTTGTAACTTTATATCTATGTTTAGAAAATTGATGTAACCATTAAATCTCATTTCAAAGTTCATTTGTTTTGTGAATGAAAGATTAAAGATGTGTTTAAAAGTATGATAAATATTTCATAGGTAGGACCCATGTCCTGTTAATGTCTAAGTTAATTATGCTTTTCTTATATACTCTTTTCTTCTTTATAGTTATGAGAAAATCTAACACACCTTTATGAGACAGGTTTTAGGACTCATAACAGTTAATGATGAAATGTGGTATTGCTATTGAATACTTTCACATTTGTCAACTTTCAAACAGGGCTTTTCGAGAAGGTTTATATGTGAGAAAAATAAAAAAAAATCTGCAGTGTATTTCTTCATCTCAGAGTTCCAGAACTTAATGCGCTTTGTGTGAACAACTTTTTATCTATAGACCAAAGGAGGAATTTCTAACTGGTACAATATCTCCTCCCACCCTCCTTTTTTAATTTACTTACTCTCAGACATGAAATTGAAACTAACAATGAACTTGTAAATTTCTTTCAGTTTTGAACAACAACTATTCAGCCATTTTAAAAGGACTACCGGAATCTCATAGATTAAGAATTTTATCTTTTTAAAATGAAATGTCTTATAAGGATAAAATGACATTGCAGATCTTTAAAACCATATAAAACTACATTTTTGATAAAGCTATCACTGCCTTTAAGAATTATGTGATGGGAATATAGCACATTTATGTTGATAAACATATCACTGCCTTTAAGAATTATGTGATGGGAATATAGCACATTTATGTTGATAAACATATCACTGCCTTTAAGAATTATGTGATGGGAATATAGCACATTTATGTTGATAAACCTATCACTGCCTTTAAGAATTATGTGATGGGAATATAGCACATTTATGTTACACATAGCACTGCCTTTAAGAATTATGTGATAAACATATCACTGCCTTTAAGAATTATGTGATGGGAATATAGCACATTTATGTTATACATATAGTAAACCGTATTAAAACTGTTTATTTTCTGAGCAACAATCTTTATTTGAATTATCCAAAGGTAAGCTGCAGTATGTTAGATACCATCAATATGTGGGTCTCACAAACGTTTGACTCATGTCTCAGTCATGTGGAATCATCGAAACAGGTGAGAGTTTGTCATTCAAGTACTGTAGGCATGGAAGTTTCTTTCTCTTTTGAAAATGAAAACACAGATGTTCAGCAACTTTAGAATGAAGAAAATAAAATGCATATCTAAGCTGTTTAGTTTAAACTTATTTATGTTACATTGATTGAGTTGTAGCTTGAAGCTGATCAAATTCAATCTCGATGACTGCTTCCTGGATACTAAACAAGTACTTGCTCGGATTTGTGGGCTTACTGGGATCAAACCCTGTCAAAGCCATTTGAATACAATATTCTTAAACCTATTTGATACACCCAAAATTGAGGGTACTCAATGAAATTGTATAGATGAGACAATTTCATTGAGTACCCACAATATAGGGTTTAGAGAAATTAAGAAGTAAGCCAAGGGAAAACTATTTTTATCCAGACCTGTGCATGGTGAGTAATAAAAGTAAAAAAAAAAGTTTTATTCTGCAGACAAAGAAATGTGCACTGTCAATAAAAGATCAATAATACAGAACAATACAAGTTAATGAAGTGGTAACTAACTTGGCAATGTAGATTTACCCTTACCTTGGTATAAACATTGTGGTTTTTATCTTTTTAATCATTTAAAGTAACTTTAGCTGTTTGAGTCGTGTGACGCACCAAAATTGAAAGCAATAGAAGAACAAATAGAATATGAGTATGAAAAAATCAACCATTGCGATTAAGGAAAAAATTGCTTGTCAAGAGCATTCCTTTTTTTTGTCTCAATGTTTCCTTGAGTTGAAAAAAAAAATCAAAAATGAAGGAAAGGTTATTCTTTAAAAGTGCTTGTTCACCTTTGAGACAATTTGCAAGTCAAAGGTTGTTGAAAGAATACCGTTTTTGTATTGCAGTTTAATATTTAATGAAAAAAAGCCACTGAATGCAAAATTGATTCAGAATGTGTCAATATTTAAGTATGAAAATTAGGTATGTGATGAATTTTAAAACCATCCCAATGTCTTTGGATCAGAATACATATTTATTCATTAAATATAAGCTCTAAATATGTGAATACTTTGCATCCCATGCCTAGTCTCCAATGCATCACATACATCAGTACAGCTATTGTACAGTTATAACCCTTTCCCAAACAATAACGACATTTGACGACTTTGTTGCAGACAACTTTAGAAAACATTGTAGGAAAAGGATAAATTGCCTGTAACGAGCAATTTTTCCTTTTCCCACAATGTTTTCTGCCCTATCAGAAGATTATTTTCCGATTTCATCACATTTTGAAATGTCGTCTGGAAACTCTTTCAATTTAGGACAGTCAAAAATTTGTTGTTTGGGAAAGGGTTAAAGACATAAAATTTTAATGTCAAAGTTTCCTCACATCATTCTGTGAACAAGCTGCTTCAAATACTTTGAGCATTACCATGTGCTTAATGACAAGTGTTGTTGTTTGTTAATGAAAAGTCTTAACAACAAAAGGATTTCCTTTAAGTTGCAAATTTTCAAATTCAATAGTTCATAAAGTACTATGAGCATTTTTAGTTATATTTATAACTCTTTACTACATTCCATCATTTACCCTTTACTCCATATAATCTCACTAGAATGCATCTTTTCTTTATGAGGATTTTACATCACATTAACAATTTTTTTCAGTTATGGTGCAATGCCTTACACTTAATGATGAAGGAAGACCCCATACTCAACTGCCCTCAAAGGCTGGTTAATCACAGTAGAGCCATCGGCACTTGGTTAGTCAGTCATGAAACTACCTCTCAACAAAGCTTTGCACCTGTTAGCACAGTTAAAGTTATTTTAAAAAGTTCTAATCCCAATCTGTGATATAGTCCTTTTGAGATGACAGAAGGTATGAGAAATGTTGTTTTCTCTGATTGAAGGGATAGAAACCACTGTAATAAAGGGAGAAATTGTTCATAATTTTCAATCAATCATCCATCTTTGGCTTAATATCTCTAAACCAATTACCTCATATCAAGGGTTCAGTGCAAGACTATAGTAAGTGCTTCATAAACATGAAGCACTTACTATAGTATTGCACTGAACCAACGATATAAGCTTTAAAAGAATTAATGGCACAGTGGATGACTGCATTGAAAAAGGTAGATTTTTTTATGCTATAAAGTAGAAACCATTATGGACAATGGATCAATAGCTCACTAGGAGCTATTTATGCTTTTGTCAATATAGGTTTTAAAGTCTTCTGTTGCTGATGTATAAAAATGAGGTTTTATAAAATAAATGAATGAAGGAAGGAGTGGTGTTTTAAGGAGCATCAACAGCTATGGTCATTCTGCATGCATAGAATTATAGAGAAAGGATTTGAAGGAAGATTATGTACGTTCATTTGGGGTTAAGTGAGGATATGGCATTTAAACCAAAACAATAATTCTCTCCTTTTCTAACAATAATTTCTCAAATTGTAGAGAAAAAAGTGGAATCAAGAAACTGGCTGGTTACAGGGCTTTTTTACGTTATATAACAGACTCCCATAAAAGGCACCTTCCCAATTGGAAATTTCTTTAAAATCACACAGTTTTCCCAAAAAATCAAAGTAATTCCAGCTTTTAGGCTTCCCAATTCAGCAATTTTAGCAATAAAATTTCCCAAATTACACAGGTTTGGGCCTCTTCCAAATTGAAGGAAAATAAGCCCTGGGTTACTGGTTAAAACAGTCTTTCAAGTATTGCAATAGTTCTTCATGAGATTAAAAGGACAATCTCATAGACTGAGATTTTAATCATTTCAAAATAAAATGTCTTCTATGATGAAAATTCACCACATATCTATAAAGTTTCAAAATTATTGATACACTTCTCACCTCATTTCATACCCGTGTGGTAAAGATATATAGCATACATGTATTTGTTTTGAAGATTTATTAAACCATTCCAACAGTTTATTTTGTAAACAGTGATCTTTTATTACCACCCTGCGAACTAATTGAAATTGATCAGAGTGTCTTGGACTCAGACTTTGAAATGAGTTAATACTCTAATCTTGCAAGGTAGGTCTGAGAGTATTCTATTTCTATCTATAACCCAAGTTTTTGTTTTAAAAAAAAAGCACTATAAGCCCTAATGCTCATTCCAAAATTATCAATGAAAAGAAAGCTGTTTAGCATCTTGAAAATGTAGATAGTGAAATTGGTCATTTAAATTGTGTTGAGGTTCATCGCTTTGTTACTCACACAACACATTATATATGAGAGTCACTTTAAAAGACATTTTGTAGAAACTTTAGCAACAGTTTTATCACAAAGGAATTCTAAAGACATCACTGTGGGAAGATATTGGGTACATTTTTTTCTGCAGTTCTTTTTTTTTCTTCTTCTTTTATGCAAGAAAATGAAAAATACAACATACCCATCACATAATCTGTATGTAAACTGTATCTAAATGTTCATGAAATTACATACATACGCTGCTGGTATGTGAAATAATTCAAACACTTGACTTAAAGTATTAAGTTTTTGTAAACTGTTTTGGATTACACTTCAAATCTCCAAACCCTTACTCCCCAATATTGCACTATGGTAGAACTGCCTTTAGATATCTCTTGATAACATTTGGAAATTAACACAATACGAACAACGTACCAAACTAAAGCTATACCAAACCTGTATGCTATGATTGGTATAAATTCTCCTTTACAGATCAGAATGCCGAAGAATTACTGAAAGCGACCTGAAGCAACTATCAACATTTCACAAAAGCCCCAGAAGAATCTTGCTTATTTTCTGGCCAGGATTAATAATATACAATGAGAAGCTTTTGTATCAGTGCAACCTAGAAAATATGGCAACAAGATTTCTTAGGAAACTTTGGAAATGGATTGGTTTGTTATGAGAAGAAAAAACAGCTCAATCATCGGTAGGAGCTTTCTAAATGACTTGTGTCCTGTATTAAGATACAGACTTATGAACTTTTCATGCACAATTCAATAGTGGCCTCTCAAAACAAGATTGACCCATAACTGTTTTAAAGATGCAGCTGTCCTGTAACAAGATAAACTATTAAATTTTCAATATCTATACTTATATACATTTTACATTAAATCAACTTTGTTTCAGTTATGTTGCAATGCCTGACTGGTAATGATGGAGGAAAACACCATGCTTGACTGTCCATAGGGGTTAGTCAAGGCGGTTAGAACCATCGGCATTTTGTCAGTCAGTAGGGAGACTGCCTCTTATGAAAATCCAAATGTCATCATCAGGAATTGAACCCACGCTGAGAGGGGCCATGTGGTTTCAAGTTATGTACTCTAACCACTAGGTCTTGGAGGCCCCAAATAACTTTTCAAGCTCTGTTAAATTGGTTAATTGAAACAGGATTGACTATAAAGTATAGATATCGAAATCTTTTATAAAAACGCAAGGGGAGGGCTGCCACACACTTACTTAAGTAGTTATTTACTTTTACATAAAGTTACGTTCCTGGAATGTTTTTGTGAATTTCAGAGCCTAACGCATTGTTAAAGAGAACATGCAGGTATTTGAATAGACTGCACATTTGATCAGTGGATGACAGTGTTTTTTTCACTGATCGTATGTGATTGTGTCTTTGAGAGGTTTATTTGGTCAGTTTGTTTATTCGTGGCAAAGCTGTAATAAAAGACTTCTCTTTCTACCACAGTTGCCTTCTCCATGTATCACCAACCGGCCAAAACTTGATATGAGTCTTCTTGAAAATTTCTGGAACAAATACAAAAATTTGAAAGCCTAAAGCAATGCTATATAGAACATGCAGATATATAAATAGACAGCACAACCAATCAGTGGACAACAGTGTTCTTCAATGAACACATGTATCTGTCAGAGATTTATATTGTTACCATACATACCTAAGGAGACACAGCCCAAAGTGACAGCAGATTCAACCTGTATCATCTCATCTTTCGAGTGTACCATCAGAGCAATGAGGAACTTAATCCCGCGTGACTGTGATATCGTATTCTGGTTCTTACGATGTGGCACATAGCCGACACCCACACACAAATATCGAAGTGTCCTTATTATGCTCAATACGATGTATTCCTTCTCTGATCGTAACCTCCTCACAAGTGGGTGAATTCCATTAGCGTTGGAGATTTCACTTTGATAATTCAAAGGTCCTTGAGCCAGAACTCCAAGCCCTTCTGAGCCAATATAGTGCAAGTTTTCTGACAAGCTGTTAACAAATTCTATAAGTAACGAAACCTCCATTTTTTCAGCCATTTTTCTTTGCTCATCAAGATTCTCCCCAGCTAATGCCCATAATGCCATTGCCGTCTTCTCTTGGAGGGCTTCAGCTCGGGTTTTCTTCAGCAACTGCATGAGGTGATCCTGGGCATGTTCATAAAGGATAGCTTTCTGAGTTTTGGGGTTATCATCTGCTAGTTTATGTACAGTTTCCACAGCACTGAGCTGTAGGTCACGATTCCTTGTTCTGCAAAGAACATTTATATAAGGTGTAACACCCAAGTCCACGAACATGTTCTGATTGTTCTGGTTTGTCACTGAGATCTTCCCGACAGCGTTTGTCAGGGACAGCAATAGCTCTTTATCCTTCTGGTCCTTGTATAGAGCCGTGATGGTCTGAAGGGAATTCTGTGTTTGACCTATAGTGACCTGGTGCTGGGCGGATACCTCGGCAATGTTACCAAGGGCATCAACGGCTTCAATCAGTACTTCCTGGTCAGGTATAGTCTGCATGACCTTCAGGAGGCCCGGGATGGCAGAGTTCTGGACCATATTGTCAGCGTATTCTTTCACTTTGGCAAGCTCCTTCAGAACCTGAGCTGATAATTGCACGGCCATGTTATTGGTTGACTTTAGTAGTCTCACAAAGGCAGTGATTCCACCCGAGCTAAATATCTGCTCCTTGACCTCAGTTTTCTCAATCATGTTCAACAGAGTTTGAAAAGCTGGAACCTTGGCTTCATCTGCTACAGAGCTTTTAGCCACCTTTATTATAGTAGGTATACCGCCATTTTTGTAGACCGGTTCCCAGTTTGGGTTAATCTCTTTCTCAGCTGTAGGCTGGGTTAAAGTACGTAAGCACATGCCAGCACTCTCAGCCTCCTCTTCAGACTCGGACGACACAAATTTCAACAAATTCTTCCACACTGGCAGCTGCTCATGATTTATTTCAATAAAGTATTCCAAAAGGTTGATGTAATTTTTCGTGGCACATATTTCCACAGCCCCATGGTTCACACTGTTAATTGCGTGAACTTTGGCCCCTAAATTAATTAGACATGTGATTGAATCAATGTTTCCCGACGTGACAGCAATCAGGAAAGGCGTGGATCTGTTCTCATCTGTAGTTTGAAGCTCCAGTTGGTCAGGATCTGCATGAACAAATCTCTCGATGGATTTTGGAAACCCACGGTTTGCGGCATGGTGGATATGAGCCCAGCCCTGTTCATCAAATTCTCCCCCTGGTTCCATTCTACAGTCGGTTTGTGGGTTGAATACTTCAAACTTTCTCCTGCTTCGCTGAGTGGAATCTACTTATTTGGCACAGTTAAAACGGATGATAAAATATTTCTACTTCATCGTACCTTTTTCCTTCATGACTTCTGAAAGACAAGACATTGAAAACGTGTTTAACATTTCATTATACCTTCTGTCTGTTCCTATAAGCTTGGGTCAAACCCTCAATGGCATCTGACTTTATTTGAACACCTACCTGTATGTTGAACCTTTCTGTGCATTCTGTGTCTTTAATTTCCGATTGGGCAATCTAACGGGAGATATTGCTTGATGCAAAATTTTCTTAATATTTCCAGATCGCATCATAAGTTTGATTATCACCAGAATTTTCATGCAGAGGGGGGCCATTTGATTTCAATTTCGGTACTCAAATCACTAGGCCACGGAGGCTCCTACATGCAGGATTATAACTAAACAGAACAGCATATAAGTGAATGGATGTGTTTGTGTTTGTAAGAGGTCTCTTGGCCTTGTACATTACGTTGGTGACATATGATGATGTAACGTTCGTTGGACTTTTAAAGAAAAAATTAGGGACCTAATGCATTGTTTGAGAGAACATGCAGGTATATATATAGACAACACAACCGCTCAGTGAACAACAGTGTTTTTCACTGATCTAATGTGTTTGTGTCTTTGAAAGTTCATTTGCTCGGTTCGTTACAATGATATCGCCATCTGTCTGAGTTGGTTTGCACATAAAATTCTGTCATTTTGCTTGGTTAGAAGGAGAAGTCTTCATTGATGCCAACAATTTAACAAATTGAGCAAATAAACCTTGAAAAGACACAATTACATCTGATCCATTGTTGTGCACTAATCAGTTGTGATGCCTGCTGATCTGTTGTCATATCTATATATTTAGCCTAATCTTCTTTAACACAATGTATTAGGATCTAAAATTTTGCATATGGGTCATATGTATCCAGTACGCCAAATTGAGAGTAATTATATTGTAATGTTCTTTAAACGTTTGTGCAAATTAGGAAGCTAATGCATTGTTTGAGAGAACATGCTGGTATACATACAGTGTATAGACAATAAAACCGCTCCATGTTTTTCACTGATTGGATGTGTTTGTGTCTTTGCTCGGTTCATTTACTCGGTTCATTACAATATCATATAAATATATTAATCAACAAAAAGTTATTTAAAAAAAAAAAAAAAGTTTTCAAACTAAATTGATACTTTTCCCAAGTGAAGTGTTATTCTTTACGTCATACTAAACTTACTTTTAAACACCTGCTTCACAATATACCAGACACAATAAGTGGTAAAAATGAGACATTGCTCAGATGAGCAATCTGTGCAATTTCTCATTTTTATTCCAACTAAATACAAAAGACACACACACAAAAAAAAATCCTATATAACCGTCGTCTGCTAATGCTTTTAATTTGGACCCGCCATATAGTTCTGTATGTGGGAGCATATTTTGTCGAAGTTGTCACGCCTTCTAATGTCAACACTAGAACGATTACTTAGCCAGTGTTTTTATTTAATTATTTATGCTAATTGCTACGACTATCTGTAACTTTAAACAGGATAATCTAATCTATTGCCGCACAGCCATTAAGTACAACACATCCATAAATAAATAATTGTGTTTACCTTCTATTTATCACACTTAATCACGACACGAAACGATCTTTAAATTATGCATTAGAAACAGGTGCGCTCTGTCTTATGGCCGACATCGGAACAACGCATGGAGAAAAATACGCCAATCTGATTGGTTGCTATGTACACATTTTTTCAGGGGAGGTCAATTAGTTTACACGATAATAACAATAATACTACAACAGTTATTTCCCTTGATTACACAACTCTAAAGGACCAAACAAAGATACTCAGTGCATCCTCCATAATAGACTGACACTTTTACGTTAGTTATTGAATATGGAACCACCAAACTATGTAGATGAAGCTTACCTGAAAATGCGAGATCAAGTTTTGCCCCCCTCCCCCAATTTTTTTTGTAATGATAATAAAAAACGAATGCAGGTTATCTTGATTGTTCCTGGAAACTTCAACCTCCCTGATATCAAGTGTGAAAACCTAATATCCATACGGAACCAATATCACACAATAGTGAACCAAACCTTCTTTGACATATACTACAACATACAACTTACAACAAATAGTGTATTTTCATACCAGAAAACAGAAAACCCATGACTTTTTGTGCTTACCTCTCATACTAGCTTCATTCTACGATGCAAATCTTCGCACCAACAGTTAACAGTGAATATGAAATCGTTCCGTTTGATACTTCTTTTACAGCAAAGATACGTAAACCAGTCTGAAAAATAAAAAACGTTGGAAAAAAAAGCCGCAATTCAAAGAAAACATAGCCGACGTGTCAGAGACCGTCAAAATACAAGTTACATCAATAGAAAACTCCTGGACCAACCTTCAAATCCGCTATCAATAACACTATTGATAAAAGAGTGCAATCCAATATGACAATTTCATGACACGCCAACCCATGGATGGCCAAATGTATCAAACGCCTGACTAGAAGAAAACAACGAGCTTACCAAAAAATGAGGGAAACTGACAAACCGAAAACATGACCGAGACAGGAACAACATTATACAAAAACAAATATAGTTTTATATCCGTAAGGCCAATAGAGATTACCTCGAAAACTACGCACACAGTCAACAAAGATTACAGAGAAATAGTTTTGAACCCACACCAAAATCAAGGGACAAAAAGCTACTGAAGCTACACTTTTAAGAACAAAAACGGTTTCTTACAGAGTGGAAACGAAACAAGAGCAAATATCTTAAACGAACAATTCTTTTCAACTTTCACATGCTGTACATCAACAGCATATCTGACTTTGGACCGAGATCTATTTCCGTCAATGCAGGACATTACTTTTGACTGGAAAGGTTTCCATTAGCTCCTCACCAACATTAAAACTAGAAATACGCAAGACCAGATGGCATACAGTACGGGTACCAGCATTTATCCTGAATGCAGCAGCCACGGAACTGTTCTCTGCACACACCAAACTGTACCAACTCCCTCTTTGAACCTAGGTGAGGTACCTCAAGCATGGGGCGATGCCGCAGTAGCAGCTTACGTTCCCGATAAAAAAAAACGAACACCAAACGTCTTGTTACAGACCTGTATCATTAACATCCATAACCTGTAAGCTGCCTGAACATGTACAGTTCATAGCAACATTATGAGGCACTTTGACAAATATAACATCCTGAGCGACAGCAAACACGGCTTCCGAAAGAGACGCCGCGCAGAAACCGAGCCAATTACCGTCATTCATGAAAGAGCTTCAAAATCGAAGGAAAACAAGCCAATGTAAATCATGGGTGATTTCGCGAAAGCCTTCCATACAATGTTGATGAACAAGCTAGACTACTACTGTGTGCGATATTCCACCAAGAGATCGGTGTGTAATGTTCATGGAACGTTTATGCAAATAAGAGAGCCTACTGAATTATTATAGAGAACATGCTGGTATATAGATATACAGCACAAACAATAAGTGGACGACAGTGCTTTCACTGATCGGATGTGATGGTGTCACTTAAAGGTTAATTTGTTCGGTTCGTTACAGGTGCATGGCTTCCTAACAAAAATGAAGAATGGTGCAAAGTCAAAAAGGGGAGACGTCTTATCTGGCGTTTCTCAAGAACTGTTCAAGGTCCTCTTTTTTCAGACGACAGTTCATTCTTCAAGATTGTCGACTTTGACCATGGCAAAAAACTCCTACAGGTAATCTAAAGGCAAAACAACAAAAGAAATCTACATGACAAGTGAACCTCAAGCCATCAAAGCGTTCTTTAATTAGAATATCCCAAAGACGCAAAAAAAATAATACACACCACAGAAAATATTAACAAGCTCGCTGTCGCTGTGTACACTCTGATTGTTACATCTACGTATGTAGGTAATCGAGCACAAGAACGAGTGATTTACTCGATTATATACAAAATGCTTTGATTTGGTATTCAATACCTCCGGCAACACAACAAAGATAGTTTTAATATGCCTCGATTTACACGACACACAGGTGAATTTAACCTGTTCGATAAAATGTTGATAGTATCATGCTGTACAATATGTATATTGTTAATTGGTGTTTTAGTTATGACGATCAGGGACAGAATAATTTGTGTAGCATCGAGGATTATCGTTGTATTCTGTCAGAGTTATTTCCCTTTTATTGAAAACAATGATTGTTCTGATTATTTCCCTTTATGATTTGTTTGAGCATCGATATGAAAACGCAATATATTATACATATTTGGGAAAGAGCTTTGTTCCATTTTGTCGTTTATAAAGGAGTTTTTTTCCCGAGGTCCTAGATTTTGCCATTCAATCATGGTCGTAAACTCTGCCGATCGCAGCGCCTTCGTGCCGGGGACACATCTTTCAAGTGTCTGACCTATAAACTAGGTGGTTTCGCTCTGCGCACCATGGTGACAACAAGTGACGGGGAATTGGAGTTTGACTCCGGAGAGGGAGCATCAGAAACGGCTGCCCCACCAAAGGAAGGCAGCAGGCACGCAACTTATCCAATGGTCGTATATTGTCACAAACCTAAATATTGTACTTCCAGGTTTTTCTGACATTAATTAGTTCCATTTGAAATATTAAGTTTGGCTTACATGTAAATGGTCCCAAATGTATCTTTGACTACATGCAAACCTTTGGTGTTTTGAGACTTGTATAGTAAGGTGAAGAATTCAAACCTTTTAGGGAGACTTGACGATTTGCGCTAGATACAATAACACAAGTTCAAAATGTTTGAAATTAACGCACACTACATGTATACGCAACAGGGGACATTCGTGATCGGTAGTTCTTCTATTGGTTTGAATAAGTATTAAAATGTAAGAGACATACACTTTAACCTTTGTTTTCACACAATACGCTCGAAATTAACGGCTGTTAGTAAAGACACAGCAATTTTGACGTTTTGACTATCAGTGCATTTGAGGTCTCTGGGAACCTCCATGTACGGATATATGGAAGTAGTCCGTCTAATTTCGTTTTGATTTTTAAATCGTGACTGTTTGTAGAGTTAACAAAGCTTGACCAGGCATTGCTTCCGACACCCCTTTCTGTTGGTGACATAAAAACCATTATTTGGTGACAAGTCGAACCACTTGACCCACTCTGCTCAGCACGAGTGGCATTTGAAAGAAATTCCAAGGTAAATAGGTCTCTTACAAATGTTTCGTAACATAAAAGGTGCTTGTTCCCAGAAGAGAAAGTTTGAAAGCCAAAATAAAATGTCGTTGAAACAATACAGTTTTTGTATTGATGTTTGATATACAATTATAAGTAGCTACTGAAAGAAGAGTTATTTAAAGACGTTTCAGTTTATCTAAATACTTGCAGTTCATATGCGGTAGATCTCAAAAGCGATTTCATGCTTTTGGGTTGGAATACATGTTATTTCACTGTATACACATTTAAAAGAATTAAAAACGGTCTAATTGTGTCTCCATTGACTATTATTTGGTGCGTATGATATAACAGTGGTGTACAGTTTTAAAGGAATTAATTTTCAACTTCCAAATCTCACATCCGTAAACTAGAACCTTTAAATGGATTTACATGTGTACGCATGGTGTTTGTCTATAAACATTTGTACCCGTTAGTCCTTGTCTGTGTGGAAGTGTGTGTTCGTGTCTGTTTCTCTGTGGGGTTTGGTGTCTGAGTCTCTCTGTCTGTATATATTGTTATTTCTCATAAATTATTCTGTCGTAAATACATATGTTTTACACGATTCAAATGTCTTATGACGGAAAAGATCCGTAGTTATGGAAAATATTTGTATTACCAAGCGAGCAAATACGGAACGATAGGTCGTAATGAACTGCAACCATTTGAACAAGTTTAGTACTTTATTGATTTTACATTTTTTTAAACATTGAATGTAGCCATACATATTGTTTTATTGGTAATACCGTTCATGTTGAACAAAAGACCACATGTGTAGTAGTGTAGTTGATATCTTTTCCGGGTTCGTATTTGCTTCTCGTTGCGTAAAATAAATATGCATATTTTCTTACACAACTCGAAGCAAATACAAACACTGGGAAAGGAACTGCACTATGAAATTCCGTATATAATTATTGTCTTATATCTTTATGTGTATATATATATAGATGTAATTGTCAATCTGAACACATCGGGTTTATTCAATGAAAACACCTCTGAAATAATAGGGACGACGCCATATTGTTTTCCGAGAGAATGACGTCACTTTACTTTCGTGTTTAAAAATAGATCTTAAATGTGAAATCTAAAAAAATTGTTAAATTTGACTGAGGAAACAACTAAACATGTCACAACAACATTTTCGCCATTTGGTATGAGTTACTGATAAAAAATGATTAAAAATGATGTCCAACACTTCCATACACATTGAACTACTTAACGTGCACACTTAGAAAATGTGTTAATTGCCGGATGCCGATTTACCCGAAATTTGTAACACTACACTTATATCCGAGTAGCCTGGGGTCCTGGCCCGTTCGTATACCGCGAACTAGGGCCAGGTGTCAGAGAAAGTTTACCGAACACAATAGTGTTCGGTTATGCCGAGGTATTCCGAATGAAACAACATCGACTGCGCATGCGCGTCGATTAAAAGTCTGCAAGCTTATTCATGAGAAAATGTACATATTTAGACACCCTACTTAGCGTTGGATCCTTTTGAGATGAAGTCGTGACTCCGGTTTTTATTGTATTTTATAGCATTGTGTTTTGTAATCGAACTCAAATGCAGTACACCGCGCAAATCAACCAAACAGGATTGTGTTTGTGACACAAGTATTTAAAAGTCAAGCTCTTTGAGTCGTGTTTTACCATATATCTGGAGTAGATCAAAGTAAACTTTATGGTGGAATTTCTGTAATAGATCGTGTCGTGTGCTTAAATTTGTTATAGAAAAGTACTTAATATTGACAAGATAGTTACAGAATTTAGGAAGGCGTGTTAATCTTTCAAAGTTAGAGTAAAGCGTTGTTTTAAAAGACGAGATATGACAACACAAGAATATATCTGGAAATCGTTTGATAAGCAATATATGTTAGAATAGTATTAATTCTGATATCAAATTCTTGAGATCTAAATATGTCCAAATCAGTTTATTCTTAGTTCATGCGTACCCCCTCTTCTTGATGACTTCGTCAACTACAACTAGGTTCTTATATTTAATCAGACTTTCAAACGACACTAAATAAGCTTATAGCGACAATGTTTGATACTAATTATAATTGATTTTGTAGGCTTCATATGATTTTGTTAAAACGAAAAATAAAGGTGTTTAATTTGTTGAGAAGCTTGGTTTTTGATTATTATTGGAAAAGAAAAATCAAGTTCTTCTTTCCTTGTGACTGCATAAAGGGAATAAATACACGCAGTTTCGTTGATATACCAAAACGCTTGTCGGTGGGATTCTTATCTTTATTGCCTGTTAATTGAATTCGTGATTGTTTAACCAGAGATAAGTGAAACCCTTTACCCTAACCTTTTGTGTGTCGTTGAATTTGATTAAAAAGAAGATGGTATGGGAAAGGTAGAAGAAAATCCCAATTGTTCACATTTTTATGATGTTTTTCGTTCTTCAAAGTGGCCTATTAACACTTCACAAGCCTCAAATTTAAGCATCGAAGGACATAAGATGATATGTTATATTGATTGGTGGAGATATATGTTTCCAATTTGTTTCCATTCAATTTGTTTTGTGTGTGATTTAAAACTCATTTGAATATATATAAACATTATTTTTGGTAGAATTCATTCAGAGAGAACTACTGAAGTAAAAGGTTTGATTCTTTTACAAAAGATAATAATTTAATCTGATATTTTGAATCCCAATAGTTAAATCCAACAAAATCCATTTAAGTGCAATTAATTTATAAAAATGGAGTATTGTATGAAAATTGTAAAAGGTAAAGGCTACCATGGATAAGGGATGGAAAAGGATAAAAAATGATAAGGGTAAAAAAGGGTAAATGCACAATTCAAACGCCATCTTTTCATAATAGACGTGTGGCAATCCGTAAGCCAATCAGAAGCGACAATTCATTCTCTGACACCTGGCCCTAATGCGGGTTAGCATGGGCCAGGACCCCAGGCTAATATCCGAGGTGTATTTCACAGCTAACGGAAATACCCGAGTAGTTCCGATTGTGTAATTGTCTCTGAGAAACAACTTGCAGGTCAAATTTATTTCAATGTTTAACAATGCACTATTTCATCTTTAATCAATACTCCTGTTTGGTTTGATTATTGGTTTAAAAATTGTCTATGGCAAATAAGATAAGCAACACGTTTTACTAAACAACTTACGGAAAATGTTTGTGTAAGTCATAATTGATAAACACGGATAGTATCTTCAATGAAAGTACAATGTTACAATGTGACACTTCATTGGAAGCGTCTCGGAGAGACGATTCCAATGATGTGTCACTTTGCAATATTGCTTCGTCCAATATTGAAATAAGAGGAATTGTTGTTTTAGACTTACGCAAATCTTTAGCGTAAACTGGTTAGTAAAACGGTACCCTGGATCTTAGACAGCAATTTTTTACGGCCTGTGTATGTAGGAGAAGGAGCATATACATACAATGAGAACCCAGCATGCAATCCCATTTATGATAATTCGTAACGGCTCTCTATTGAAAGCAATATTGGACGATAACGCATGGCAAAAACAAACAACCAACAACAACAAAATGGGGAAAACCCAACGTTTTCTAAGTGTTAATGGGTCAAGTGTGATATGATCATTGATTAACCTGTTCATACTAGACGGAGAAGTGTGTCTTTTGGTCACGAAGAATCTTGAAACGTTTTTCAGTGGATAAAGTTATAAATACATGAAATGGTGCAAGGGGTTAAACAAGTGTCTCTTACCAGATGGGAATTTTTTATCTGATCCGTATTAAAAGGAAAACCAAGTGGCGATAAATGGCTAGAAAAATCAACATTTCATTTTCGGTATTGGGTACAAAGCACTGAGAGAAAATGATTAGCTGCCTATGAGGAGCAATCTTTCTTGTTGCCAAACTAATCCCTATTGTCATCAGAAGATGAAATATGATTAGGTCGATATGTCAAGTACAAATAGCCTGGTGGAGCCTGGCCCGTTCGTATACCGCGAACTAGGGTTAGCATGGGCCAGGACTCCAGGCTAAAGTACAAACAACTGGTCATTCGGATCACCTCGGCCATTTCTTACCGACTTGTTACGGGGATTGCCGAATAGATACGATTGGCAACTGGTAAACCGTGGATTTAAAAACAACGTTGCGATTTTTTTAGATTTAAGTACTTAAATATTATTTAAATACTTTTATTCAATATTTTAAAAAGATATTTCTTTAGCTATCAAATAGCTTTAACCCTTTGTTCTAAATATAAAAATCCCAACTATTTACCTTTAAATGGCTTATCTCCTATACATGTTATACAGCTGTTAAGCTTTAGTATAGTTCTAATGAAATAAATCTGCCAAGTTTCTTCTTGTCTGTGATCAAGCACATTTAAGTAGTTATGGGGAATGTGACAAAGTAGATAATACCAACGCCGAAAGAGAATGTTTTGTATCTATTGTTTTATTTAAGGTTAGCGGCAAAACCTCTATTTTATTATAATTATTGCTATGCCCGACTCATTATAGATGAAAGAGGACCTTGACCTGAAGTACCCTATTGACTAGCCCAAACCAGATAGAACAGAACCATTGGCATTCTGTTTGAAGTAATGTTCCTACCGTGTCCTGCTTGGGACACGGTAGTAAATCCGCCCTCTTAGCTCTTTGGAGCAGGCCGGTTGTGTATCACAACCGCTACGATAATTAAAAAATGGGGCAACTAAATGCAACAAAACTTCACCTGATTAAACTTATGCATATAATCTCATACCTCAGAGTCCAAAAGTTAATATTTTTCCATTATTTTAAGACAATAGAAGCATTTTTCGTAATCCCTATACATTTCATTTCTCAAATCCATCACTTCCGGTTTTCATTTGGATATCCATGACTATCCTGCAACAATTGACAACCAAATTGGGTCAAATTGGGCGGAGCTAAACCTGTAGGGGTATTCCACATTTGGAAGTTGTAGTAAGGTTGTAAAGAAGGCGGGAAAAACAAGAGTTTTCATTGGATGAGCCCTTCATGTTCAGTAAGTAATTACCATATTTTTAAAGCAGAAAGTGCGAGAAGTTGCGAAAAATCAAAATGGCCACTAACGGTTTGTTTCTCACTAAATTTCACCAACAATTAAGAAATACAAATTAATTAAGAAATTTTAGCCTCTATGAAGCTGTTTGGTTTGATATTTTAGACAATACTATGGTAGGGCTATCATAAAAAGGTTATCTATCAGCACCCAATTGTCAATCTGAGCACATCGGGTTTATCCAATAGAAAACACCTCTGAAATAATAGGGATGACGCCATATTGTTTCCCGCGAGAATGACGTCACTTTCTTTCGTTTCTAAAAATAGATCTTGACTGTAAAATCCAAAAAGTCGTTAAATTTGATAAGGGAAACAAGTATACATGTCACAACAACAAGTTCGCCATTTGGTATGAGTTACTGATCAAAAGTGATTAAAAAAGGATGTCCAACACTTCCATACACATTGAACTACTTAACATGCACGCTTAGAAAAGGTGTTCATCGGCGGATGCCGATTTACCCGAAAAATTGTAACCCTACACTTATATCCGAGGTGTATTTCACAGCTCACGGAAATACCCGAAGAGTTCCGATTGCCCAATTGTATAAACGTCGGTTAAACTTAACCACATGGTTAAATCCCGGTTAACTGGGAATTTCTGGTTAAGTGTTTGCATAGCTATTGTATAAACGTTGGTCAAAGTTAACCAACGTCGAATTTCTGGTTAAATTTAACCCTGGTCCTGAGGTCGGTTAACTTTTTGGTTAACTTAACCAATTAATATAACACATAGGTAATAGCTTTTCTTGAACCAATCTTACAATGATACACACAAGTTTAACGCCAGGACTTACAAAAAAATGAGAGGCTGTAGTTATTTTAGTTATTTGAGATCTAGTTTGACTTCGGAAAACATATCAAATATGCATTTTTTCCAAAAACATAACTTAACGCAATCATGTGTGGCTTAACACACAATATCTAGCTAATGATATCTTTTTTTATTTGGGATAAACAGTAAGATGTACTCATAGGCGTAGGAGTCGGGGGGGCCAGGGGGGGCCCGGCCCCCCAATATCCAGACCGGGGGGGCCAGACTATACTTTGGCCCCCCAATATTCACAATGGCAAATGAAGATATTTGAAAAGAAAAAGAAAAGAAACGAAATTTAACAGCAGAATAAAAATAAATGTGTATTTTTGTGCTTTATCTAATTCCAATTCGCCTTTTGTAACGAACAATAACCAAAATCTTTTTGACGTCATCATCGCAAATGACAATCTGAACACATCGGGTTTATCCAATGAAAACTCAGCTCACAAAAATACCCGGGAAGTCTTGATTGACAAAAATAATTGTGTAATAGAATTTGTTCTAAGGAGTCAAACTCAATATTGTCTTCAATTGTTAGCTAAAGGGTAAAGTATAATTTATTCTCACTTTTGTACTAGATGATTCCGTGGCTGTGACAGTCTGGTAGCTGCTACTTTTTGTTTAAATCAATACATTTGATTTCCGCGTGAGATCGAGACCTGGCATTTCCCTTTTTTTTTTCTTTTTTTTTTACTATTAAAGATACACATTTTCATACGCTTTCTTTTAATTCTCATAATGTTATTGAATTTGTAAATGCATGAAGAGCATTAAAAAGTTTAGGAACATTTATTCTTAGACCAGTCTTCATCTGAAGTTGGCCCCCCCCAATGTTGAAAACGCTCCTACGCCTATGGTACTATACTAGTAAAATATGCTATTATTCTAACACTCTAATGAAAAGTTACATGTTGACGTGTGTGTTCGCTCAAGAAAAAGATTACACACTTTTTAAATGTGTTAGCCTGTAAAATCACGGCATATTTTTGTCTGTGAACAGAGACATAGATATGAACAACAAAATCATTGTACCATTGTTCCAATATCTAGACGAAAAGAGATCGCATTCCTTAAAGAGTGTTACAAATAAATCATTATTCCCCGTGTGGTACCTCAAATACACATGTACATTTAAAGTGTGATGCGATTGGACGTTGCCTTGATATGATGCAAACAATTGTATTTTTTATCGATGGTTCCAACTTCCAACGAAGAAGTGATAGATCGCCTTTAATCTGTTTTGCATAAAAGTTATTCCCTTTAATATCTTAAAATAAATGTTGCTTTGTTTTGTGTCTAACATTGTACAACGATTTGCGCAAAGTTTAATGTTAACATGTCCTCAAGATAGCGAAATCCTTAAGCCTAGATTACGATCGGCGATTCGGGGAGAGTTAGGTCGAGAAAATCGAAAAAAAGATGACGAATTGTCTGTCTTGGTTTTAAATGAAAAGGATATTCAAGAGTTTTCCCATGCATTTTTACATATATAATGAATATGTATGATTTAATTCTAAAACTCTTTATGTCATGATCCCCGACTTCTTGTTCCCATATTGCGTCCACAGATAGTTTCGTCACCATTCTTGCATGTCAACATAGGCCGACAATCGCAAACTCAATTTACTCGGAATATATGCTCCTCGCGAGCTTAATTTTTTTCATAGTGCAACTTATCTTTGTTTCATAGCTAATTATGCTTTCTTTTTAGGTGGCAACCTCTTATTCAATGAAATAAACTACTTATAAGAAGTGAAGCGGTGAAATACTTTTGAGTTATTTTGTTGCATTATGGGATATATTGGTTAAAATAACTTGTGGTTAACTCTAACCAGTTTGGTTAGCTAACCACTTGGTTAAATACTGTTATACAAACGGGTTAACCAGATTGGTTAGCTAACCAAAATGGTTAAGATTTAACCCATGGTTAGCAGTTAACCGTGGGTTAAGTTAACCAATGTTTATACAATTGGGTGCTGGTGGTTGTTAAAATTGATTTTGCTCCAACAAGTGATGAGCGTGGAATCGTAACGTCGGTGGCAACCAGATAGCAGCCACAAGACGTTACGACATCGTATCTAGCATTCTGTAAGTCAGCCGTATGATTTCCTCTCATGAAAAGGGGTATACTCAAAAGCCCCTTCTAAATAAAGCCCGACCCAAGTCCAAAATGGTCAACAGCCCCCCCCCTCCCCCCCTCTTATAGAAATATAAAATATATGTTCGTTTCCCTTTCTCCTGCTTTACATTAAAATGCATTATTTTTAAATGCATGTTTGTATAGTATTGCTGATGTTCGAAAACAGTGTGTGGTTTGTGTTAAAGACTGATGTTCTTCCTCAGCAGTATTTCGTTTACAAATTTAAGAAAGCCTTTTTGTTACAATATGGAGATAACTTAATATCTTCATACTTAATATGATGCTAAAATAAATCTATGTTTACATTACTCTTAGGTGTCACTTTAAAAAGCTGGTAGTATTTCTCTTGCCAGTAAAATTCAGCATCATTCACTTACTTGAAACTTGGTAGGGAATCTTTTAATTAGGGACTTTTTAAATTGGACTTTTGATGGGGGACTTTTGATAGGGGATCTTTTGGAGGGAGGTTGGTAGAGAGATGTTTTTTAAGGAAAAATTTAAGGAGGGGTTTTCATAAGTGAGGTTTAAAATGGGAGCTTTTGATTAGAGTAATTTTGGTAGGGGGATTTTTGATAGGGAACTTTTAGGGAGACCTTTGACAAAGATTTTCGATCTGGGCTCTCATAAGGAAGCTTTTGATAAGGGCCTTTAATAGGAGAGCTTTTTAGGGGGTTGTTTTTGAAAGGAGCATTTAATTTGGTCTTAAAGGCCCATTAAAGGACATTAATGCCATATCAAACTACATTATTTAGTAAACTTTTGGTCAGATTCAAATAGTCATCACCAGAAAACACCATCAGCACAGTTGAAATGTGAAAGTAAACCAGAAATAACCCAGATAAGCAAGTTTTTTAATTCAGATTACCTGATTCTTCACCTCTGACCTTGACAGTTAATGCACACATTTTTGGACCGGCCAATCAAAATTCGCTATTTTGAATATGTAAACAAACAGGTTGTTGATAAACATGATTGAATTGGAGACAACTATATTTCAAGCACAAAATAACTTATTTTAAATGAGTCTATCAAATAGGGTCTCAATGCATTTCTAAACTAATTCTCATGACTTTTATGAACATAATAAAAGAACTCCATATATTTTTTCAGTAATTTATTTGTAGTCCTCTCCTTTGATGTGCCTTTAAATAAGGCAAATTTTAATAGACACTCCTTGAAAATCCAGGGGATGTGAGCGAATGCTGCAGCAAATCTGAGTAGAGAAATATTGTCGATTTCTTTCGAGAGAAAACGGAGTGTTTACACAGTCTCTCAGTCTCTTTTATTCTCACGAGAAAACGTCAAGGTTTATAGGACTTGCGATCAAAGCGGTGTTTAAAAGAAACAAATAAAAGAGATCAAGTCAATCGGTTTTGGTGACGGTATTTAGATAGTGTATGTCTCCGATTACGCTTTGTCTCTGTGTTTTGTTGTTCATTTAGACAGATTCGTGATTCCTTTTGAGTTCGGAAAGGAAAATCGACTTCTGATTTTGTGGCTGCTATCTTTTCTATATTGTGCCTATAGGCAATGGGTAATGTGTCAGCAAAAGGACTTTTTTCTACAATGGTTTCGTGATATCGCATACCTCATGGAGAGTCCCGTTTTATAAAGGTATACTCTTTTACTTTCTTATTTTTTACATGTATTTCTATTGTAAAACTTTCCTATAATGGTTGAAATCTCATGGTTTGAGCATTGGCGTTCTAGATTGGCATTAGCTACCAGCAATGGATAGTGTTCCAGCGTCGGCCTCGGTACACGAGGGTCGTGGGTTCGTATCCCGTGTGTAGCGAAATTCTCCTTGTGACCTTTCATTAATCAACATTTAGCGCAAGTACTGGTTGTTGTTCAAACAGGAAGCAGAATCGAGAGTGATTAGTCTTAGTTGTGAGTACGTTGTAAGTAACTGTTTTATATAATCGATGTAAAATAATTAAGTTTAAACTAACCAGCAATGTCTAATCCGTAACAACATTGTTTTGCACATTGGACATTTTTAGTGATAGTTACTTAATAACTTAATACTCGTCATATCATCGTGTAGAGTAGCCCAATCAATACAAAACACTAGTGTTTTAACGACATATCATTTTGACTTTTAAATCTTCTCTTCTGTAAACAAGCGGCTTTAATGTCAGTATCTTTGGTGTGTCCTTTTGATGCAACCATTTCTGGATGTACGTCAAAGCACAGATCGAACTTAAGGTTAGGACGTTATAACCTTACATCTTGTTGGTCACTGTGACATAGCCGATCCAATCAAAGTTCATGTCTTAATTATCACTTTATCCCTGAATAAGTGTTGTCTTCCACGAAACATTGATTGTACATTAATAGATATTCTAGGTTTGATTGATTATTAGGGAAGATTCAAATTCAATTCAAGACACGTAATAGAAACTCGAAACGAATATGGACAATTCGATATTTAACACCCCCACCACACGCCCCCCCCCCATTCCCCGAACGCCTTTTCGTGTTACAAGGATTGCGTGATTCTCTATTAACTCTTGAATGTCTTTAATTTCTAAAAGACCTCTTCATTCACATATTTACAATAACATTGTGTAAGTTCTAGAATAAATGACAAATAACATTAGAAAAACTTTAAATTCCCTTTAAAAGGTGCAACGTAGACGGTAACACGTTCATATGATGCTTTTAAAATATATAAGACAATAAGATTTGTTTACAATTTCAGTGATTAAACGAGGTCTGCCAAGAATGTAATCAACGTAATCGAAGAATTTCTCGAGTTAGAATATTCGCGTTTGCTGTTGTTGGATAACTGACAGAAACTTTATGTGAACCACGAGACTTTTCTAACGAGGTGCCCGTTAGTGTTTTGCTATACTTTAACACACAGTTTCATGGTTTATAACTCAATATATCCAGTTTTGCAGTTTTTGGGCGACATTCTTGCTTTAGATATAATCCTGGTGAAAGTGTCAGGGCTAGAAGAGGGAGAGAGAACGTGAAGGGTGCTAACAGATCAATGCATTGTGCTTGCATATCCCAAGAAGTCAATTCTTCTAAGATAAAAACATCGGAAACGAAACGTCTTGTGCATGACTTAATCAGGGCTTGAAAAGTACTTTACTAACGAACTTGTAACCTTGATTATTTTCTTAACCCATTACCAAACAATGACGATATTTAACCACTTTATTGCAGACGACTCTGGAAAACATTGTTGGAAAAGGAAAAATTGCTCATGACGAGCAATTTTTCTTTTTCAAACAAGGTTTTCTGCACTATCAGAAGGTTGCTTTCCAATTTCATCACATTTTGAAATGTCGTCTGCAAACTGTTTCAATTACGGACAGTCGAACCTTTGGCGTTTGGTAAAGGGTTAATGGACTTTCTGTGATATGGAGATAACTCTTGGTATGACATGGCCTTACATATCTGTAATTAACTCTCAATGAATCAATTCCTTAAAGTCTTATCTTCTACATAAGAACGTATGAGCTACGTCATTTAGAGTTCATAACGACGGGTTCGTTTCCTTGACAACCACATCGGTTCTGTCGTAAAAGAGGATCTTGGACAAATTATTGCCAATTTCAGTAATGATATCATGCTGTCGCTTATTTCATTATACCCACTCTGACACGTATACTACATAGTGTTGTGAATAAAAAGGACAGCTTAGTGTTATGGGTAGCTAAGCACCTAGTTGTGTCGATGGTGTCATTCAGAAAACAAACCGGAAACATGTTTGGCACGACCGTAGAAACAAATCAATTATTTTAGAACACATATAGTAGTTTATACAGGAATATTTCGTGAAGTGTTGGTAGGGATAGGCTTATGCAGTTTTGGCCGTAGTTGCAAATGAAATATATAACAACACACATATACGTTTCCATAGAAATGTGTCGCGAAGTGTCGGTAGATATAGGTTGTACACTTTCTGCTGCAGTTTCAAATCAATTATTTCAGAACGCATATAGATGTTTCCATAGAAATATGTCGTAAATCATTGATTGCTTTATGCTTGTGCACTTTTGGCCGTAGAAACAAGTTAATCTTTTCAGAACACACATATGATTTCCGTAGCAATATTTCGTGAAGTGTAGGTAAGGCGTATGCTCCTCTAATTTCTGCCTTAGAAGCAAATTTAGCTTTTCAGAACACACATAGAAGCTTTCTTGAAATATGGCGTAAAGTGTCGGTAGGTATTAGCTCGTGGTCTCTTGGTTGATGATTTCAGAACGCATGTAGCTTCTATGGCTTTCATGCATGTTCTATTATGTTTTATATTGTTTATGCAGTGGCAATAGGCACATAAAGTGACGACATGCCTAATAAAGAGTTTAGAAGTCTGAGGTTTGAGGTAATATGGCGTGAAGTGTCAGTAGGGATATTTGTGAAATTTTGGTCATTGTATCGAATCAATCCAATCAGACCATCATCGAGGCTTTGACAGAAATATGTCGCAATGTGCGTCAGGGGTAAGCTTATGTCTTTTAGCCGAAGCTGCAAACCAATTCTTGTTCCAAACCACACTGGCTGGTATGATACGATTCTTGTAGATAGTTCTTCAACTACCTTTTCACAATTAATTCAGCTTTGAAATCATGAAACTTCCCACGCAACTAATGAACATGTTATTAGAGATTTGTGATAACGCTTGATATTAGCTTGTTTTCAAGAAGATTGCACACACACGTGTTTTAATTGATATTTGGGTGACTCAGTTTAAAACTTCCGCTCATCAGCACTCATATGTTGGAATTTGTTACTGCGCAATAATTAAGAAAACAACATGCGACTAAAAAGATAAGAACGGAAATAATACATTTTTGAAGCTATTGATTATAAACTGTTGTGGCAAAAGAATTAATTGCTTCTAGATGATTCCTAAAGACTTCTATAGCAGATAGTCAAATTGAGGTATGGTGACGAATGGGGTTAAATCGATAATAGCGCTCATATTTCGTAATATTATGGGAGTCCTAGCATTATTTGATATTGAACATTAAAATTCATGAACTATCCTTTTTCAGAGTAAGTGGGGCGGTTTCAAAGTCAAATGATATGTTTAAAAGTGTAAAATTGGCAATGCGTGTTTACAATTATCGATAGAACGATGTCAGTCGAGAATTGTCGTGGGAATCTTTTGTTCCATTGGGGACCAATGATATTAAATATGAAGGTATCTCTGAGTTGTTATTGTTGGAACTTCGCAATTTGTGTGTATCATTGTATTACATGACCTTTCCAAGGTCGTTTATTCCCCAAGCGCTCCATTAATTCTTGATAGATCTTGAACGTAAACAAAGTTGTTAAGTTGTTGGCTCATCATTTTGTGAAAATACAACCTTGAAACATCGATAATAACTAAAGCAGGCGTTTTAAAGTCATGATCATAGTGTTCTTTTATGGTTAACATATAATTTTGTTATATACTACTCAATTTACAAAGTCTAAATGCATTTTGGGTGCCACTCTGGCGTTAAGAGAATGATTTACGCTATTTGAAAACCTTTCTCAGTTCGACAACACAGATCTATATGGTTGACTACATAAAGACAGATAATTGATTTACTTTACAAGTCCGTTGATAACAGCTTGGTAAAACATCACCCATTTATACTGCAGATAAATTCAATTCATTACAATTCTTTCTTTGGCAAAAACCAGCATATACATGCCTTTGGACCAGACAACATCAACAAATATAGTACAGATGGTATATATTGGTCTCTAAATCTTTGTTTAAATAGAGGAAAATAGTTGACATCCTCACCAGACTTTATGGAAATATCGTTAAAACCAAAATTATTTGACAATTGCTTTGTACTCAAGGCCCAGCAACTTTCCCTATTACCATTGATCTGTTCAAGTAGTATTTGTTAATATAGGTATAGGCGACATCCTTGAAATTGGTAAGAGCTTCTTGGAACATAATAAATGTATAAATAATCAAGTTTATATAATTTTAAAGATCTGTGACCTTATTGTATCCATGGAAGACATTTTCTTAAAAGTGAAATTATCAGTTTGTGAGATAGTCCTTGTAAAGCTCCAATTCGTCAATAATCTTTTGTTCTTATCTTGCAGACCATGTCCCTTTTACCAAAGATCCTATCGTGTTGGGAATCGTATAATCACTGGCTATAGGTGATCTGGATTTAACCATGTTGCGGTATAACGATACTGTGCGAGGTGAACTGTTCGTGAAGCCTCACGAACGCCCACTAGGCGTCCGTCGTGGTGGCTCCCTTAGGCTCGAACCCACGTCCACTGACTTACTTCGGGACGAGATCCAATCCCACAGACGCTGTGAATCCCTGAAGATCCCACGCGCACGGTACAGCGCATCTGTAGACCGGAAGTTGCCCTTTAAGAGGCCGTCACTAGTGCCGGAAATCGAGAATGGGGAGGACGAACTGGCGTGCATCACCGCGGCTAGCGGTAGGAGACAGGATCGATCCCCGAAACGAGAATTCAATCTGTCCCCGCGACCACGCAGGACGTCAGGACTATTTGCTCAATCCGAACTGAACGGTGGTGGTGAAATAATGGGTTTTCGCGAGGGATTTCAAAATGGTTTAATATCCAAAGAAAACGGCCAACGAAGAAAGAGTGTTGATTTTAACAGGAGTCCGGACGGATGTGTGTTCGACGACAATTCCTACTTTAAGAGAACGCCAATGAGATCCGGCTCGCTGAAAACCGAACTGCACAGCACAAGAAGGACCGGAGACCAAGAGGGTCGTCATGGGAACGGATTTCGAGCCCGGTCTATGTCTGTTAAATGCGAATTGGTCAAACCCGTTCTGTATAACGACAGCGTTCAGACGGAAATTACCGAGGCGGAAGTTAACGCACCCCAACGGGTGGACGAGTTTATCGAACATGAGCCACCTGGTTTTACGTCCGGCGCCCTACTCGAGGGTTTACAGTTGCATGCCCGATCCCCAGCGAGTAACGGAAGCCATAGATCTCGGTGCAATTCGGCGCCATCGAATGCGGACATTATGAATTACCTTATGGACATCGAGGAGAGGATTTCGAGGATGGATAGACGTTTGGATTGGATAACGGTCATGGATGAAAACGTGAGTAGATGTCTTGTCTGTTTATCACAAAGCTTCTATATCCCGCCATCAGAACTTCAGATACGTTACAATGCCCGAGTGATAAGCAGTGGATCAGTACACTACATCATACATTCCCAAGAGAAATCAAACATGTTTAACCTTCTTCTTTACTAACTATAGTGAAAAGGTCACATGCATTCGTCAATTGTCACTTTAAAGGGACTATCTCACATATTTCGCTCTGTAGGTTACAAACGTGTAAATGGTGTTAACGCCAATAGTTACTTAACAAATGACTATCAAATGAATTGCTGAGCTTTTGTGATTTTCTAAAAAATGAAAAGAAGAAAAAAAAATAGAGAAATCGAGCATCCATGCCGTTCAGTGCTTTGATTGCAAACGCTTTCGAAGTTGTTGCTTGACTAAAGTAAAGTGTAGACATACACAGTCAAACGTTTGTGTAACACACATAAACTTCTATGGCTTACCCTTTGGTTATTCAAATTTAGATCATGGTTAACAGGATAAACACCTGAAACATGGATGTGTTATAGTTTCATCACCCAGTTGTGAAAAGAAACTAACGTGTTTAACCAGTCAAGTTTATATCTGCGATATCATTCTATCTTTAGAAGATATTTTGTCTTAAATTGATTTAATCCTCAATCTGTGAGTCCTTTTATTATCGATTTCAGCTACTATTTGACCCCGATTTCCAGAAGTTAAATAATTGTGGACTCGCATTTTTTGGAAAAATAAAACAAAATAATAAAAAAAAACATCCAACACACCCTTTATTAAGCTGATAAAGAAGGGTAAAGGGATATATGTTGAATTATAGTAAGTTTCAAAGTATGAGAAGTAAAACAGGGTCGTAACGGTTTGGTTCAGGTGCATGAGGGCCTGGAGGTTTTAAGTACAGGGTTAAAGTTTCAGTTCTTAATGTGATACGATCGGGTCTAAACCGTTAAACCGGCCCCCCTTTTCACCGGAAAAACAAATTTTCATATCCTGCCAGAATGACATAGTACTAACACAGCTATGAATAATTAAACACATCGGCGCCGATCCTTTTCCTATCAAGCGGTGATTAAGGAAGCACGATTATTATACTTCCGCTATATTTTGGATGTTCAACTGCTGACGGCGAAATTAGGGGTCGACGAATATGTTTTAAAGATTGATTTGAATTTACTTTGATTATATTATAATTAGGGGTTTTCGTCTGTTTGGACATGCATTTAGTTACTAAAGGTAAATGGATCTTTTTCGGATCGTTTTGTCTTCTTATGTTGTTGGTTTAGCGCTCTTTTTATCAAGATTTCGAGTATATTGCTGCGTCTCCTAGACTCCTATGTCTGAACCCGTACATATATGCTTTTAATCCAGACAATGCTTTCTAGGCGCAATGCTACCCGAATTAAACAGACCGACAAATTTTGGAAAGATACCATCACTACCGTTGGCTAAGGGTTTCTGTTTTTGGTAAGAGCTGGCGAGGTCTCGAACTGTGATTCCCGATGCCTTTCGTGTTGACTCATGGGAATAGCTAATGCTTTGCAGTGTTTTCTCATCAATTAGGTTCCCTAATGCTGATAAGATGTAACAATATTCTTTAATATTCTTTAAGTCAGTTACAAATGATCACAATTGATGTTGCTTACTCTTTATTATTGAAAAGGTTTGCTTGTAGTGCTCGAAAGGGTCGTTTTCCAACTGATATTTATCATAAAGCTCATTTCCATGGAATCCGTTATTCCCTTCATATCACTCCATCGCAAATCTTCGAATACTCAATGTAGGACTATACTTAAACGATATAACACATTTAAATGAAAGTATATCATTTCGTGTGTAACTATACTCAATTGAAAATTGTCATAAGACATTTCAAATTTGGACCGGTCTGAAGACGCGTTGTCGTCGGGAAAATATGGTTAAATGTAAGCATCGGCTGAGAATGTCTGAACTTTGCTGACCTTAAACTCACGAAGGTATTAGTCCGCGCATAACTCATTTTGGTGAGGATGAATAAATGAGTAAAATGGCGTTCGTGCAAATTGCTATCAATAAACTAATAGGCCTCGAAATACAGTATATAATCACATGCTATGAGAGATTCCATAAACAGCGTATTCTTTCCGCACTGTTTACTGCACTGTTCCACGCTGAAACAAGTACCAATATAGTGACAAGGAGTAACTAATGAAATTATAGTTTGTCAGTATTTTTCTCTGCCTAATTTCACACCGAGATTAATACCAATAAACTGACAAGATGGGTAATGATTTTCATGAGAGATTTCATATTGTCTTGTATAATTGTTTTATGCTTCATTACGCGATTTAATAGTCCTTTGTAATGATTTACGATTCACATTATCCATAGAACATAAGACCATTCCAGAAGCACCTATCAAAACCAAACCACTCTCACCATTTTTTTTCTAATTATCTTTTTCCCCATTTTTCCTTACTTTATTTTTGTATTTTTGATACAATTATTGTGAATATGTATATTGCTTATATTGACCACCATATCAATCGCATGTAATTAATTATATATGTATTGACTATGAGCTTGTGTGCTTAATGTCTTAATAAAATTATGTTATGTTATGTTATTATCCAGTACTCGGATTATAATACTTGGCCTATAGTACTGTATGAGACATATAGGAGAATAATCATTGGACGAAACATTCACTGGGGTTTAAGTATTCGGAGCCTGAATACAATGAAAAAGTACTTGATAAGATCCAAAAGCGTGGCAACGGGTTTGAATTCCATCGCATACCGTTTGTTTATAATTAGCAATATTGACATACTCTGAATCAATATTTAGGTCAGTAGCATTTTTTTCATTGAATACTTTACCACAGCGTGCAAATTATCTTATATTGAACAAGTAGCTTAAAATCAAAACGTCAGACGATGAAGCCAAACTTGACTGTCTGTACCATAGAACTAAAGTTTGATATATTGATTTTGTAAACATCCTAACGTAATACGTTAATGCAGTCAAATTTCTCTGTAAGCGAATTAAGATAATGGAAACAACCTTCACTATAATCATTTTGATAACACCTTGTCATGTTAAGAAAATTCAAAGAACGGAAATTTCAATAATCATGCTAATCATTGTTTCTGATTATCCCTCTCCATAACTTGAGTAAAACTCGGCAAACAATGAATCAGTAACGTGATGAAAATAAAAACAAAACTGAACGATTGATTATTGAAATCGTTGTCACAAAATGATACTTTTTTCATGATTAGTTAACTTTTCTCTTTTCCATATTGTTTTTGAATGTCCACATCTGTGAATTTGTTTAAAATTGTATGTTCTAAAGAAATAAATTGATGATTTATATAAATTTTGTAAACTCGATAGTTCGCTAAAAACAAGATTGATATACTGGCTTTTCCCCATGGCAATCTTGGTAGTGGCGATTTGAAAGTATTTCGAAACGTAGTTCAATGAAAAAGACCAACGCAATATTAGCTTGGATCCAGGATTGGCCGAAATGATACTGAAAAATATGTTGAAACGTCGTTTAACCAAAACTGAATGAAAATCATTTCCCGATTACTAATTTGACTAATTGTTGAGTAAGAAGCGTTTGCTGATGGTGACACTTTAAGTCATTAATTTACTTGAACTGTTGTCAGCTAAGGGTTTTTGGCAGGCAACGTTTGAAGAGAGTTACGATAAGAGCGTTTTCTTTTGTTAAACGAAGTTTCCTATCTTTTTTATTTCAACGAACTACGTATGATGATATGTAAAGGGATTAAATCTATCGCGATCATTATCGGTTTTGATAACACCTTTTGTAATTTACTCGAAAGTGGGAAATGCTTTAATTTGGGTGAGCGACCGATTTCGCACCATCGAAAGTTTACTGAAATGAACGCATTTTGATTGTTGTTTTTGTGAGAAGTGTTTCTCAACGATCTGCAATTTTCGCAGCAGACGTGATAGGCGTATCCGCACAATTAACTTGTAATTTTCTGTAATCTATCTCATTCGCTCGTGATTGCCAAGGAATTGCAGACTCGCTTGTTTTTCCTTCTATATCATACCGAAACGGTTTCAAAGGTTTGTATCTTAGCTACTTGTACAGCAAACGGTGTAGGAAAATTGGCAGTGAATAAATGAATAAATGAATGTAAAAAAAGATTACTAAATGAATGAGCAATATTAGAATAAAAGCAAAAATAAATAAATGAATAAATAAAAAGGAAAAGATAAATGAATCAATACATAAATAAACGAATGATTAAATGACTAAATGAATAAACGAAGAAATGAATAAATAAACAAATAAATAGATACATGAATAAATAATTGGATAAATGAATCAATGAATTAATGAATCAATGAATAAAAATGATTATATAGTTAGATAAATAAAAAATGAAAAAATTGAATAAATTGACTGTTGAATGAATAAATGAACGAATGAATACATGGCTGCCTGAATAAATAATATATGAATAAATTGATGAATAAAAAATGGTTATTTTACATTAATACATTGTATAAGCAACATTTTCTTATACAAATATCCAAAATTCAAGTATCTTTTCTTTTCATCCAAACGATTTTATTCTTCACTTATTTCAATAATTGGATTCTGACGACCGATTCCTCAGTACCCCCCCTTCATCACTGTTTCAAATAAACACTCAATTTCTCAGCGTCTATAGATGGGATCCGACAAAACTGCTAGAACATCAAATGAACAACTTGTTTCCACGAGTGTATACACGTAAGTTCTTCTTTTCCAACAATAATTTATGAAAACAGAGCACTTTCTGCGTTTTGGAATGTTTCATTAATTATATCTAAGGTAATAATTTCCAATCTTAAAACAGTTGCATTTGCTGTTTACAAACCGACCTGGTCATTTGGTGCACACTTTAGAAGGGAATGCTCAAAGTATCTGTTTTGAATGCGACCCATACTGCCATTTGAATCCCTTGATAGCATCAAATGAAGGAACAGTTAGCCATTATAGACAATTGGGTAACTTCCTAGTCTTTACTGGTGAGTCTCATTTAGCGTTTGTCGAATTAAAATGGACTATCTCACAGAATGTGTTGTAGGGGAAACACTTGTTAAAAAACTAGTTTAAAGAATCCTCATCACTAACTAAGTGAACATTTTCAATATATACATTTTAGTGATGTTAAAAACCTGTGATTACATTGATTTATTGCGAAACAAACATTAGTACCTTCAGTGCTTTGATAGGAAGAAAACAACCAACTTGGTTATAAAAACGTAATTGGTTGCTCTCGGACGCACTTTGCTAACGTCATGTGGTTATTGTGTCCTCCCATAGTATCATGTATGATATGGGACAAAGACATTCATGCCAATTTCAACTGTTTTATTGGATGGACATGAAAGATAACTTTTTACAAACTAAACAGATCGAACGGATTACTAAATCTACAACAATGATGTGTTATATCTGGACTAAACGATTTTGAAAGAAGATCAGAGGTGTTTCAATAACAAATATCTTGTTTGAAACTTAAAAGATCTGTGATGTAAGTTTATTCGTAGGAAACGTTTTATTCTTAAAACATTAAACTCTCAAATTGTGAGATGGCCATTCAAAGAACCATTGAGTCCTTTAAAACAGCTTAATAGTATACAAGCATAGTGTTGGCGCACTGTTTTGTAATAAAGTTGCATTATGTAGTAATTTTTGCTCAATGGGTATCTGTTTTCCGATGACAACCGTTAAGTAATAAAAAGGAAAAAAGTTCCTGAGAAAAGCGTTTACTTTGACGTGAACGGAACATGAGTACTATTTTTCAAAATCCTTATCGTATTTCTAAACACAAATATACTTTTCATTTACCAAAAAAAACAAAAAAAGTTACAAATGAGCTTCAAGGATTACGACAATTTTGCAACCGTAGACGTAAAGTTAGTAATCTTAGTGCGACGAGTCCCTGGGTATCATTTTACTGAACATCTTATACTAAAATTGCATAAGGTAAAAACACCATTCTCTCTTATTTCAATAAAGAGATAGGCAGTATTACAAAGTAACACATGATTGGAATCGCCTCTCCGAGACGCTTCCATTGACGTGTCAAATTGCAAAGTTGTACGTTTTATATAAGATTCTATTCATGAGTATTAGTTTTGATCAAATTTATGACAATAGCACTTTGGAAAATAGATTATAAATTGTGCAGGCATTATATTGCCATGATCCTGTGTGTTTTCTCTATGTTTCACCATATTCCATCATAGTATATAGCTCATATAACCCAGTTTTGTAGTTTTTTCTGAGAGATAGTATGCTTTTAAAGGGCAACGTTTTGCCACCTCATCATAATGTAAATGGCGGTCATTTCCCCCCTTATACATTTTTATTTATTTATTTGCTTGCATGTCTATTTGATTTGCGATGACCAATTTACCATATGAAATGTAAGGAATGAAATATCCCGTTAAATATTCCATATCAAAGTCTATTACAAGACGAAACATTGGCGAATCTTCTGAGAGGATCATCTTAATCTCAACACCTATAATGGCAAATTCCAAAAGAATCCATTTAATAAATGAGACACAGATGCTCAAGAGCAAATTTTGAAGGGGTGGGGGGGGGGATGGGGTGTGTGGGGGGGTAAATTTCCGTCCCTTACATTACAGCAAAAGTCTGCTCAATTTCAAAAAGGGAGCACATGTCCAGGGTAGCGTTTAACTAAACATGTTAAGCTAAATATTTCCGTAAGTTTAAAACAATATTCCTTTTCATCTTGATATCAAGAAAAACTATATTACAATGTAACATTTCTCTGAGACGCTTTCAATGACGTGAAACATTGCAATATATCACTCTTTTAAGAACTATTTATCTTAATCAGTTTTGACTTACGCAAAAACGCTCCTTAAAGTGGTTCCCGGGGGTAAATGTCCGGTGACCCAAACCAAACGACAAACTTTCGACTGTCCCAAATGTAAAGAGTTTGCAGACGACATTTTGAAATGTGATGAAATTGAAAAGTAACCTTGTGGTATGGCAGAAAACATTATGGGAAAAGGAGAAATTGCTCGTTAAAAGCAATTTCTCCTTTTGCAACAATGTTTTCCAGAGTCGTCTGCAACGAACTTGTCAAGCGTCGTTATTTTTGGTAATGGGTTAACTAGCTCCAAAGCTTACTCTATGACTTTGTGCTACAAAGCCTTATGAGCCGGTACAAAGACACCACTTTGATCGTGGATAGGCAGAGTTTCATGGTGCGTGTGTCACGTTATTTTTCCCCAAAGACAATTATTCTGAGGGTAATAATTACGTGCGGAATGGCTGGATTGATTAGGAAACAAAGCTTCCCCTTTGTGCAATAGATTCCCCAAACGGCACCAAGGCTCTATCACGCATTGAGCTTATAAACTTCAACAGCTAGATATATTATACAGGAGAGGGATGAAACAAGCTTAAAACGTCCGTCCAAATCTATTTGTAAAGTATTTATTTTGCAATAAATATGTTTTAATTAAAATTCAACAGCTTAGCGATAGTTAATAAATTCTTTGCTTTATTTGAGTCAAACGCTATTGGATTTAGTCAGATATCTGATGTAGTGTGTACATCAGTAATGGTGATTTTATCAAAGTTCTGAATCATGTTTGTTTGGAAAATTTGCTTACAATTTTATCAAATATTTTCATCTTGTCTGGCATGTATTTTAAGTTTTAAGGTATCACCCGTATAAGGTTTCTGTGATATTTCGCGCGTAAAGTTGCCCAAAACCTTTGTAAAGGTTTCCAAACCAACTTGGAACATCTCGAATTTCTCCGTTGGTGTTTATAAGTTCGAAATATTGTGGAAACATCACAAGGTCACTACCTTTACCCTATTTGAACCCAAGCAAAATAGATAAAGGCATCTAAGTTATGCAAAACGGACCCTCTCTGGATTTTAAAGAGACTTAGATAATTATAATTTGTCGTCTCGAACCACGCCTTTGCTGCCTAGCTTAGACAGAGCTTAGAAAGCATTGTATTCAAATATATAACGCAGAGATCTTTAAACGTGCTTGTTCACAGAAGAGCATATATTCAAAATAAATGTCGTTGAAACAATACAGGTTTTGAATTGTTGTTTGATATACAATTAAAAGTAGCTATTGAAAGCATGATAAATTCAGGAAGTGTCAATATATCTAACTATGTATAGGTATATACTATGCAGTAGATCTACAAAAGCTATTAAAAGTATACTAATTCACTGTATAAACACTTTAAAGAGATAAAACTATTAGATTTTTATTCCAGAATATTCTTCAGCGTGTTTCATATAACAGTACAACTGGTGTGTAATTTGATGTATAACTTCCCTCCCCCAAATCTGTGAATAAGCAACTCCAAAATGACGTTGCATTGTGGTCCATGTTTGTAACGTTTGTCTAGCAATGCAGTGCACGTTAGACGATCAATTGATGAATGGGCAAATTAGCTGGTGAGAAAGCAATTTTAAACCTGAGAGTTGGGTGTCGCTAATCGTGAAAATTGTGAATGAGTGGGTGTTTAGTGCTTTAACTAAGGGTTGTTATTAGCCATGAGATGAAGCCAATTCAAGAGTTTAGGTTGAGTTATCTTCTGTTTCATTCATTGCACACCGACAATTGATTCAAAAGTGATATGGCGCGAATAATGCTAACAAAGCATGTACTTAGGAGGCAAACCATGCTTGATGGTTTACATTCTTATTTTCAAATTTTTAAAATGATTTGGAGGGGGCATTAAAAAGTGTCTAACCCTCTGTTTCTACGAGGCTGCATATGCAATATCCGGTTAGCCACACGATATAGTCGTATTTAAGGTTTCAAGGTAAAGAGTTGTATACTAGATACTCGGGCAGTTCCGTCCAATCGTCTCGTAGTAGAATGACTTTCAGAGGTAAGCCTTTACTCGGTAAGTAATTATGTATATTGTGCTGCTGTCCTTGGATGTTAATGTAGCAGGGCGATGATTATTTTCTTTATATGTGGCTTCAACGCCATGTCAAAAGTATTTCAATTATTTACGGCTTTTATTGAGTTCACAAGTACTAGAAAAGGCTCCACGGTGTCTTGCACAAGGTTTTTCCAGAGTAGAGGTTTGTGGTAACTTGGATGTTTTTATGGTTTCAGAAGATGCAGTATATGATGGTGAATAGCTTGGTCGCATCTTTATTGAAGGGTCTGCCTTCAATGTTCAGCTTTCATCTAAGAGCTGCTAGTTGACATATGGTAGTCATTCCCGGAATACCATACTACATCTCGTCGAACGAGTGTCTACCAAAAGCCCCCCTATGAAAAGCCTATATCCCCCCCCCCTTTGAAAAGCCTATATCAAAAGCTCCCCTATGAAAAGCCTATATCAAAAGCTCCCCTTTGAAAAGCCTATATCAAAAGCTCCCCTATGAAAAGCCTATATCAAAAGCTTCCCTATGAAAAGCCTATATCAAAAGCTCCCCTATGAAAAGCCTATATCAAAAGCTCCCCTATGAAAAGCCTATATCAAAAGCTCCCCTATGAAAAGCCTATATCAAAAGCTCCCCTATGAAAAGCGTATATCAAAAGCTCCCCTATGAAAAGCGTATATCAAAAGCTCCCCTATGAAAAGCCTATATCAAAAGCCCCCCCCCCAATATGAAAACCCTATATCAAAAGCTCCCCCTATGAAAAGTCTATGTCAAAAGCTCCCCCTATTAAAACCCTATATCAAATGCTCCCCCTATGAAAAGCCTATGTCAAAAGCTCCCCCTATGAAAACCCTATATCAAATGCTCCCCCTATGAAAAGCCTATGTCAAAAGCTCCCCCTATTAAAACCCTATATCAAATGCTCCCCCTATGAAAAGCCTATATCAAAAGCTCCCTCTATGAAAAACCTATATCAAAAGCTCCCCCTATGAAAAACCTATATCAAAAGCTCCCCCTATGAAAAGTCTATATCAAAAGCTCCCCCTATGAAAAGCCTTAGTCAAAAGCTTCTCCTATAAAAGCTCCATATCAAAAGCTTCTTCTATGAAAGGCCTATATCAAAAGCGCATCCCATGAAAAGCCTATATCAAAAAGCTCCCCTATGAAAAGCCTATATCAAAAGCTCATGTTATGAAAAGCCTTTATCAAAAGCTCCCCCTATGAAAAGCCTAAGTCAAAAGCTTCTTCTATAAAAGCTCCCTATTTAAAGCTCCCCCTATGAAAAACCTATATCAAAAGCTCCCCCTATGAAAAGCCTAAGTCAAAAGCTTCTCCTATAAAAGCTCCCTATCAAAAGCTTCTCCTATGAAAGGCCTATATCAAAAGCGCCTCCCCCCTATGAAAAGCCTATATCAAAAGCTCCCCTATGAAAAGCCTATATCAAAAGCTCATGTTATGAAAAGCCTTTATCAAAAGCTCCCCCTATGAAAAGCCTAAGTCAAAAGCTTCTTCTATAAAAGCTCCCTATTTAAAGCTTCTCATATGAAAGGCCTATATCAAAAGCTCCCCTATGAAAAGCCTATATCAAAAGCTCCCCTATGAAAAGCCTATATCAAAAGCTCCCCTATGAAAAGCGTATATCAAAAGCTCCCCTATGAAAAGCGTATATCAAAAGCTCCCCTATGAAAAGCCTATATCAAAAGCCCCCCCCCCAATATGAAAACCCTATATCAAAAGCTCCCCCTATGAAAAGTCTATGTCAAAAGCTCCCCCTATTAAAACCCTATATCAAATGCTCCCCCTATGAAAAGCCTATGTCAAAAGCTCCCCCTATGAAAACCCTATATCAAATGCTCCCCCTATGAAAAGCCTATGTCAAAAGCTCCCCCTATTAAAACCCTATATCAAATGCTCCCCCTATGAAAAGCCTATATCAAAAGCTCCCTCTATGAAAAACCTATATCAAAAGCTCCCCCTATGAAAAACCTATATCAAAAGCTCCCCCTATGAAAAGTCTATATCAAAAGCTCCCCCTATGAAAAGCCTTAGTCAAAAGCTTCTCCTATAAAAGCTCCATATCAAAAGATGAAAGGCCTATATCAAAAGCCCCCCCCCCCTATGAAAAGCCTATATCAAAAGCTCCCCTATGAAAAGCCTATATCAAAAGCTCATGTTATGAAAAGCCTTTATCAAAAGCTCCCCCTATGAAAAGCCTAAGTCAAAAGCTTCTTCTATAAAAGCTCCCTATTTAAAGCTCCCCCTATGAAAAACCTATATCAAAAGCTCCCCCTATGAAAAGCCTAAGTCAAAAGCTTCTCCTATAAAAGCTCCCTATCAAAAGCTTCTCCTATGAAAGGCCTATATCAAAAGCGCCTCCCCCCTATGAAAAGCCTATATCAAAAGCTCCCCTATGAAAAGCCTATATCAAAAGCTCATGTTATGAAAAGCCTTTATCAAAAGCTCCCCCTATGAAAAGCCTAAGTCAAAAGCTTCTTCTATAAAAGCTCCCTATTTAAAGCTTCTCATATGAAAGGCCTATATCAAAAGCCCCCCCCCCCTATGAAAAGCCTATACCAAAAGCTCCTTAAAAAGTAAAAGTCCCCTTAATATGATTTTATGCCATAAGTTTCAAGTTAGCGAAAAATGTTGAATTGTACGGGCGAGTAACAAATCTACTGTTTCTGAAGGAAAATCGAAATGGAATGAAGCATAGCTTAGATTGAGCGTAAATTGAGTGTGAAGTTCACATTGCGTTAAAGATGTCTATAGTGTATTAAAAAAGCAAAGTTAAGTTTTTGATGCGACATTAACCAAGGCGGAAGTCAAAGGACATGTTGTGTTTCAAACATCAATAAAATAATTTGAACTCGCTAAACATAATACTGCAAGTTTTTGACTGACAAATAGATAAACACACATAAATGTTTATACAGGGCTCTTTCGGAACCATTGACAAGGTTGAGCTTTTTTAGTGAGTGACTTTTGCTAGGTGGTTGTTGATAATAGGGATCTTTTCATATGGGGGCTTTTGATAGAGAGTTTTTGACATGGGGGCTTTTGATAGAGAGTTTTTGACATGGGGGCTTTTGATAGAGAGTTTTTGACATGGGGGCTTTTGATAGAGAGTTTTTGACATGGGGGCTTTTGATAGAGAGTTTTTGACATGGGGGCTTTTGATAGAGAGTTTTTGACATGGGGGCTTTTGATAGAGAGTTTTTGACATGGGCTTTTGATAGAGAGTTTTACATGGGGCTTTTGATAGAGAGTTTTGACATGGGGGCTTTGATAGAGAGACATGGGGGCTTTTGATAGAGAGTTTTTGACATGGGGGCTTTTGATAGAGAGTTTTTGACATGGGGGCTTTTGATAGAGAGTTTTTGACATGGGGGCTTTTGATAGAGAGTTTTTGACATGGGGGCTTTTGATAGAGAGTTTTTGACATGGGGGCTTTTGATAGAGAGTTTTTGACATGGGGGCTTTTGATAAAGAGTTTTTGACATTGGGGCTTTTGATAGAGAGTTTTTGACATTGGGGCTTTTGAGTGAACCCCTGTCAGACTCAAAACCTGCAGAAATCCTCCTGGAATAGTCACAACACCACTTATCGATTACTCCGAATACCATTAGTGTAAGAAGACCCCCGCCACTGTGATTGACTTATAGCAGTGGTATATACTGTGTTATTGATGTATAGATGTGATGGTGGAGAATAAACAACCCGATCGTATGGAAGGATAATCCATGCAGTGTTGTATACCCATTGCCATTGTAAACATGGCCTGACTACCGAGCTTTCACAAACGCTATTGCATAATTACTCCTGACTCTGAGAATGCTGGGTAATTTTCTAAAAATACATTTTTATGTCGTCTGCTTTCCAAAACCTTAAATACCTGCTTAATTCTGATGAGGAAAGATACTCAAAATAACAAACAGATAAGATCACAGGCCAGCCGCCAATTGAATTGTCGGCTGGCTTGGATCTAACCTGTTTGCATAAGCATGACGTCGGTTTCAGCATTTGAGGGTTAAAACCGGAGTCTTGTGTTATGTATAAACTTCTGATGTGTTTAAAGATGGGGAATAAAGACGTTATAATTTCCAATTATTGGTCTGGCAGAAGGATTTTGCCAACAAAGTATTGCATTCTGGTCCCAAAAGAGATTAACAGCTTAAAAAGACTATCTCACAGATTTGATACATTTGCTTCAGAAGTCTTTAAAGACAAACATGACAAAAATAGATAGTTCATAAGAGCAACTCATCCTTTTGTCACAATGTTTTATACTTAATATAAATGTAATATCTAAAATATTTTTCCAAGCTTTCATTCAGATCGTTCAGAAGGCTGCTGCTTTCAATTTGAACCAGTCGCAAATTTCCACGTCGGATAAGGGAATAAAAACCATCGGTGTCCCTTTTTCGTGAACAGCCAGGATAAATTGATTTATCTGTGCTCTAGAACACGACTCTCTTTTAAAAAGATTACGTGAGAAACGTAAGTGAATTAGTGAGGGTAAAGTGGCTGTAGTTTGGATGGTGCGTGTGAAGGCTTGTGGTTATCAAGTTCTTTTAAGATACAATAAAACCCCGATAGAGAAAAAACGCAACCGAGAAATGTCGCCTGATTACAAAACGCCGAATGATTCGGCTGTCCCAAATTGAAAGAGTTTGCAGACGACATTTCAAAATGTGATGAAATTGAAAAATAATTTTCTCATAGGGGGAAAACATTATGGGAAAAGGAGAAATTGCTCATAAAGAGCCATTTCTCCTCCGCAATGTTTTCCAGAGCCGTCTAAAACAAACTAGTCAAAAATCGTTGTATTCTGGTAATGTGTTAAAATATCACCAAACAGGAAATTCCAAACGTCTGAAAACCTGCAAACTTTCATACGGAAATACAATGTTATTTCCAAATTGTGTTCGCCGTGTTTATCCAATGAAAAGGCCCCTGACATAATAAGGGGAACGCCATAATGTTTCTTTGCGGACTACTTTCGAGAAATTTCTGTTTCAAATGAAGACGTCAATCATCAAAATGGTATTTTAATTTAATTCAAGAAACACAAATATCTTAAAACTTATAATCTCACCTTCTATTGTTATTGTAAACTGACCGATCAATTATATACAGTGATAATCAAAACTTCCGTAGACTTTGAAATACTTAAAGGGGGCAATCCCAGGAAACGTTTTATAAGGCTGGATACATTTGCCAAAATTTGTAACCCTATACTTATATATGTGGTGTATTTCTCACGTTACGCAAATGGCTGAGTAGCTACGAATGTTTTCATTATACCATTTTCCATGGTTGTAGGGTCTTCTGACTTGCTTAGAGTAGTTTGTTTAACTTCATAGCTTGCTTTTCTAAGATGTAGACACATATCTCGTAGGCTCTAAAAACTAAAACCTGGGCTTATTTTCCTTCCAATGACTATTCTCCAGCACGTATCATACACAAGAACAGCTGTTGTATAGTTTCAATGACTATTCTCCAGCACGTATCATACACAAGAAAAGCTGTTGTATAGTTTCAATGACTATTCTCCAGCACGTATCATACACAAGAAAAGCTGTTGTATAGTTTCAATGACTATTCTCCAGCACGTATCATACACAAGAACAGCTGTTGTATAGTTTCAATGACTATTCTCCAGCACGTATCATACACAAGAAAAGCTGTTGTATAGTTTCAATGGCTATTCTCCAGCACGTATCGTACACAAGAAAAGCTGTTGTATAGTTTCAATGGCTATTCTCCAGCACGTATCATACACAAGAAAAGCTGTTGTATAGTTTCAATGGCTATTCTCCAGCACGTATCATACACAAGAACAGCTGTTGTATAGTTTCAATGACTATTCTCCAGCACGTATCGTACACAAGAACAGCTGTTGTATAGTTTCAATGACTATTCTCCAGCACGTATCATACACAAGAAAAGCTGTTGTATAGTTTCAATGACTATTCTCCAGCACGTATCATACACAAGAAAAGCTGTTGTATAGTTTCAATGACTATTCTCCAGCACGTATCATACACAAGAACAGCTGTTGTATAGTTTCAATGACTATTCTCCAGCACGTATCATACACAAGAACAGCTGTTGTATAGTTTCAATGACTATTCTCCAGCACGTATCATACACAAGAAAAGCTGTTGTATAGTTTCAATGACTATTCTCCAGCACGTATCATACACAAGAACAGCTGTTGTATAGTTTCAATGACATTAAGCTTACACACCATGATTTTCTCATATCTGTGAACACGTGGCTTTAAACTATCGATTCCCTAGACAGCACATCTGTGTCTACACCTCTTACGATTTTGATGTTCACTCGCAAAGACCTCGATTGCATAAAGTTACTCTATTAGCAGGAACGATTTCCATGGATCAACAATGTCTTGGACGAAACATCGCTGAGGAAGTTTGCCAAGGTGTCTGACACCTTTGCAAACTTCCTCAGCGGTTGTATGACCGAGATATTACAGAACCTTTATAATTGTACGACCTTAAAGACCGCCTCGTATATAACGTTTCAAATGCTCCTGTGTTTAAGTTTCCTCTCATACTTGCGTGTTTCCCCACAAATAGGTGAATAATCATATGGTCTAGGACCGTAAAACAGCTTTGTGCTAACGTTAAACCCTCCTGGTACCAACACTTTATAGTGCATGACTGGTGTAGGTAAACAATCCGGCGAGAGGAGGCAGCGTCCTGAAAGGAAATGATATTTTGTAAGGACGCTCTAGGTATTCTTTGCAAAATAAAACTACAGTGCTGCAGTACTGCAGTGGTTTGCCCATGACTCTCCTGTGAAAAGTCCCAGTGCTGCTGGTGATGATTGAACAAAGGACCCCTGTAGCCCTGTCGTACACCGTAACCACTGGGCCACGGGAATGTTTTGAATAAATTGCGTCCTGTATCAAGATAGATTCGGGATAAACAACTTCTCTTTCAATGTTAAAGAGTTTTCGATGAAAAAAAAAAAAAAGATCGATTGTAAAATACAAGAACATGTATTTAAAAATAGCTTCTTACGAAGTAAGACATGTACTATGACAAGTCGTGGCCGACAGTGGTGCAGTGGTAGAGCATCGGCTTCGTGTACCGAGTGTTCTGGGTTCGAATCCCCGTTAGGCGTGGCGATTATTGCCGGGACTAACCCACCAATCGGCACGAGTACTGGTTGAGTATCAAGGAAGCAGTCATCGAGAGTGAATTCAATAAGCTTTAAACTTCCGTCACTATCGATGTAAGATGAATTAGTTTAAACACAAGGCCAAGTTTGCCAAAATACTTAAATCAAAAGAAATAATAACTTGTACTGAGTGGTTTCATTTTTTATATTTGTTTAATAATAATCGTGTTTATATCCCATGAGGTGACGATAAAGGCCTAAGTTTTCGAAGTATTACGACTTCGTAGTTCTATGCTTGTAATGGTACTCAAAGTTCAGCAACACCTTTAAGTTTAAGCAAGACATCATATCTGAATTTGTTTCGAGAGCAAGGATCCAAATGATTATTACATTTGGCCCGTGTTATCGAAACAAACTTCAGCATGAATCCTAGCTTAAACTTTAAAAGCTTTCTCAACTTGGAGCATAAGTAAAAGTACCTTAATTAAGTGGCGATCTAGAAATGAACATCGTATTTCACCTTGTGCTCAAACTCAAGTTTAATCAACGGTTTTGAGCCAACCTAATTGTTGTTTCATGCAACGAAATAAATATTTGAAAAAGGGACGCCAAGAACTAGCTCATCTACCTAACTCTGCTGAGTGCGCTGAATTTACTTAAGGCTAAGTTGGGGTTAAAGTATAGAATTTGTGATCTTTCGGTAAGACGGACCACAGAGTCCCAGAGTTAAGAGCGAGTTCTAACCCCTTTATCCACAATACCTCTCTTTAACATGTCTACGACAGAAATCTTTAGAAATATCTGTAACAAAAGGATGAATTGCTCATGATGAGTATTTTATCTTTTTGTCACAAATATTTCTTTAAATAACACGAATATAAACAGTATTGTTATTTTTGATTTCTGCTATTGTTCTAAAGTTACACCAATCGTGAATTTCTATAATGGGGAGGCTTAGGATAAACGGAAAGGTGACATTTCGGGGGGGGGTTATGAGAATTATTCGATCGATTAATAGCAGATGTTCTACGTGCTCCCGATAGGCTAATGGAATAAGACAGCGTTTGATGTTATTTCTTCAATGTCCAGATTTTGAAGTTTGTGACACAATAGCGCCTCTCATGGCGGCGTTTTGGTTGCATGGGGCAACGCAACGAAAGTACACCGGTCTATGATAGGTACCGATCGGAGCTGGCCAGTGAGACTCTATTTACCTGCCAAGTTCTAGAGGTGCGTTTCGACCACTGTGGTTAGTAGAATTTGAAATAGAAAATTTATAAAGAAAACACTGTTCCATCTTTAGCAATTTATTATATTGTGCTTCGGTTTCTGTTCCACAAACCTTCGTTCTGCAGATCATAACACTTTATAGTAAATAATTCAGCTTTCTGCTAAAGCTTTGGTTAGGGCATTGTTTATAACTGTTTATGTTTGTAATTTCTCCATTACCGAGGGTACCTAGTTCGATATCCGTTAGCTGCGAGGTGAAAACACCGGGGCTAACTCCTAAATCGGAACGAGTACTTGTTATGTATCCAGGAGACAGAATCTAGAGTGATTAATCTAAGTTGTAAGAACTTGCCTCACAATCGGTGTGGTATAAATGAGTTAAACTATATGTCTGTGGTGTTAAATAAGGATTTGTCATTGGAAAGCTCCCTTTGTAATAGTCGCTTTTAAAGAATCATAAAAACAAAGAGTACGGATGTCATTTGGCAAGACACCTCAGATCCCTAGCTTACAGGTGATACTAGTGAACCAAGAAAAGCCCTAACATAACATGGTGTTGACACAGCGTTAAATCTAATATAAACAAGGACCAAGGATCAGCCATAGAGAAAGCATAATTAATTCACGAAAGGTCAATTTATCTAAGAATGTATATTTTATATGCAATAGATCTCCAAAGCGATGTCACGCTTTTGGATTAAAATATATGTTACTTTACTGTATACACATTTCTTATTAAAAATGACCTAATTTTGCTCCCAATAATTATTCTTAATTAAGTGCGTATCAAATAACCGTACAGCTGTTGTTCAGTTTTAAAGAAAGTACATGTAGCTTTTACATTCCATTTCCTCACATCTGTGAACAGAGCACCTTTCAAACAACGATTTACTGTATGATGGTCGTGGGTTCCATTCATGTGAAAAAGGGCATCGCTCCTGCGACATTTTTGCATTTCACCATTGACGCAAGAACGGGTTTTGTATTCAGGAAGAAGAACCGAGGGCGATTAATCTAAATTGCAAAAACTTCTTCTCACATTCGATGTAAAGTTAAATATCTTAACACTGTAATGCTGTTTCGTTTAGGTGTGATTCCAAGGATAGAGTTTGGTTCAATCTCACCGAAGGCGGTATAGAAAACAACTTCGAAAACCCACACCCCATTTTAGAATTTGTGGCTAGTCCTAATCGAAAGCAATAGTAGACGACAAAAACAGCGTGAAACTAATAATTTCTTGTGAAACCAATGTGACAAAAGGAGAAATTGGTCATCATAGTAGTCTGTCTATTTTTTCTCAAGGATGCAGTTAATTCGTTAAACGTGAGGTATTATATAGTAAGGGAATGATGACATATTTTGTCGGTGTGTTTTGCCTAGGATCACAAAAAAATGGAGAAAACGAGGTTTGAAACTTAAATGAAGCTTTAATTCTTCACATTGGAAATAAACACCCCAGTGAAACCATAATTTGGAAATCCGATCGCTAAAACTTGGAAAACATCTCCGTTCAAATAGTTCCCTTAACCCATTTCCAAACCGAAACGACTCTGACCACTTTATTGAAGACAACTCTGGAAAGCATTGTAGGAAAAAGAGAAATTGCTCTTGACGAGCAATTTCTCCTTTTCTCACAGTGTTTTCTGCCCTGTCAGGAGATTATTTTTCACTTTCATCACATTTTGAAATGTTGTCTGCAAACTCTTTCAATTATGGACAGTCGAAAATGTTGCGTTTGGTAAAGGGTCAAATATCGAGATGGCTTCAGAATAAACACATACAATTCTAAAACAATAGCAGATGACAAAGGAAATTGATAATAAATACATTTTCCTTTTCGGTATTCTATCATTAAACAGAAACATTTTGAAAAAGGAAAAATTGCTCGTCACGAGAACATTTTCGTTTTTGCTGCAGTGGTTGTTATTTTTTTACTTCTACAAAATCTTCTGCTTAAGTTCATCGCAATTATTCATTATCAAGAAGGGAGTTATATTCTCAATTTTACGAGAGACCGATTCAGTGCCTCAAACCATTCTGAAATTGAAATAATATTGTTTTTCTTTGGAAAATTGATAGCTAGCTACACAATTAACAAAGGTTTGGTTTAAAACGTCCCCTTTCATTCTTGGCCAAGTGGTGAGCGGTTTTGACACAGACCAGCGAATCGTCATCCGTTCAGGTTTGATGCTTGGCTCTTGAAGGCTCGTGCTCTAATGCAGAAAAGCGTTACTATCCGATACTTGATTTAGCTCAAATGAACCTTTTCGATTTAGACCTTCGTCCATAGATTAAGATTTGACTTTGACTGAAATAGTCCCACTGTGATTTTAAAATGAAATACACTTATTCTCATTGAAAGATTCATGGAGTTATCGGGAAAAGTATGCATGAAGTATTTGATATAAAAAGTGAATAACGTGAAACCAGGCTTTACCGAAAATCTATATTGAGACATCAATGCTAAATTACAGAATACAAGGTGCAAAGGTCTCACAGTAAACAGTAAAGGTAGTTATTGGCTGCTAGAATGATTTCTCTTCCCATTTAGTTTTCACCACAAAGCACTAAGTGCTCATGACTAAGTGCTCATGAGTAGATAAATGAAAAAGAAATAAATGAATAAATAAAAAAAGAAATAAGATATATGTAATGAAATTATTGAATAAATAAAATAAATAAATCATTGAATGAAAAAATGAAGGAACAAATGAAAGAATCAAGCATATCAAACAATCGATCAAACAATCGATCAAACAATCGATCAAACAATCGATCAAACAATCGATCAAACAATCGATCAAACAATCGATCAAACAATCGATCAAACAATCGATCAAACGATCGATCGATCAATCAATCAATCAATCAATCGATCAATCAATCAATCAATCAATCAATCAATCAATCAATCAATCAATCAATCAATCAATCAATCAATCAATCAATCAATCAATCAATCAATCAATCAATCAATCAATCAATCAATCAATCAATCAATCAATCAATCAATCAATCAATCAATCAATCAAGTCAGTCATCAATCAATCAATCAATCAATCAATCAATCAATCAATCAATCAATCAATCAATCAATCAATCAATCAATCGACCAATCAATCGACCAATCAATCGACCAATCAATCGACCAATCAATCGACCAATCAATCGACCAATCAATCGACCAATCAATCGACCAATCAATCGACCAACCAATCACCATCAATCGACCAACCAATCAATCGCCAATCAATCAATCAATCGACCAATCAATCGACCAATCAATCAATCAATCAATCGAACAATCGAACAATCAAACAATCGAACAATCGAACAATCGAACAATCGAACAATCGAACAATCGAACAATCGACCAATCAATCGACCAATCAATCGACCAATCAATCGACCAATCAATCGACCAATCAATCGACCAACCAATCGACCAATCAATCGACCAATCAAGCGACCAATCTATTGACAAGTATCAATCAATCAATCAATCAATCAATCAATCAATCAATCAATCAATCAATCAATCAATCAATCAATCGACCAATCAATCGACCAATCAATCGACCAATCAATCGACCAATCAATCGACCAATCAATCAATCGACCAACCAATCAATCGACCAACCAATCAATCGACCAATCAATCGCCCAATCAATCGACCAATCAATCGACCAATCAATCAATCAATCAATCGAACAATCGAACAATCAAACAATCGAACAATCGAACAATCGAACAATCGAACAATCGAACAATCGAACAATCGACCAATCAATCGACCAATCAATCGACCAATCAATCGACCAATCAATCGACCAATCAATCGACCAACCAATCGACCAATCAATCGACCAATCAAGCGACCAATCTATTGACAAATCAATCAATCAATCAATCAATCAATCAATCAATCAATCAATCAATCAATCAATCAATCAATCAATCAATCAATCAATCAATCAATCAATCAATAATTAATTAATTAATTAAAATTAATCACTTAATCAACCTATCTATCAATACCAAATTAATCGTTAGAGATAACAAAACATTTCCTAACATTGTAAAGAAAGTCGTTGGTTTGTGAAAGAGTACTGGTTGTTACTTAGAACACCCTGCATGCAAATACGTTGTACCGGAACTCATTATTTGTGCAAGCGAAGCTGTTTAGAAGAACTACATGAAGGCAGGTTGCGTGAATGCAGTGAATGAATCAGCTGTGATCTGTTAAATCCTCTAAATGGTTCCATTTGTGACTCGACTTTCGACAGGTCGTCGCTTGTTTACTTTGTCGCTAGGCAACGGGGCACGCATTCACATACAGCCCCGCCTCCGGGCAACCAAAACACCGTATTTCCTTCATTGAAATGAAGGAAATACCGTGTTTTGGTTGCACGGAGACGGGGTGTCACTTATCACTTATCAATGGTAATGTTTACTTTCACTACACATGGATCTGTGACTTATTGCTGCTCATTAGGCACGTATTTAAAGCGCATGCTCCCTCTCTGATTGCTTAATTCAGTTATTTTCCCTTCCGAATCACAGCCCCATGGTTTCATTATACAAATGACAGATAAAATCGACTTTTGCCACCCATACTCAACCATATAACATTTGTATTGACGCATTCAGAAATACATATCTATGTTCCGTAATTTTCAAATCAGCTACCCAATGCACACCATGCTTTCGAGGCCGTTTTATATGAACATTGTCCGGTACGAATTGGTTACGCTGCATTCTTTTCATTAAACATCGGAAAGAAAAGTGACCGAACAGGAATCTTGAACATTGGACCCCTAGAATCCTATTCGAACGATTAAGACTTAACTTTACACCCAAATGATTTTGAGAACAATCAACTTTTTACTCAGTAATGCTACAAAAGACTTTAAACTTCTTGAGCAATAAATCCTCTTGTCAAAACAAGAGTGGCAAATTGAATGCCCAATTCACCCAGCTTGTCCAAACGGATTTACCGGCTAGTGATTATTTTAAATGAAATATCCTATATAGCCATTATACGGACATGTTCAGAAAATGGTTTGGCATGAACAGACAGGTAAATAAGACAAACATTTCGCCACACATACACAATGTCTTTTATCCAATATCATAACGAAAATGCATTATTTTTTGTCATTATTTCTTTGTCGTCTGGTGTAGCTTCCAATTTCAACCAGTCACATATTCCCATAACGGGGACTGGTTGATGTTGTCTTGTGTTCCATTTTCTTCTATTGTATGGATTGCGAAAGTCCTTCCAATAAATATGGTATTATGGTAAACTGATCTTGAAGGAAGTTTTATTGCTTTTACGCCTCTTTATTACAAGTGGTTTTCATCAGACGAAATCGAAACCAACCACGGTGTAAAAGTCATTAGAAATCGAGATATATGGGATCGCTACATTTCATTACAATGCCACTGCCCCGTATTTCAAACTTTTGTCTCTCGGAAAACGAGGTCCCAAAGATCTCGACGTTTTAACGACTTCTTTTTTTGCACAGACCGACAACATAGCAATATCGATTTCTAATCGCACAGAAAAGATATTTATGACTTGTATCGCATATATTGAAAACCGTTTAAACAGGTTTATTTCGTAAACAACGGTCTAAACTTAGAATGGTAGGTGCTTTTTTAGATACCATCGTCACGTGCATGTACGGAAAGGTTCAACGGCTCTTGTTACGTACACGTAAGAAAGGTGTGCGAAAAAGAATTCGTGAGTTTACTTAAAAATCGACCTCCCCAAAGAAGCGGTGATAAGCACGAATAGTCACTTCAACTTATATTAGGAAATCATGTCGTTTCAGCAACTTAGAAGAAAATAAATTGAAAATGGTGTTTGGTTAAGTGGTTATGATTGTTGATAGCGAATCTTTTAACGTTTATTACTCTCAGAGCACAAATCTCTGAGTTAGTCTCCCTAAGTATTTTAACTTTTATTACTCCCAGAGCACAAATCTCTGAGTAAGTCCCCCTAAGTATTTTAACGTTTATTACTCCCAGAGGACAAATCTCTGAGTTAGTCCCCCTAAGTATTTTAACGTTTATTACTCCCAGAGCACAAATCTCTGAGTTAGTCCCCCTAAGTATTTTAACGTTTATTACTCCCAGAGCACAAATCTCTGAGTTAGTCTTCCTAAGTATTTTAACGTTTATTACTCCCAGAGCACAAATCTCTGAGTTAGTCTCCCTAAGTATTTTAACGTTTATTACTCCCAGAGCACAAATCTCTGAGTTAGTCTCCCTAAGTATTTTAACGTTTATTACTCCCAGAGCACAAATCTCTGAGTTAGTCCCCCTAAGTATTTTAACGTTTATTACTCCCAGAGCACAAATCTCTGAGTTAGTCTTCCTAAGTATTTTAACGTTTATTACTCCCAGAGCACAAATCTCTGAGTTAGTCTCCCTAAGTATTTTAACGTTTATTACTCCCAGAGCACAAATCTCTGAGTTAGTCCCCCTAAGTATTTTAACGTTTATTACTCCCAGAGCACAAATCTCTGAGTTAGTCTCCCTAAGTAGAATCATCATAATCCGCAATTCGGGAACTAGTTCTCATGTCGGATGAATTCGGTCCTCCTCGGTATAAATCGGTCAGGGCAGGAATTTGATTTAATTGTGTTAATTTGGTACGTTAGTTTCCCCTCATTTTGCGCTTTCAATATATCTTTAAACTTCTCTAAGTAGAATCACATATTTATCATATTCGTCTCAAGACTGTAAATTTTGGACACACGAGTAGAAAATGGTTCTCGCTTTCAATGGCATAAGTATTTCACAATATGTAAATTCACTCATCCCTTCTAATTAAGTGTGTCTTTTCTTTCCTATTTCTAATGTTTGAGATGAGAACCTAAACCTGGCTAATTGCATTGGTTATAAGACAGATAATTTTCGGTAGAAAATTCTGTTTTAAACTATATATGATAATAAATACATTCATTTGTTTTGTTTAGTGCGGTGTGTCAGGTCTGCAAACACCAGTCTCTGATGCGTTGTTGTTACAACCATATGCGTTCCTTGGCCCTCTATTAAAGGGTCGCAGTCTAAACGTCACTTCCACGGCCTAATTACAGTCTACTCCTCCAAAACGGCTGTGGAGTGACCTCGCTCGCCTTTTCCAGATTCTGTTTCCCGGAAAGGACAGATAAACATCGCCACGGGGTACACCGTATCATAATCTTTTTTCCTCCTACATCATAGTCCGTGGTACACCCCTCTAATAGAGATATGGCACATTCAAATTGCTTTGTTTATGTTGTTGTCTACATGAGTGTAACGAATCCAAAAGAAGGCATGTCAAACGCACAAATATATCAGATTAGTGACCACATTCTTGTTATTGATTGGTCGTGATATTAATATATACAACCACACGTTCTTTATAATTATGCATTGGGCTTTTAAATTTGCAAAAGCCGTCAACAAAGGTTTCATCGCTCTCACCTCAAAAAAGACTCGTGCCGAATCTTGGCCTATGGGAATGACGCAGCAAAGACATAGCCGAAATAAGTATGTGTCATTATCGCGCCGCTGCCACCAATGTTACTAAATAAGCCGAGAAACCTACCAAAGGAATAATTGCATCCGAATAGGCAAAAGCGCCCTCGTTTACTGATCGGTTTAATCTCTCAAATGCGCAACGCCGTTCTACAAACGCTTCAACAGAATGTTGTTAAAATGCCATGTATACTTGGTAAACGTTGACGCGAAGAGAAAACTTAATCAAAATTTTACAAAAGCTGTAGCATTGTATACTGCGCGCTAGATACATGTAATAGCCAAGAGAAAAAAATAGATAGATCGTTTTCAAGTTTTAGAGCCTGTACATAGAGAATTACTATGTATCTTAATCCGAAAGCCTTTCAAATGTTTTGAGAACTAACGCATAAAGAATGTACGCTCTTACATATATTGGTGTTTCCTGAGAGAATTATGCTTTTAAAAGCTATTTGTAATTGCAAATAACACTGCAAAAATCGCATTGTTTCAGTGGCATATGTGAACTAGTAGCTTTTAAAGGTTAACTTCAATGTATAATTATAGAATCGATTTTAAGTGGTTTCTTCCGTATATTGAATAACAAGAGAAAACGAGGCTTGCCTAGGGACACGTGTACTGAACCCTGACATTTGTGTTTGTACTGAGGACACCCTACAGCGACCATAAACTCTATAAACTTATCTATCGAGGGAGAATTATAATGCCTTGTTTATAGGGAGGAATCCCCAGGGGACTAGGCCAATAAACCAGACCCGGTTTATTTAAGGTAGAATACCCATAATCCGCCATTTTGAAACTCGTTCTATCGTTGGATCTCTTCGGTTATTCTCGGTAAACATCTGTCGGGGCCGGAACTATTCGGTTTAATGTGAATAGCCCCGGCCCGACCCATGTATACCGAGAACGACCGAAGGATTTCGACGAAGGAATGAGTTTCAAAATGGCGGATTATGGGTATTGTAATTAAAGCTGAAGGTAGTCCACATGTCCTGATTTCGCAATTGTTCGGAACCATAATCGCTTACTATGTTTACAAAGGGTGACAGTCCGGTAACCTTTGGTCCTTCTTTATTCTATATCAAAACAGCCATTATCTACATTTATTACTTCTATTTCCTAATGTGCCATTATTCATGTATATTGGAAACTTGGAATAAACCCAAATGACAATTAATAAAGAGCTTAAACTTCATCCCATAATAGAGTTTGGCTCTAAATAACACAATATGCGATTTTGGCTAGGCAAGACGTATTTATAATAAAACAATGACTTTTCCGGGGTAAACACATACTTTTCCACGAGGTTCAGGAAATAAAAGTAAACTCACTGCTTTTAAGGATGTGTCAACGTGGGTCAATATAGTGTTATGTTTTAACGGGCATAATTAAGGGAAATCGGTAGAAATTTGGAAACTAGTGTTATCTCCCTTTGACAATTCATGGACAACATGATACCTCGTATGCCTACCGCATAACATGTATGCTTCTGTTCTGTTCGCTTCATCAAACCACATTCGGTGTGAGTAATGGTTATGTTGGAACCAGAATCACGGTTGATATATAGAGAATAGATGGTTGGTGTCGTGAATCGGAAATGTTATCGGGCAAGGCTTAGGAATATTATCCGGTGAGCCGAAGGCGAAACGGATAATAATACGAAGCCGAGCCCGATAGCTTTTCCGATTCAAAGACAACAACCATCTATTTTATTTATTTTGTTACGTTTATGTATTCTTTCAAACAAACACAATGTAAATAAAACACGAGAAAAAGGAAAAAATGAATATGTGAACATGACGTCATTTCGTTTTTATGACGTCATGATTCGTCACGTGCATGTGTTATATGGTTAGTGCCGGATATCACAAATGTTATACGGCACCTAGTTATCGGTCCCAAAATGACACTTGTGACAGGAAAAAAGTTGTTAGAACTTGTTTCACAATTGATGTAAAACAGATAAATCTAAACTATTCTATTCGTTTCTCAACGCTTATCATTTATATTGTGTGATGTGTTTGTTGTCCTTTTTGCAGGGTTTTTTCCTTTATGGATTATGGTAAGTGTTCCATCTTAAATCTTATAGTGTTTCGATTTATCTCTTATAACTGCATAACAGAGTGGCATTGTACTTTTATGAAAATGACGTTTTATAATGGAAATGCGTTTATTTATTGTACAATGATGAGATATTAGAAGGGATTACTATTGTTACTATCATTCTTACCTAACTTAATTACCTTTGTTTATATGACAGGTGTGGTATTTCTGTACTATACACGTGCTACTATCCAGACTTTACAACCTTGGTTGTCTGTACACTCACACCAAATTGATGTTAATGTCTGTGTCAATCAATTATTCATTACAATATGGCGGGATATTCCGGAGGCATTGTAAACAATCATTACAGTGATACTGTACGGTGTAAAATCCATAAGTCGCTGAATAGAGCACATTTCCTGAATTTAGATGATCCACGATTTTATGGTTAAAAAGTGCTTGTTCACACATGACACAAACTGCACGTTAGAAATAAAATTTAGTTGAAACAATTCGAGGGTTCAACGCAAGACTATAGTAAGTGCTTCACAAACGTGAAGCACTTACTATAGTATTGCGCTGAACCATTGAATACGTGTTTGTAATGCTGTATGACATTTAATGAATAAATTAAATAATAAAAAAAAAATAAAACAAAAAGCTACTGAGCTCAAAATGGTATTTAGAATAATTCACTGTATCTAAGTATGCACAGACAGTATGCAATGGATTCTAAACCCGTTGTGACACTTTTGGAGCGAAATAGACTACATTTTTATTCTTATTTGTTGTATTCACTCTCTTAATATTTGAATAGGAACTTGTTTAAATGTTAATGCCTAGTCTCCAGTACGTTTCATACAAAACTACAGCTGCTATACCGTTTTAATGAAATACACTCCTAATATTTTCATTTCCTCACATCTGTGAACACAGCTTTAGAAGATTTCCGATGCATGACAATATTTTAGGTGGGAAAAATAGACCAAAGGTTCAATTATATAGGGTTATCATGATTTAATGTCATCGTCAACATTATCGCATTTACTCTGTTCGGTTATTACATTGCGTCAACAGTATTGCATCTATATCTAAATGACTTAGGTGGCTTAAGCATTATTGAAAACAAAAGAATTGTTCGAACCCGTAAGGTTAACTGCCAATGACGATGTCTCAATCTGGATAAAACCACCAGCGCTCCGTAAGCAAGCTGAATCATATTTGAATCATTACGTAGAGATGATATATTCATACAGTGAAACTGTGTCGTATTGAATTTAGCTAACAGATTAATCTGATCTAATGAGAGATGAATGTGTGTGAACTTTCCCACTAACCAATTACTACATGGTGGCGTATCTGCTGCATTAAACATAATAAACCTTTGTGACAAAAAGATGAATTACTCACGATGAGAAATTAATTCTTTTTTCACAATCGGTTCTACCTATTGGAACAACGAAAAAGTATTCACCTCTACTTGTATTTTTTGTTTCTTTCCCAATTGGACGCCTAGCAAATTTCCACAAGGGGGAACTGTTTTAACAACACCAAAGGTGCGACTTTTTCCTATCAACAAACATCAAATATCAAAGCGAAATCTTGACTGGACTGAACCAGAGAGAACCTTGAATCCATGAATTACACATCAGCATTGTTTCTCACTGAGACATAACGTTTTGGCACCGGTGTTGTAGTATATCAATGTCAACATTAATCAGCAAGAACTGGATAAAACCTGGTCTTGTGGATTTTTGCAAAGTTCCGCAAGGATTGGCCTCTATAACCAATATACCATGGTCCTCTTTTTCCTGTTCAAGTAGATGGTCAGAGGTCGGAGCTTTTAATTTTAATCAGATGTAAAAGGGAGAGACAGCCATCTTTCCCAGATTAAAAACATTCTATAACAGTTCATATAAATACAATTTTAAGATTGTATACAATGCTTTGATGAATTAAGCCTGATTAAAAAAGCCGAGTCACACGTGCTGGACACCGCCGGAAAGGAAGGTGGACTTTATTTCACTTTTTTTTCTTATATTTAAAAAAAGAAGTGTTTTCCAAATGAAATTTTTCTAAATTTGTCTTCTTTAATTTCGATGTTTTATTTGATTGCTGCCCAAAATGTTTGAAAGAAAAACGTCTTTACATATTTGGGGCTCCATGACAAACGCAAAAAGACACGGCCGAAAAAAATCACTTAAGTGATTGGAGTAATTTGGAATGTGTTGGTTTTCTCTGTGTATTCCTTTATTCCATGTGTACCTGTTACCTTTAGGCTGTTTCTTGTTGTATATTATAATGGTGGGGGTCATTGATGTTAAATCCGGCAACCATGGTTTGATTCCGGGTAGCAGGTGCTTAAAAATGAAAACTATACATGTTCTACCACTGAACACTCATGTCCATCCTCCACTCCCGAAAATTTCCCCCACCCAAAGGAAATATACATACATAATGTGTCAGTAGACGTTCTGAATCATCGTATACCGATCTGGCCGACACTTTGCAAGGTTGTTTGACGGCATATTTTCTTGTTTTGTCGGTAAGATGGTATGATATATCTCTGTCGATGAAAGGGTGGTTGTTTTTTGTTCTGAGGGAACGAACAAGGGATGTGAGTAAACAACAAACAATACTGACAGAACAACCGATACAGTCGCAGAGCTAGGAACGATAAATGATGAAGCAAAAACCTGGGTACCGCAAGCGATTGGCAACGGCAGACGACAGAATGTATCATTAAGCAACTTTCTAATTTAAAGGTACTGGTTCACACATAAGACAAATTGCAGGCAAAAATAAAAAACCGTTGAAACATAGTTTTCGTACAGTGGTATACTATTTCATGAAAATCAGGGTTTGAACATACATTTTATTCAGAACGCATTAATATATCTAAGAATACACAGACGGTGTGCGATAAATTTTAAAACGCTTTTGGATCTAAAAATCTTTGATCTGTTTAATTCTGGCTCTATATACAGTGGAGCCTCGTTTATCTGGACCCCGATTATCCGGATGTCTCGCAATCCGAACGAAATTGTAAGGGAACGGAATTATTTGACCAGTTTGTTGCAGACGACCTTTGCAAACATTGTGGGTAAAGGAGAAATTGCTCGTGACGAGCAATTTCTCCTTTTCCCACAATGTTTTCTGCCATATCAGAAGATAATTTTTGAACTTCATCACGTTTTGAAATGTCGTCTGCAAACTCTTTCAATTTGGGACGGTCGACAATTTGGCTTTTGTTAAAGGTTTATAAGCATTCACGTGCATACAGACCGTTTATGTCTTAATGTGTATAAGAACATGATCTGCTTCATTAGTCCGGAACGGACGTGTTCGGATTAACGAGACATCACTGTATCTGAATACGTTCTCGATTTTCTCCCAATGGCTATTCTCGAGTACGTACTTATTTTCTCCCAATGGCTATTCTCGAAATACGTACTTATTTTCTCCAAATGGCTATTCTCGAAATACGTACTTATTTTCTCCCAATGGCTATTTTCGAGTACGTACTTATTTTCTCCCAATGGCTATTCTCGAGTACGTACTTATTTTCTCCCAATGGCTATTCTCGAGTACGTACTTATTTTTCTCCCAATTGCTATTCTCGAGTACGTACATATTTTCTCCCAATGGCTATTCTCGAGTACGTACTTATTTTTCTCCCAATGGCTATTCTAGAGTATGTACTTATTTTCTCCCAATGGCTATTCTCGAGTACGTACTTATTTTCTCCCAATGGCTATTCTCGAAATACGTACTTATTTTCTCCCAATGGCTATTCTCGTAATACGTACTTATTTTCTCCCAATGGCTATTCTCGAGTACGTACTTATTTTTCTCCCAATGGCTATTCTAGAGTATGTACTTATTTTCTCCCAATGGCTATTCTCGACTACGTACTTATTTTCTCCGAATGGCTATTCTCGAGTACGTACTTATTTTCTCCCAATGGCTATTCTCGAGTACGTACTTATTTTCTCACAATGGCTATTCTCGAGTACGTACTTATTTTTCTCCCAATTGCTATTCTCGAGTACGTACATATTTTCTCCCAATGGCTATTCTCGAGTACGTACTTATTTTTCTCCCAATTGCTATTCTCGAGTACGTACTTATTTTTCTCCCAATTGCTATTCTCGAGTACGTACATATTTTCTCCCAATGGCTATTCTCGAGTACGTACTTATTTTTCTCCCAATTGCTATTCTCGAGTACGTACATATTTTCTCCCAATGGCTATTCTCGAGTACGTACTTATTTTCTCCCAATGGCTATTCTCGAGTACGTGGCTATTCTCGAGTACGGCTATTCTCGAGTACGTACTTATTTTCTCCCAATGGCTATTCTCGAGTACGTACTTATTTTCTCCCAATGGCTATTCTCGAGTACGTACTTATTTTCTCCCAATGGCTATTCTCGAGTACGTACTTATTTTCTCCCAATGGCGTATTCTCGAGTACGTACTTATTTTCTCCCAATGGAGTACGTATTTTTCTCCCAATGGCTATTCTCGAGTACGTACTTATTTTCTCCCAATGGCTATTCTCGAGTACGTACATAGTTTCTCCCAATGGCTATTCTCGAGTACGTACTTATTTTCTCCCAATGGCTATTCTCGAGTACGTACTTATTTTCTCCCAATGGCTATTTTCGAGTACGTACTTATTTTCTCCCAATGGCTATTCTCGAGTACGTACATATTTTCTCCCAATGGCTATTCTCGAGTATGTACTTATTTTCTCCCAATGGCTATTCTCGACTACGTACTTATTTTCTCCGAATGGCTATTCTCGAGTACGTACTTATTTTCTCCCAATGGCTATTCTCGAGTATGTACTTATTTTCTCCCAATGGCTATTCTCGACTACGTACTTATTTTCTCCGAATGGCTATTCTCGAGTACGTACTTATTTTCTCCCAATGGCTATTCTCGAGTACGTACTTATTTTCTCCCAATGGCTATTCTCGAGTACGTACTTATTTTCTCCCAATGGCTATTCTCGAGTACGTACTTATTTTTCTCCCAATTGCTATTCTCGAGTACGTACATATTTTCTCCCAATGGCTATTCTCGAGTACGTACTTATTTTCTCCCAATGGCTATTCTCGAAATACGTACTTATTTTCTCCCAGTGGCTATTCTCGAGTACGTACTTATTTTCTCCCAATGGATATTCTCGAGTACGTACTTATTTTTCTCCCAATGGCTATTCTCGAGTACGTACTTATTTTTCTCCCAATGGCTATTCTCGAGTACGTACTTATTTTCTCCCAATGGCTATTCTCGAGTACGTACTTATTTTCTCCCAATGGCTATTCTCGAAATACGTACTTATTTTCTCCCAGTGGCTATTCTCGAGTACGTACTAATTTTCTCCCAATGGATATTCTCGAGTACGTACTTATTTTTCTCCCAATGGTTATTCTCGAGTACGTACTTATTTTTCTCCCAATGGCTATTCTCGAGTACGTACTTATTTTTCTCCCAATGGCTATTCTCCCGTACGTCTCATGCAGTGGTAAAGCTGATAAACAGTTTAAAAGAAATACAAATTTAATTTCCAACTTTCTTCGAATCTATGAATATGCTCCTTTAAGTGTCACAATGGTTCATGATTTCTTCTGCAGCATATGTAGAAGAAGAGGTGGTGCAAACTTTTATGTTCATAATTAGAAGTTAATCTTTTATCATAAAGTGGTTTCCAATTTCTTCTGCAACGTATGAATCCAAGTAGTTTATTATGGAGTAAGAGGACTAAACATTTGAAGAGGTTTTTCTGTACCAGTAGGCAAGTTCCATGCCAGCAGGCTAGATGGAATATTCCTTATCAAATTGACATTTGTGATGTAATCGGTGTAGATGAATAAGTGCAGTGTTTGATATCTTTGCACTTGGTTTGCAGTGCTGTGAATGAGTTATTAAGAACAAAGGAGCATTGTAATAGGTCTAGATAAGAAGTGTATTTCCGAAAGACAGTTGATGTTATACAGAACGTATTCTAAACACCATTAGAGATTTATGTGTTTATATGAAAGATCCCCTACTATCAAAACTCGCCACCATCAAAAGCCGTCAATACAATGATCGATTTGAAGATACAGTACAAGCCTGAGCTAAAACAAAACGCATTGTATTTTAAAAAAGCCTATGATGTCCTTCTTGACACGGCATTGATACATGAATCTTCCCTGCTGATTAAATCTTTCGTAGTAATTAGATCAAAACCAAATGATTTAACTCATGAAATTGATAATAAAGGATTAAACCAATTCATGGCATTGTAAGATGAAATACAATTTGGACTATTTTATGTTTAACCAATTTAATCAAATATTTACTGATTATTCTAGTTCGATATCAAATATCATTTTTCATCATCTTTCAAACCTTTCTATCGTTTGTACAAATCCATCCCAAATATACTATGGTCTTCCCCTTTTCAACCTTCATCTCTCTCACATGATCAGTTAGAGACTATACTTTAATGGTTGCTTTCTTGTCCATTTACGCGAAATAACCCGCAGCCTTAGAAATGCTGAGATTCAATTATGTATCGCCGCTTCCAACACTAGAAAGCACAAATAGCACTAAAAGGCTTCTTAGAAATTAAGCTATAAGAAATCATGTTTGCTCACGATATAAACTTACCATCAACAAAACTTTGCATGAAAATGACCTAGTTTTGTGAAGCAAAGCTCCATTTCATTTTCAAAATAAATCGACGAGAAATATGTCACCATTGATCAGATTGAGCTACTGATCTCTGACGCCACGTTTTGCTTCCATGGTTTGTAATTCTTTATTCTAAATGTCTCGGTACCGGTCAGCGTTTCAGACTTAGCTTCGCGTGATATAATTAAGAAATAAAGCGCCTTAATTTTGGAATGAAATTACCTCTTTCACAGAGGTTACTTTATCGAACTAAACTATTTTATTCGAATTAGACTCACAATACAGATTTAGGCCCGTCACATTTTGAATAATGAAAAAACAATGTAGATGTATTACTCTTCTTTATATGTGCTTTTTTTGCAGATGTGAGGAAATTCTAAATTCTAAAACAAACATATTTAAAAATGCACAACAGCTGTACATGTAATGCTGTATGATACACAATGTAGATTAGTCACTGAAATCCAAATGAGATCGTTTTGTTTCTTTAAAGTGCTCATTGCTATCTTTTGGGCCCATATTATTTTGTCTTAAGAGGCTCCCCAAAATTACAATGCAAATAGTTTTAAGGATTAAACCTCTGACGTATGTGCTTTCGGTGTTTTCAAGTAGTACCTTTGCATAAACTGGAACAAAACAGATCCATGATCCATGCATGTGTGGCAACAAAAGTTGGGTCTTCCCCAATTATGATTAAGCAGGCGTAGCACGAAACAACTAAAAACAAACGAAATGTACTTTTGGTGTGCTGACAATCCATTACGAAATACTTTTATCTGCAGAGAAACAATTCTTCGTTAATTAGTGGATTATGATAAGCCACATGCAAATCAAACTCTGGCGTAATTAAATGTCTACTAATTAATAACGTGCGATTCCATTTCCGGTCCAGAGTGCAAAAGCATGTAGTTCAATTCAAGACGTGGTACTGGGTTTCCCATGTGAGTACCTTATTGCATATTATAAAAGTATACATATCAGCGTATATTCTGTATAAACGTAAAAATGTAAAGTAATGTCTCAGATCACCCTGTGCTTTACGCACATGTTGATCTTAAACATTTCTTTACGTAGATGTTCGAAGGCGTTTCACAGCAGACATCATCAACAAAACATATCCCGCTTAGTTTCCGTCATATCTCTAGGAATAACATGCAATATATCGCATGTCAATTAGGGACGTGTCTTAAATCTTTTAGCATCACGTAAACCGAATTTGTAACATTGTGTCTGTCGCTCTCTCATATTATCTACCCTAAACATCAATGTTAATATATTCTTATTTGTGAGGCTGTTAGTGGGTCTTGTTATTTAGTAATTCGATTCGATATTTTACTTAAGTTTTAACACATTTTACTTCTATTCCAAAATAAACTATTCCCCCATGAATAAGCATGACAAATAATGGCTTATAAGGTTCCTCTCCTTTGACTCGATCTATTAACTGTCTTATACGCACAATTGACTTTACGAATGTAGCACAGTCGAAAAGGAAACATTGCATAAGTCTAACATAGCATATCTTTAGGTCTGTTTCGTCTGATCATGTCTTATTTTGCAGTTATTAGATGCTTTAGATATGTGCACCCGTCGACTGCGATTTCTCGTCCGGGTGTTAGACAGTATAAAGTATGGTATATCATATACCACCAGAACCGGAAAGTTCATGGTCAACTCAAGGGGTACACAATGCGGCTACCATTGGCAATAGTTGGTGAGAAAAGCAAAATTACTTTTGGCGCAGCCATCTTGTTCTGACATTAGATTGTAAACATTGGTCATGAGACCCCCCCCACCCCCACCCCACCCCCGCCTTATATGTATTCACTGCAAATGGGAGATTCTTGTCAATTGATGCACTTTGCATTGCTAGTATTGTTTTATATGGTTTGATATCAAAGACCCATGGGACACAATTAAAATATGTTTTGACTTTTAGTTTGTGTTCTTAATATCGAAATTGCATTATGTTATGTTGGAAAATAAATAGTCATAAAGCAAAGTGAAACTTTTTCTATACTCCATATAAAAAAGGTTATTTTGTAATAAAGGCTCATTATACTGGCTTTCACGTCATATATCAAAGAAAAACTTGTTTCATACTCTAAAATTATCGTCTACTAGCTTTTTAGAGGTATCACAGTTACACATCGGGGTATGGGTTAACATGGTAATTCGTACGCGATGACAAGATTTATGAAACAGTTTCGACACCATCGATTGAACCCTCTATCAACTGTAATAGCAACGTGTCATGTCTCCTTCGTTTAAAGGAAGAAGATAAATCAACAAGGTTTTACAGCTATCATGATTCGTTCGATCAGTCTAAAATGCCAAATAAGGCTTATATAAACAGGTATGGCAATGCTCATTGTAGGTTCAAGCAACTTAAAACATAAAGGTCATGTTTACTTTAGTTAAAGGAAGCCACAATTCCCTAAGGTTTTACAACCACCATGCTTTACGTTGAAAGTCTATAAAACCATATAGACAAGCTTTACATAACATGGTAAGACAACACCTTCTTGACCTTATAGCAACTGCTAACCCAAAAGTTCATGTTTCCTTCATTTAAAAGAAGGTAATAAGTCCTTAAAGTTTTACATCAACCACGATTTATATGAACAACACTACACAATACCCATTAATCTTGTAACAACTCTAAAACAAAAAAAAAATCTGCATCTTTTTCACTAGAATAAAAGAGAGACTTCCGGCATTTTGGTTAAGTAGTGGTCATGACTAGTATAAAAAACATCAGATGATACCCACTTAACTTGGCATGCTATTGATGGTAAAACTAAAAGCAAGATTTATATTAACAGGTAAATCAACACCGACTGGACCCTAAAACAAGGCCATGTTTCCTTCATTTAAAGGAATATAATTAATAAGTCCGTAAGGTTTTATATACGCTATGACTCATATGAACAACAGAAAATGGTACCCACTTAACCTGCTATTGATTGTCAAACAGAAACACGTATCCCGTTCATATAAATAAGGGAGATATGATATTCTGTTCTTACAGAAACCACGATTTATCTGACAGACGGATACAGAGAATCGTTTACGTTTTTCTCTCTGAATATGTGTTTTTATTACGGATTTATGGCTCGGTGTTCTGTGATAAGTACATCTCATTTCATAAACCGTAACCTAGTGCTCGCTAGAGTTTATTTGCTCTATATGTATTGGTCTTGAGAGTGTTACGGGAAAGAGCGGAACATGGTCATGGGTTTAATTATTTTCCAAAGGTATATTACTGTAGCACTTGAAGAATACTTTTCTAAGTCTTTAGATATTTGAATAGTCTCAATCAAACTCATTTACTTTTGGGCTGAAAAAGACATTCTTGTTTGGTATAGATTCACCCATTTTGCAACACAAGCATCTTAGAATACCGATCAGTTTAGACGACCAATTAAAACAACGAAATACAGATCTTTTGTTATATGGCGTTTTGGGACGTGCTTTGGAATTCGAATTATTCGTTGTAAGTTTTTGGCATTAAGTAAGAGAAGTTAGGGAAGTGTGAAATTGACGAGATTTAGGCAACTCATCAGACATGTGACAGTCCGGGCAGATGCGGTAACTGTAAATCTGATCCAGGTTTACTCGGTACTTCGTCTGTGTACCTAATAACACCGCACTCATTACCCATCGTAACTAATCTATTCTTACAACTTGGTAATCAAGACGTTATGACGTGAGCATTATATAGCGGACATAGAACAATAACTAGGCTAAGGTACGGATATAAATTGTGAGTAAGCACATCACGTGTTCTCACTAAACGACAAAGATCAGTATTTACAGTTTACATGGGCTGATCGGGTGAAACATTTCTGATGATCTTGAATTTGGACTCTTGTTAGACGTCATTTCAACACATCTCAACTTTGAAGACGTATGTTTTCATCTGTGTAAGATTACTATCTGGAATGACCATTTTACCCATTTTGCCAAATGGGAATTCGTGCCTTGTTCCAATGAAAATAGCATAAGTCATCGATAATGGATAAAGATTATATTTCTTCTATAATATAGGGTAAGAAGCATGGTGAAAAAATCATAAACTGCTTAGTATGAGCAATGTATTCCATTTTCACAGTGATTCCCCAAGACTTTTCAATTAATGGATAAAAGTAATTCATTATAGATAAGATGTTTATTTGGTTAATTGCTTTATACCAAATTCCATAGCTGTCATAATCTAAAAAAAATATTATGTTATATCACAGTCGTCTGCAGGTGCGTTTAATTCAAACTTATTTTTTACGTTGATGTGACAGTAGCTTAAATCTTATCATATACACTCTCGGTGATGGATACTAAACCAGTACTCGTGCCGATTTGAGGGCTAGTCTAGGCAATTTCACCGAGCTTAAGCCAGTAAGGGGGATCGAACCAGGGACCACCGGTACGAGAGGCCGACGCTCTACCTCTGCACCACTGTCGCCCTTCCTTTTGGTTTAGACCGTTCCTAAATTCCTTTATAAGAAAGTAAGATACATGTACTTACTGCATGTAACGCAACGCTTCTCTTAATTTCGAGACATGTATGATTACAATCAATGAAAGATAACCCAGTCACTTGAGTGTGTAGAACCAAGGCTTCTCTAGATAATCACGGTTATTTCCCTTGGTTATTTGTTCTTTGAAAAAAGTCTTTCTCCAAATTAACTTCTGCTCATGATATGTTGTACGATTGCGACAGTTTCTATGTTGGTTTTAAATTATGTATATTGATGATGTTCGTTCATCGCTAGGCAAAGATAACCGTAGACATTTGTGTTGGCAATGTGCCATTAGATTTTAATTTAATTCTCTGAGAAAACAGTCCATGTCTCACACCAAAGAGCAGAGCAATGCGAACAGCTCAATGTAAACTTTGGTTTTGGTACTGATTCTGATTCTTCCAAAGGTAGCATTGGTTTTTGCTAGTTTGTTGTTAACTTTTTCATCAATATGCACATCCTTTGACAGTAAGCTGCCTAGGTATGTACGTTTTTCTACTGCTTTTAAAGACAGATCTTTTACTTGAATTGTAGATTCAACATAGACAGCTCCTGTTTTTTTTGCTAGTAAAGTAACAACAACAACGTTTGTAAAACATTCCAATTTGCAACGTTCTTGAAACTCTCTCAATTCTGCTTTCTCGTTTCAAAACCTTTACTCGAGCAGAATGCAGATTAACGAAAGATTGCTGGAGGGTCCAGCTTCTAACTCTTATTAAATCGACAACCACTCTGTCACACCACACCAGGACTAGTTTGTTGGAGATTCAACTCCCGGTCATGACAGGAACAACAGGAAACACGAATATAGAAGAACTCGCGTTTTAATCTAAACCTAACGGTAAAACACGTTATAGGTGCTTGTTTACAGATTTGGGGAAAATTGGAAATTAGATGTAATTTTTTTAAAACTACACCGCATATGTACTGTTATACGATGCGCACTGAAAAAATATTTGAAGCAAATTTGAATCGTTTGGTTACCCTTTAAAGTGGTAATACAGTGAAATAACATGTATTTTAATTCGAATGTGTGACATCGCTCTTGGGGTCTTCTATATATATACTTGGATGGATGGACGTTTCCTGAACCAATCATGCCTTCAATAGCTACTTCTTATTGTATATCAGACATCAATACAAACACTGCATTGTTTCAACGACATTTTATTTTGACTTTCAAAGTTTCTCTTCTGTGAACAAGCACCTTTAAACGACGTTATACACCAAAACTATATTAAAAAGCGAACCCTTTCTTAGCGAATCTTTCTAACGATCTATCTCTCATCAATATCCTTCATGTTACAAAGCAGCGAATTTGATTGAGCGAAGCGCAGGACCAGTTAATAATTACCAAGAGCTAAGCTATCTATTCTCATCGTCAAAATATGACTTATTAATTGTTGAAACGATGAAAACAACCTAATCCAACCGTCATCAACGACCCTTCTTACGATTGTATCATTAATTAATTACCTGTTACAACGTGGAAATGTTACGTCATTCTAATGATCTATCGTATATTAGCAGCTAATATTACAAAATGCGGCCATTGACAGATAATAAAGTGTGAATTATTAATCTATGACGTGTTATAATTAAGGAACCGGTCAGCAAGGACTCTGTCTATGCTCTAATAAAGTACACGTGGTTTGTTATCGCAACATTTTAAACGTATGATCGTTCTCGAAGTTTGTAGAGGGGTCCAAATGATTTTCGGACACATTTACAGACTTCAAGAGCGAGTATTCTAGACTACGTCCATCGACTACGTCCATCGACTACGTCCATCAACAGACCAAATCAGTATTATCACACTTAATAAGATCTGAATACGTCTGTCTGTCTGTCTGTCTGTCTGTCTGTCTGTCTGTCTGTCTGTCTGTCTGTCTGTCTGTCTGTCTGTCTGTCTGTCTGTCTGTCTGTCTGTCTGTCTGTCTGTCTGTCTGTCTGTCTGTCTGTCTGTCTGTCTGTCTGTCTGTCTGTCTGTCTGTC